>JADBJO010000328.1:90738-305738 GCA_016801955.1 Conus betulinus | reverse complement strand
AACATTGTGTGCAAATAAACTTTCAAGTCCAAATCTT
Source organism: Conus betulinus (assembly GCA_016801955.1). Lineage (NCBI taxonomy): Eukaryota > Metazoa > Mollusca > Gastropoda > Neogastropoda > Conidae > Conus > Conus betulinus. The sequence goes on along the minus strand of JADBJO010000328.1, from coordinate 305,701 downwards.
TGAGCGAATCAAAGAAATGAATTAGTCATATTTACAATTTATTTTGTATGATTTTTAAAAGGAGAAACTAATTTAAACAAACAAAATTTAAAGAGTGTTATTAATTCTATAGTCATTGTGGCTTTGCTTTGTTTTGTTGCTTTAAGCTTCCTTTTTACATGTTGAACAGCACTTAGTTCCTTGTATTCATAAGGGCTACAGTTTAGGCTAACCATGACTTGCATAATCCTCTTTTATCATTTTTTCCAGTCTCTGAGACTTTCAGTGTAGTCATGAGACTTCAGTAAAGGGTAAAAGTTTGAACATTTTGTGAATTTGAGACATTACTGTATGTTCAACCCTTCTCAAAATACCAGTTACAAACACAGATATATGCATCTAAGTATCAATAGTTTTGAAAACCTCAGGTGATTGTGATAATCATTATTAAAGTTTTCATTATCATTTATTTCAGATACCAAGACAGTGTGTGTGTGTACACTGCCCATAAACGTTTGTTCCTTAGTACTTGAGATTTTTACCACCCAGTAAGAAAGTTTTTCATAGATCAATGAATAATCTGGATACGGACCCAAGGGCAAGAAGCACAGCTTGCTTGTAAGTGCAAGAGTTGCTTCCCTTAGATCAGATTGGTCTCTCGCACGCAGCGCTCGTGGCCGGATGGAAAGTAGGCAACCAACCAAGCCCACTCGCACAGAAAGGGAAAAGGAGATGAGTCACTGTGCTGACCTTGGCAGAGCAACATCCAGAGGTCAAGTAGTGTACGGTGGCAAGCTGCTGGGGGATGGGAGTGATGAAGTCATCAGTGAAGCAGTCCCTTTGTGGGCCCCAAGACTGACATGACTTGACCTGTCTGACCTGTGGCCCACAGAGATTTGTTGCAGTTTCTTCCATTTGAAATTGAAATTTTGATTCTGGAAGGGACGGGGGCCAACAAGGTTCCATTACTAGATGATACTGAGAAACGGACTTTGTGGTGGCGTGCATGCACACGCAAGCGCTGCGCGCGCGCACACACACACACACACACACACACACACATGCATGCATGCATGCAGGCGCACACACAGGCATGCACACAAATCCCTTTTAATTACATACAAGAATACAGTCATATATTACAATTTCAGAAACTGAAACTAGCCTCACAATACTGTCATTTAACAAACACTCCCACCCACATTCATATACGAGGACGCACACATACATACATAGATACACATCCACACACACACATGATAACACACATACATTGTACACAATTTTCATCACATGCGGCTGCCTCAAAAACTCTGTCTTGCAACACACACACACACACACACAAACACACACACAGCACACACCTATCGAAAATTTAAAACACTTCTGTTCTACAATCCATTATCACAGGAAGCCAAACGTCGCATCAGTGTATCTGTACATAGGTAGTAGTACACAAAGGAATGAAATATTCATATTTTGTATCTAATAGATCAGTGTCACAACAAAATAATCCATGGGTGTTGCACAGAACGGACTGTCATTTATTGGAGCCTGTTGAATTAATGAGGAATGAATGTAATGAAGCTGTTTGTGCGTCTGAATATTGCCTTTAACTGACCTGTGCCTAAGGTTTGTATGTGATGTGTGTGAGTGTGGTGTGATGTTTGTTTTTACATTTAACCATGCATTTATTCATTTGTATACATGTGTACTTTTTTGTATGTTTGCATCCATCAATTTTTACATGTACGTATGCCTGTGTATGTGATTGATTGTATGCTGATTGTCTCTTTGTATGTGTGTTTGTGGTTTGATTGTCTACCTATTACCCCCTGTTTATTGTATGTGTGCACATTTTTGAAAGAATGTGATCAAATGTTTTTCAAGTACATGATAACGACCATCCATTTGATAAGCATTTGCACAGTTTGATACTACCAGTGTTTGCATCCAACCCTTGAGTCTTTGCAGGCGTGTGTGTGTGTTTGTGTGTGTGTATGCACATATGTATAAACTGGTTATGTCATTTCGTGTGCGCAATATGTCCAATATGTGCACAAGCTTGAAAAAGAGAGATGGCAAGTTGTCTTGACTTCTGTCTTGTCTCCTCTGTCCCTTATTTGTTGGAAATGAATCTCTAATTGCCTGTGCCTCTGTCCTTTTGCTCATTTTGTTTGTACTTATTCTTTTCCCGTGATGTCTTGTTCCTTCTCTGTCATGTCTTATTATTATAAGTTTCCATTTTGCCAGTTTAGAACTGTGTTTGCCTGTGTGAGCACATGTGTGTGACATATGTATTTTTCACTGTGTGTGCGCGCACATATGTGCATGCGCATGTGTGTGCGTGCATGCGCACATGTGTGTGTGCACATATGTGTGTGTGTGTATGTATGAGAGAGAGAGAGAGAGAGAAAGAGAGAAGGTGCACGCAGCATTTGCATTTACCAGTAATTTACCACTGCTTTACCAGCTGACATGATGAAATGCTGATATAGGTATAGATCACCAGTATTTCATACTGATTTCATTTTCATTTGAATGTGTTGTTAGCAATGAGAAAGTGAATTGTTGTGTTCTTAGAACTTTCATCAGTGGCTGTGACATTGACTTCCAATTTTTTTGCATCTATCAGGCCTTCACTGACTTTCCAGTGCCCCAGTTTAGAAGTTACTGGCAAGGTCACCATGCAAGTGTTTGTGCTTATATGTTAGTGAGACAAAAGGGGAGAAGGACACATTTAATGGCCAACTATTGATTTTGCATGTTGATCTCTGAAACCCCTGTGGAATCCAGTTTGTTGGTTGTTTATCCCCTGGTATTTTGTGATTATTTTCTTCGGATATGCCTGCAGTAATCTACTCTTCCATCTCGATCTATCTTCCCACCAGTGCTTGGGAGGAGGTGATGGCTGCCATGTTTTTTTTTTCCAAGGTAGCCTGTACTGTTTGTTCCTATCATATGCATTTGATTTATTGCTATGGTGGGTATTTTAAATGTGGAGTTGTATGTCAGTGTTAGTATTTCATGTCAGGAAAGTGTCATGAAGCTATCAGTGAGATGAGTCTTGCAGTTGCGTAACAAGCTGAGGTTAGCCTTGAGTAAACAACGGATCAGCACCAAAGCTCTCACTGATTTAAGTGATGATGAATGCCCTGGTGCTAACATCCCTCCCTGAACAAACATCCCTCCTCACCACACCTTCCCACCTACCTACCACCAATTTACCACCCATGTTTGTTCCCTTAATCCAGTAGTTGACAGAGACAGGTGTGCAGATGCAAGCATGCATCCACAGAAGCTGCATGTGCATCCACACACACACACGCAAGCATTGACACACATATACACACACCATTCACAGAAACAACACACCCACGCATGTACACATATTCATACAGATACATTCACACACCACCTGCATAACATACACACGCACACAATTGGATGTGGATGCACAGGCGGCATTTCCCAGGGAGTACGTTTTGAATAATGCATTGACCTGTGATTGTTTGGTATTTGCCGAGTCAGCCAATTGGGAGTGACATTGATCATCCCATAGAGAGTGACACTTCAATGTCAGGTACATGCTGCATCTCATTGATGCTCTCTGGTAGTAGCCTCTGTCACAGAAGCGTTATTCTGACCTGTCCACCCAAATACTGTATATATGTACTCTGTATGTCATCATATGAAGTAGTAGTCCACACAGTCAAAGTGAATTTGAATAGATGCACAGTTAATACCATACATTTTCTTTCTGTGAAAATCCATGACTTTTTTAGTTTTGATGCACGTCATAGGATGAGATGAGCAGGAAATGCCCACAACTGACCCAGTTTGTCATGCGTGGCACTCAAGGATTGTACAGTCGTTCATTCATCTTTGACTACAAAGGCACTCAATGTTGTTATTGAATCTAGTTTTTAAAGTGTTTGATCTTGCTCTGTAAAATAGTGTTGAATATTTGCAAACGTTCATTGGTACCCTTTCACAGATAAAAGCATTAAAAAAAATGGGTGACAAACAGTGACATTCTTGAACAGGAATTTGAATGATTATAATTCACCAGATAGCTTTGCTGCCCTTTTCTGCCAAATAATTACAAAACATTCCTCAGTGTGGTGGTATCTAGAAAAATGTAACACTGGCCCCTTTTAAAAACCAGCAGTTGAATTCTGGAGTTAATTTAAAATCTTCCAGTTTTAGTGTCGAGGTCAGTGGATTGCAGAGCATATAAAAGACACTGAGGATCAATGAGCTCTTGGTAAACTGATCGAACAGCAACGTCAGTGGCAGTAAAACTGCCATTACATATCCTGGAATTACATATCCTGGAATTACATATCCTGCTCCTGCCTGCTGATCATCCACTACCATTCCATTTCAGTAAACATGCAAGTGTGTGTGCGTGCGTGTGTGTGTGTGTGTGCGTATAGAATGTCATGTTAACGAGTTCATTACTTACACGTTCATACACACAAAGAGGGAAAGCGCATAGAACACATCAAACCGACACACGACAGAAACCTCCGCTCATTCATTCCAGTTTTGCCATAGGTGGCAAAACGGAGTGAGTCATATCCAACGACAAGCATACAGTGCAGATGGCGACAGGCAGGCACACACACAGAGACAGGCGTAAGACAGAAGGGGGAAGGCAAGCAATGCAATGATGATGTCGGCGATTGTAGCAGTGATGTGGCTGGTCCCCATGCCGCACAGCATACAGTTCATGCACGCTCGCTGCAGTCGTGCTGTGCTGTGTCGCGCCGCAGCAGGGCTGATGTCAATGCGTCAGCCCCCTTACTGCCCCGCATCCAGGCAAGAAGCTTGGTGCCTCGGGCTACGAAACGTATTGATCGCGTATGGCGCTTCAGCACTGGTCGATAAACACCCCATCCCCACCCCAGCCTTTTTTCCTCCCGGCAGCTTGTGCATCGTAATATCGGGAGGCCGATCCCCTTGCCTCTCTTTCTCTCTCTGTCAGCAAGCTTTTCTCGCGCACGTACGATCTGGCCTCGGCAAATTGGTCTCGTGTCTGTATCGGCGAGGGCGAGAGAGTGAAGGAGAGAGTGAGAGATTGCATGCCCGCTGCGCGGAGTCTGGGGCCGAATAGTACCAGAGTTTTGTTGTGCTGGCCTGCATAGTTGGGCCGTTGTCATTCTGACAGATAGGGGGGTCAGCTTGTGCTCCGTGTGGAGCCAGCGAACGAAGCGTTCTGATTCAGCTCTTTCTCTCTCACCTCAGCGGCGGCTCCTTTGTGCGCCTTCACTGCCGATAGAGCGGCTCTTTGTGTTGATGAGAGGGTTGCCGTGGATATTGGTGAAAAACAGAGAGGGGGGTAGGGTTTTTCTCGGGTCGTGACCGCTGGTGGGGGGGGTGAGCCGATGGCAGTGTTTGTGAAAGAGAGGTGTCTGTATCATGACCAGTCGAGCCGTCTGCTGACTGCTGTCGCCAAGCGGAGTGGGATGGTGGCGCCGTTTCCGATCATCCCTCCTGTGATTGTGACCTCAGGTCGTCGTTGATTCAGTCCTTTTTTTCCATTCCACCCGCCCTCCTCCCTTCCATCTGCAACCATTCCTTCCACCATGGATACCGAGGCTGCCAAGAACTACAGAAAGTAAGTCAGCAGTGTCAGGTAGCTCTCATCCCAACCGCCTCGGCCTCCTCTCTCTGACAGAATCCATTCCACAGTTAATGAGATGGATCTTCTCGGCTCATGTTAATGCTTTTTATCTCTCCGCAGTCCACCGTGATCATTAGTAACAGGCAGCTGAGCTTATGTTGGAAGGCATCATTGATTTGGCTTTAATCATATGCCTCACCCAGAGTGTGATCTGAGTTACCATTTCCACCCTAGACCAGCTCCTGCGATCAATGAAAAGGCCAAGTCAGGAACAAAAATAAGCATAGATTGTAATTGACCAGTAGTTATTGGTTATGAACCCGACCAAACTGAAGAATTCACTTGAAATTCATGATCATCTCATTACATTATACATAATGACTCATCCCTGATTGTGTCATGTGTATATGTTCTCTTGCTGATTTGGTTGGGCCTGTCTGAAACACTATCAAACAGTGTATAGTAATGGAGGCTGCTTATTGATCAGTGGGTAGAGGATCAACCCGCAGTGCAGATTGTTGTGCCACATAATGAGATGTGTACGATGGCATGCGGAAGAAAGAGAAGGCAATTCATCCATCCACAACTGTTTTGGGTTGATGAAAATCTATTTTGTCTCTGAAACTGTGCTATATTGCAGTGTACCCATGTCTGCTTTCACTCAGCGTAGCCTGTTCCTGCATAATGATATTTACCTTGCCAACAATTTGACACAGTGTGAGCATCTTTGCCCTGTTTATCGTGAAATAATTGGAATAGTATCGGTAGAGTGTGGAAAATAACATCAGTCACTAGGATGTGCATTACTGTGTGTGTAATGAGCATTGCTCTTATCAACAAGCATGTCATATTGAGCACCAAAACAATAGAAAACAGTGGCACATATTATCATAATATGGTCCTTTTCATCTTATCCCTTATAGCTGCATATGGCCCTCTTCATTCCACCCTCCCAGCCCCCCCCTCCCCCCATACCTTGCATGTCAGTTTTCTCCTGTACCACACTTCAGGCTTGCTCAGGCAAGCACACATACATGCACGCATGCTTAAATACTGGCAGTACATTCCGTCTCCCCCCCCCCCCCCCCCCCCCCCCCCCCCCCCTTCCACCAAAACAACGTTATACACAGGGTTCATTTCTACACGCACACACACAGAGACAACTTATACACAGAGAGGCATACCCATGCACATGTATGTATGTATGTTGGATGTATTAGTTGGATAATGTACCTCCCACTTTCCTTTTAAGTTTAAACTCGCGTGTTCTGTTATGTCCCATGTAGAGCACTACACTGTATGAAAATGCACACTTTACACACAATACGGTGCACATGAATTATGTTTGATACACATGCAGACAGACAGACACATAATATATATTCACTCACATGCACGCATGCACGCACGCACACACACACACACTCAATCTCAAATTAGCATATTTTTATGATCATGATAGTGTAGTTTATATTTAAATTTGTACTGTTCTTGACATTACTTCTCACCTTTTCCTCCCCTCTGTCCTCCTCCTTCCCCCCTCCCCCAACCCCCCCCCCCCCCCCCCCCCTGTAAAGTCTAATATCACCAAGTGTGAACAGACTATAAATCAAACAACAAAAAACAACACACACACACACACACACGCGCACACACACACACACACACACACACACACACACACACACACACACACACACACACACACACACACACACAGAGTTACCAGAGACCAGTATTGTCAAATGTTGGATGTGGCGTTGTATGGAAAAAATCCATGTAGCCAGTCATAGTGCACTAACTAGCGCATTCCACTAATCACTGAGAGGTTGAGTGATCAAACCCTTCCAGTCAAAAGCGCTATTTTTCACTACACTGCCCAGAGATAATCTGTTAATCAGAGTAGGGTGTGCAGTCCCTAGGGGCTTGGGCAGAAAGATTAGGATCATCAAATCAAGCACTGTTCCTGACAGTGCTCTTGGGGGTCTCCCATACAAGTGAAACAGACGCCTGTGTCTTTTAGACCTGGGTGGTGCTGGAGTATCATCTCTACAAAGGAAGTGTTGTTATTCACCCCGGTAATACTGTTTGAAAATAAACTAAATCTCCACAGTTTTTTTTAATCATCCGCTCACCCAATACCTCTTTTTTGTGTTTTCTTCCTCCCCCCCCTGTTTTTCTTTATTGCTTTTTGTGCTTGTAGCGCAATCTCTCATCCTCTCTCTCTCACTCACTCTGTGTCAAAAGGTCAAAAAAGTAAAGGCTAGAGAGGTTTGTAAGCCTCCCCTCCTCCTCCCCCCCCCCCCCCCCCCCCCCCCCAAAAAAAAAAAAAAAAAAAAAAAGAAGAAGAAGAAGAAGAAAGAGAGTATTCATGGGATGAATTGAGGGAGCACAGCACAGAAGGCTGCGCATTTTGACCCTGAGGTTTCCCAAAGGCCAGTCAAACAAAGCTAAAAGTGGGACAAATGTACTTCAGATAAAGGAGGAGCTAGGCAGTGTCTCAGTGTACCTACCTGTCCTGGTTTGTGTTGGTCTTGTTTGTTACAGACCTAGATGTCGCAGTAAGCATTCTGTGGTGTGCTGAACTCCTCTCACAGAAGGACCCTGCAGACTATGTACACATGCGCATTCACATTTTGTTTGCTTCCCTTTTGGTAGTGTTGCTCTTTGTCTCTCAATCCCCCCCCTCCCCCCCCCCCCCACTCTCTCTCTCTCTCTCTGTCTCTTTTAATAATTTGTATTTAATATATTGATATGAATTGTTTTTAGTTCGTTCAGTTGAGGCCCACAATTTTATGTGTCACTTCATTTGTATAATTATCAAAATCTTTGAAAATATTCTGTGCTAGTCTCGAGATTCTGATGAGCCCAAGGTGCTACAGCTACTAATCCTATGGCGCCCAGTGGTGGTTGCTATTTGAGACTCGACCAATGTGGTGACCCAGGTTTGGGGAGCACAATGGCAAATTAAACTGAATAGGGGATGTCAACATGCTCAGCTTTTTAGGCAAGACACTCGCTCAGCCATGGTGATCAGTGCATGGCAGCAAAGGTGAAGGTTGTGTGCTTTGCAGCCCATCATCTCCTCTGGGCATGATTTTTCTGTAGTGTTTTGTTCTTCCTTATCATCCAGATTGAGAACATTTCATCATCGCTTTCAGGTTGTTTGATTGTAAATCCATACTCTTCACTGATATAACGAAGTCAGAACACACCATTGTGCATTTAATAAACAACTTGGAGTGAATTGCTGAAATGAAGAAAGAGATCCACGTTCAGGTCACATGACCAGTTTGATATGCATACTGGTGTCGTGCAAACTGGCCTGGTGTGACCACAAAATGGCGATGGGGAGAAAATGAGCGAGCAAGAGAACAAAGTTTTTTGTCCTTAACCTAAGACTCGGAGACTTGCATAATGTGATGAGGGCTTGAGAGTGTGTGAACATGCAATGCTTAGCTGATCGCGGATTATTGTAGTACCTCTCTGCAATAAGTTTGCAGATGTTATCAATGCTCAGTCTTTGTAAAGAGGGGTTTGTTACATGGAGGTAGACAGACCGACTGTTCACATCATGTGAAAATGTATGAAATGTATCGCACAGTGACTCTTGTCGAGGCATAGAAGAATGATTGAATTCCCATGTGTGTCTTCCTGTCACAAGGGTCATTGTTTGTTATGTTCCTCACAATAAAAGAATTTTTTTTTGTTAGTCTCCTTGTACTTTGTTCAACAGAAAAACAAAAAAAAACAAAAATGGTGGAAGTGGCTGTCTCATTATATGTCATTTTCTATGAAAGAAGTGTTTTTCATTAGTCTCATTGGACTCTGTTCAGCAGAAAAAAAACAAGATGATAGAAGCGACCAGCCGCCGTGTGCGGAAGTGGTTTGCATCTCGCGGACGTCGCTCCCGCTGGGAGGTCGTGGGGTTCAAATCCCATCAGAAGTCATGTGGTTTTTTCTTCCCCTCGACCGGCTCCAACCCAGAGTTGAGTTTGCTGCTGCGGACTCAGTTTGGGAAGACTGGGACCACACACCGTCGAATTTCATCCACTTACTTGATGGATGCGTTGCGTTTCTGAGAGTGTTGCTCAACTCAAATTTCCTGACCAACACCTGCAGGTGTCTATCTCTCGCGTGGGCCTGGTTGACGCCCGACGCGGGAGATATATTATGAGAGGTAAGCGTAGAGTTACAGCCCCCCTGTCATGTAGTCTCAGAACCGAAATGGAAATCGTAAGCATCATCATAATCATCCTCATTCTCCATCGATCAGCATTTTAAAAAAGTCTCAAATTCTGTGGCCCTTCATGCCCTGCTCTCATGGTGACCTCAGTTTTCGATGTCCTCTCCACGTCTGTGGCCTTGGTTTGGTTCTGTCGGGGTCACCGGTGTCTGCGCGAGTCCATGGGGGCTGTCGTTGAACGGACGTGGCCGTGTGGGCGCCCTCTCCGGAGGGACGAGAGCTCAACTCACGCCTGGGTCCCGCGACTAAGCAATTATATTGTCGTTCAGTAGGGGGCTTAGTAGGTGGTGTCCCTGCGTATGTTAGATCAGAAAACAGGCCCGCCACTGAACACCACTGAATGAGCTCGGGCAGCAGTGCAACCTGCTGCGTCTCCTCCGGGTGGGTTGCCTCTTGAACGACTTGACATTGACTGCTGCCTGTGGATTGCCGGCATGCGTCGTGGGGCTGCGGCGGGGCCAAACGTGGCCGTGGCTGTGGACAGGGTGTCGGAAATGTCGGGTGCAATGATGCGCACGTGCGGTTTGTGCACTGCCTTCTGAGGTGTAGCGCAGAGGTTGGAGCACAAAAAAAAAAAACAAAAAAACAAATGATAGAAGGGCGGCTTTCTCATTATATTCCCTCATTGGTCGTGTTCTTAACATAAAAGAAGTTGGTTTTTTCATTGGTCTTATTGGACTCTGTTTTTTTAGCATAAAAAAAAAAAACTGTTGCAAGCGACTGTCGACATTTATGTCGTCATGTTTCGTTACCATAAAAGAAGCATTTTCATTCGTCTTATTTTTCATTAGTCTCATTCAGCCAGATAAAACAAAAATGGGGTTGGGAAGCGACTGTCCGATATGTCATGTTCTCTTACAGTGAAAAGAGTTGTTTTTCATTAGTCTCATTGCCCGACTCTGTTCAGCAGAAAAAAATGGCGTGGGAAGCGACTGTCCTCTCATAATGTCATGTGTTCTTTGACCATGAAAAAACCAATTTCATTAGTCTCATTGGACGCTGTTCAGCAGACAAAACAAAATTATGGATTGCGACTGTCTCTCATTCATATATCATGGTTCGTGACCATGATAGAAGCATTTTCCATTAGTCTCATTGCTCTGTTCAGCAGAAAAAACAAACACATGGTGGGAAGCGACCTGTCCTCATATGTCATGTTCTTTACAATGACAGCCAATGTGTTCGTTTGTCTCTGTAGACTACTTCTCAGCCCGAAAAAACATAAATGATGCGAGGCGACTGTCTCGTGTGTCTGTTCTTTACAATGAAAGAAGTGTTTCGTTGTCTTGCATCTTGTAGACTCTGTTCAGCAGAAAAACAAAACAGCGAAGGGTGACTGTTAGTTTTGGAACTAGTGGTCAGGGTAGGGGAGGGGTGTGTTTGAGGTGAAATAAGGAGATTGGGTTGTTCAAAGAATGCCTGGTCATGGTTGTTAGCTTGAAAAAAAGGGTATTATAGACTATGGATAGGCTTGCGCTGCAACCTTAAGGCGGTAACTGCTCCATGGAGCTCAAATTAGTATTACAGTGTTAAAAGAATTGATCTGATAACAGAATTTTTTATGGTTGTTATGAGGGAGTCATACAGAGGTGGGGGTTTTATTAGCGGAGGTTTCCACTGTTGGCAATGTTGATCCATCCCATTGACCCCGTCCTTGGCATGCAAATGGATCATGTTCCCAGCAGACACACCTGTGGGAATTTCCGCCAGAGATTCTTCTTCTGTCTGCCATGTCTGTCTGTCTGTCTCCTTTTCCTCTGTTCTCTCTCTTCTCTTCCCTCCGCTCTCCGTTCTCTCTCTCTCTCGCGTCTCTCCAGCTCCGCTTTTCATTTGTTTTTTTGTGCTCCCCAACTGGTGGTTGCACCATCAGTCTGGGACGAAAAGCCAGCAGTTCAAACCCAAGTACAACAAGCGCAGGAAAGTTGTGTTGTGGTGCTTCAAGTTTTGATGGATTTAGAGCATTCCATCCCCTTGGGGGGGGGAATTGGCTCCCTGCCCTCAAAGGCTTACCCTCAACCAAACCCCCGACATTCCACCCCCCATTCCATGCCCCCATGCCCCACCCCTCCCCCCCGCCCTGCATTTTGTTTTCTTCTTTGCTTGAAAAAAAAAAACGGAAAAAAGCAGAATCATCTATTTTAGCCATGCAGAAGCTGTGCATGCCAGAAGCACTGTTTTCATACTTCTTCACCTGTTCTCCTTCGCTTCTGCTGTCCTAGTTTAGGATGTGGCTGTGTCTCTAGTTTTTTTTTTAGATGCGCTGTCTAGGTTTAGGACTGCGTCAGGATTGTCTGTGTCTAGTTTTTTAGGATGCCGCGTCGTCTAGGTTTAGGATGTGGCTGTGTGTAGTTTTAGGATGCCGCGCTGTCTAGGTTTAGGATGTGCTGTGTCTAGTTTTTTAGGATGCTGCTGTCCTAGGTTTAGGATGTGCTGTGTCTAGTTTTCAGTAGATGCGCGTGTCTAGGTTTAGGGATGTGCTGTGTCTAGTTTTAGGGAGTGCTGTCTAGTTTTAGAGTATGCTGTTTAGGATGTGCTGTCACGTCTGTCTAGGTTAAGGATGTGCTGTGTCTAATTTTAGGATGTCCTGTCTCGTTTAGGATGTGCTGTGCGTCCAGGTTTTAGGGTGCGCCCTGTTCTAGTTTGTTAGTAAATGTGGCTGTCTAGTTAAGGATGTGCTGTCTAGGGTTACTTTCAGGATGTGACTATGTCTATTTTTTAGGGTGCACTGTCTAGTTTTAGGATCTTGAACACTCTTTCCACCACCCCCTCTATCCTTACCTCACACTCCTCACTCCCCACCCTGTGCCCCCCCCCCCTCCTCCCTTCCCATCCCCCCCCCCCCCCCCCCGCCCCTTTTTTTTTTTTTAAAGTCGGTATGGTGTTGAGACCACTGTCTAGAGATCTTCTAAATGTGAAAGTCGAAAATACTACAAACCATACAACATGCTTGTCTGTTTCTCCCTCTCTCTGTTCTTCTTCCTCCCTCCCGCTCTCTCTCCTCCCCTCCCAACCCCCCTCACTCTCACCACCCCCTCTTTACCCTCTCCCCCCCCTCTCTCTTTCTCTCCATTCACTCTCCCCTCTCTCTTTCTCATCCCTCGCCTCCTCTCTTCCGGCCCTCTCCCCATGTGTTCGTGTGTGTGGTGTGTGTGTGTGTGTGTTGTGTGTGTGTGTGTGTGTGTGCACGCATGCATGCATGTGTGCATGCATTGTGCATGGTTTTTGCATGTGCACCCCATGCGTGCACCGAGGCAGAGAGAGGGAGTAGGTGGGTGGGAGAAAAGATCAGTTTGAGACGTTTAGATTTTGTTTTAGAGTCGATAAAATATTGTATAGAACGACCCATGTCTTGCATCGTGTCCCCTGGTGCTGATCCTGTGAAGGCCTGGTCATTTTTGGCTTGGCTCTGTTTTGGTGGCCCCTGCTTGTTGTGTGCGCAGGAGCCAGCAGTTGCATTGTGTACCAGTAAATGACAGGTTTGGCATGGCCTGGTCAGTCAGGTGAACTCGTAGTTAATTGCTGAATGTTATGCTGATGATGTTGGTTTTGAGGTGTGTGCATATGTGTTGTGTGTTGTGTGTTGTGTGTGTGTGTGTGTGTGTGTATGGGTGTGTGTGTATTGCATGTGTGATGCGCCCCCCCCCCCTTGAATTTAGGGGTCCATTCATCGCCTCCTTCTTCTACTGTGAATTTGATAAGTAGTCTGAAGTACTGTTTGCAATGTCAGTGGTATTTCAGTCTTTTATCACAAGTTTGTTATCTCATAGTAAGCTATGATCTTGCAAGCAACTGTTATCAAAGTGTCCTCGCGAGTGTATAGTTTGAGTTTTTTAGTAAAAACAAGCAAATAGTTTGTAAATAGCTTGAGTATCGATGAAGCAGGTCGAGGCAGAGTCAAAAGAAATCAACCAAAAAAAAAAAAAAGTATTTCTGATTAGATTTTTTTTTTTTTTTTTTTGGGATCAACTATTCCCTTTCTCATTTTTATTCCTCCCCATTCCCCTTCTCCTCCACTCCACCCCCCCCCCCCGCGCCGGGGGGGAACCTCCCCTCTCATCCTGGCTTTTCTCCTGCTATTGCTCTTCTTTGTCTTCCTATCTCTTTTGAAAAGCAAGGAAATATGCTTTGTTGCTTGCAGAGCTTTGTCCTGGCAGACACATTGAAAAGTACATATTTAAGCATAACGACCATAATGCTCCCCTTTCCCATCTCATTTGCCAGCCACCCATGCACCATCCCCTCCCCAGGAGCTCAGGGCTCCTCACTATTGTTTATAGATCTTTAACGATTCAATCCTGTGGGCACTGGTCTGTATACTGAATGTCAGATGCCATCCCCATTCACGTCTCGCTCCTCCCTCCCTCGCTTCCCCCACGGTAAACTCCCGATGGGTCCATGGTGGCAGGCATGACATCAGTATATTGGGTTCCTAATGTAACGTGTGCAAATTTGTTCCACCCAGTGCCCGTGTCACATCTGTATGTGATTTTATAAGAGTGGTGGTCTGTCAGATCTGTCTGTGGGTCATGTCGGAGGGGGTGGGACAGACAGGTGTGACAGGTTGTGGACACTGTGTAATGGGACAATGGACAGGGGGTCCGGGTTATACAGGGGTTGGTAACAAGATTGGTTCGTCCCCCGTTTCTTTTGAGTCGACTTGCCTGCCGTAGTAAGTGTGTACGAGTGTGTGATGGATGGTGTGTCAGTCTGTCCCAACACCATGCACACACAGGCACACACACCCACACACGACACACCACACACACACAACACACCATTCACAGCGCTACACACAGCACACTCACACCCATACTAACAACGGATGCAATAGCCTACACACTCACAAATACACGCACGCTCACAAACGTTAACATGCTGTTTGGCACACGTGGGTGCGTGGTGCCACAGCAACATCGCACCACATGCGCATATGCATGCACCACACACATGTGCGCACATGCCACACACACCACACACACCCACACACACACACCACACAACACACACACAACACCAACATCACACACACACACACATATACCACACCCACCTGTGTGATTGAGGGAAATTGCAACTTTGTTCCTGGGAGGGAGAACAATGTATCCCATTGACTTTTCTCAGGTTGCCCCTCCCCCTCCCATCACTCTCTTTCCCCCATCTCTTTTCCCCTTCCCTGTTCGCCCAGACAAAAGGTCAGGAAACAAGGAAAACAGTTTGGAAATGGCGTGAAAACCATGGCAAATAAACTTGAGATGGACGGGCAGAAGACAGACTGTTTATGTTATGCTTATAAACGATGGTTTCGTTCTCTCCTTTTGGTTGGGAGAGTATGTTGAGCACATTTTAATCTTAGATGACTGTGTCCTGAACAGAAGAAATTTATTTATGGCTCAGTGCTCCTAAAAAGGAAAAAAAAAAATGTCATGATGAAATTTGTTGTAAAAGTCTGTTCCATGCTATGTTGTTTTTGTGTGTGTGTCTGTGCGGTTGTTTTTTAAAGCAAAGCATCTTCCACTTGTTGTGCGAAGAGTTCGGAGGTTTTTTTTGTTTATTACAGCGAGTCTATGTGGCTTTTTCCTTAGTGTTTGTATTGTAATTATGTCTGGTTTTTGGTTTTGGTTTGGGGGGTTTGTGTCTTTAGAGGAGTGAACTGCCAGAGTTTTTCAGGCTGTCTGTGGTTGGAAGTGGATCGCTGCCCCCTTTCTTTTTTTTTTTATTTTGATTTATTTCTCACACTGTTCCTCGAGTGCTCGAGTTCGATTGTTCAAAGTGGGTTCTGACCTTTCTGGCCCTACATTTGCTGTGGTGTTTGTGTTAGTGCTAATGACTGTAGAAAGCATTGACTGGTGTGGTGATCACTAGTTTTGTCATGATCCGCCAGTCCGACGCCAGTTTCTCTGGCCTGATTGTACAACCACAGAAAAGGTAGAAGGTACTTTGAAGAAAAGGTCAGAGCTGTTTTTAAATCACCCCAACTCTCGAATTGCTGCAAGTTTGAACCTTGATGCTGAGACATTTTTTAAGGTTTGTGTGTGGTGGGGGGGTGGGGTGTGGGGGGGGGTGGGGGGTGGGGATCAGTGTGTGTGTGTGTGTGTGTGGGTCGGTGTGTGTGTGGTTGGTGCGTTGTGTGTGTGTGTGTTGTGTTGTGTGTTTGGTGTGTGTGTGTGTGTGTGTGTGTGTTATAATTTTAATCTTGTCCTCTCAGTCCTCTTCTTTGTGTTTGTTTTTGTATTTGTGTCTGTCTTTTGGTCGGGTGATTGATATGTTTGTGTGTGTGATTGTGTATTGTGAGAAATTCAGGACATTGGGGTTGGTTGGAGAGGGCATGTACAATGGGCACAAGAGCTTCCATGTTTGTGATGGGTGAGTAACTGGAGAGAACACACCAACTATCATACACAAGGAAAAGCCAAGTAATCCTGGCCATCGGCTCATTGGTGTGGTAAATCCCAGCAGATAGTTTTTAAAAGAAATTCCCAGAAAAGCCAAGTTCCTGATCAGTGCATCCTCATTGGTTGTGGTAAATCCCCAGCAGATAGTTTTTAAAAAAGAAATTAAAATCCAAAGTCTGTGAAGTTTTTTTTTTTTTTTTTTTAAGAAACAACAGTCTGTAAAGTCTTTCTTAAGATCTTAATACTTTAAGTAATAATATACTAGACCATTACCTGTGAGTCGGAAGCTCCTATGCCCATGACTGAAAAATTTTGCAAAGACCTTCCTCCAGAATTGAAGGAAAGTAGCAAGAGGCTGATCATGCGCGGCAGGGATCTTAACCATAACCCCAGGCCGGTGTCCCGGAAGGCAGCAAAATCAATTGTTGCTCCCACAGTGATTCATGCTCACCAGCTGCAAATGCATCAGTTGTGTGTGGTTGCATAGATATCATTAAGATTCCTTTCTCCGCACAGAGACTGGAAGGAGGTTTTGTGTCTGAAACAAAGCCTGCGACAGCAAACGCCCATGGCTCCCGTTCAAGACAGGGTGCCACATACCTAAACAACAGAGTCAAGAGTGTCAGGTAGTTTCGCGTTGGAGATAGAATTGGTTTTCACTGCGAGTATTAATAATAATAAGTAGGTAAATTGTGGTCGTCCATAGGATGAAGATGAAGGCAAATCTGGATAAAGATGAAGTCAAATCAAGTCCTTTTTATCATTGATTGTCCACAGGAAGAAGATAGAGGAGATTGGCAAGATGACGGCGCTGTCACAGGATGAGATAGTGAGCAACACAAAAACAGTGATCCAGGGCCTGGACACGCTGAAGAATGAGCACCACCAGATCCTCAATTCCCTGCTGTCTTCCCTCAAGACTATCAAGCGGGAAAGTGGGGATACCAACCTGGTGGAGGAGAAGACTAACATCCTGAAGAAGTCCCTGGAAACCATTGAGCTGGGCATCAGTGAAGCGCAGGTCCATGCAAGGGTGGTTGTCTCCCCTGCCTTTCATGTTTTATCATCCTTCAGCGTTGAAGCTTATTCTTAGTGGGAGAGAGAGAGAGAGAGAGTGTTGCACATGGATATTCTACGCATGTATCCATTGCAACTATTAACTAAGTTGATTGCAGTTGATGAGAGTATTGAATCTGTGTTTCATTTGACGATGTATTTTATTGATTGATCTTTAAGCTTAATTTTTTATTGCACTTGTTAACAGGAAAGATTAAAAACAAAAAAGGTGATTGCACCACAAAACCTCCGACTGAATTTTTGTTATTTTTGTGGTTTTTTTAGTATGGGCTGTCCTAGTCACCCAACACCCCACCACCCTTTTCCCTTCTTCCCATGTCATGTTCCATTCCTCTCTGTCCTCCTCCTCCTGTCTCTTCCCACCACACAATTTGGTCATGCTTGACCGAAGAAGGACCGTCAGTACCATCTTCCTCGACTGTTCCATGTTTTATCCCCCTGTTGATGCTGTGTCATTGTTTGTGGGCGTACCCTGCGCTCCTGCCAATTCTGTTTTGAGACCTGACGTTCTGTTGGCCTTCCTCTTGCAGGTGATGATCTCGCTGACACAACACTTCCAGAACATAGAGGCGGAAAAACAGAAGCTGCGCGCCCAGGTGCGGCGGTTATGTCAGGAAAACGGCTGGCTTCGTGATGAGCTGGCCAACACCCAGCAGAAGCTCCAGTTCAGTGAACAGAAAGTGGCCACGCTGGACGAGGAGAAGAAACACCTGGAGTTCATGAATGAGATCAAGAAGCTGGACTCGGGCGACTCCAATGTGGTAAGAGTCTGCAGGAGGTGTGGAGGTGTTTTGTGGGATTGACTACTGTAAAAGTGCAAGCTGTGGCATTTATTTTTATTGTTATTATTATTAAAATCATGTTATCATATTTCACTTTTGATGGCATGGGAAAACTTTAAGTAATGATACATAACTGAGATCATGGCTCCATGTTCAATTTTTTGTCATATACCTGCAACATGAACAGCTTTTTTCATTTTTTACTTGTTTGTTGTTGTTTTTACCTGATTAATTTCTCCATCTGACATTGTTTCTTTAGAGCACTTCTTTGCAAAACAGTCAAGCAACCAGCGAAACAAACAAACAAAAAGCCTCAACCCCCCCAGCCCTGTTGTTTGAAATAGGAAGTATTAGAAGTGCAGGAAAATAAGCTTTGCGTGTGTATGAAAGGTGGATTGAAAAGACAGTAAGAGGATGGTATATGAGATTAGCAAATACTCATTTTGTGTTGCATGCTTGGGATGTTATTCATTATTGTTGTTCTTGCAAGACCAGGTACTATATATACAGGCTTGTTACACAAGACTTTAAAACAACAACAAACAAAAAAAACAACAACAAATACAACAAAAATACACAAAAAATCTGTATAGTTTATGAATAGTGATGTACTAGTCTTGCTTGTGTATTCCTGTCTTCGTTCCATTTTTTAGTTGTTGCTCTTTTAAAATTGTGTTTGAATGTGCAAAACAGAGCCCTGCAGTTCAGTTGATCTGTATCTGTTTTTGTCTGCATGCCTCTGTGTCTACTGTTTCTTTGTGTTTGACTGTAATTTCTAGAAATTCTAATACTTCCTAGAGGACTGAACTGGTTGAGGTAAGGTTAATGTGAAGTCTGGAACTTAAAAACTGGGAACAGTTGGAAATTCGGTGGGAAATAGGGGTGGTGATATCTGCAGCTTGTATTGGGATTTGTTTTTTTAGCTACGAATTAGTGAAACATCTTCAACATAGGCATAGGCTGAAGAGTAGCTTTCTGTCAGTGCACACATTTCCTATGAAGACATCTGACGAAAGGCTGTGCTCCTTTTCAGACATTTTACTCTGTGCTACGAAAGTGCTCACAACTATTTTTTCCTCTCTTCACATACCCAGGTTTCAAGGATTTCTGAGAGATTCCATTTCACAAACCAAGGATGTGTATACACTATTGCCAGGAATAAACATTTTCATCTGAAAGACGGGCAACGTCATTGTGAGAGTCCGTGAAAATGAGAGCATGCAAGGCAGCATTGACTGACCAGAGCTTTCTTGTCTTTTTCAGGCAGAAGAGGAGAAGGAAGCGGACACACCTTCACAACCCCTTGACCTGGGCTTCCCTGATGATGAAGATGATGCCCACTCACCGGAAGGTTGTAAGTACACAATGTGACATCACCTCCCAGTTGGCCAGCCTACAGTGCATTTCACACAGACAGAGCTGCTTTGTGTTTCAGTTCTGTGCAGTCAGTGGTTTATTTCATGTCTTTCATCGTCAGATGATATTAGACACTTTAAAAAAAAAAGATTAAAAAAAAAAAAATCCACACTCAGTTTATCATCCATGTAAGTACTTTAAAATCGACATCGGATACATGCATATTTACATCAGTGAAATACCCTAGTGGTACACAAAATTGTTGATCTTTATAAAAATGTTGCAACCTGTGACTGCGAAATAACCATGGCAATTTCAGCAACTTATGGACCATATAAGACAGTATTGACATTATCGAAGTTATTCATCTCAGTACGTTTCTCCTGGTAGAGCAAGGTCAACTGTGCTACCATCTCGTCAACATCATCTCAGTTTATTTATCTCTGTTGCTAAATAACTCAATATCAGCTGGAGTGAATGCTGTCTTGAATGCTGTGAACTGGAGCGACTGATTTCTGAATGAAGACCTTTTCTCTCTGACTTGGTCTTGGTCTCTGTCTCTGTCTCTGTCTGTCAGTCACTCTCTTTCTTTCTTCTCTCTCTCTCTCTCTCTCTCTCTCTCTCTCTCTCTCTCTCTCTCTCTCTCTCTCTCTCTCAGGCTCCCCTTCTTCTGCCATCTTATCAGCTGATGCTGTCACATGACATTGTGTTTTTTTTTAACCTTCATGAAATCTTCCAGTTGATCTTGTCAGTGCTGATATAAAGGAGCATTAGTTAATCCTGTTTTCAGCTGAGCTAATTACAGTTATAGCTTTGAATGTTTCTAGACACTACTTCCAAACCATGAACAGTGCAAAGTGCCTGCACATTTATGCTGGTATACACATCGCACACTGAAACACTCACGCCCACACACACATACGCGCATATGCACGTGCGCGCGCGCGCACACACACGCACACACACACACACACACACACATATACACACACACACACACACACACACACACACACACACAAGTGCAGGCACACATAAATGGTTGTGCATGCAAGTGCCTGAAGCTGTACTTTGGCAAACTCATGCTTCACTTATCACTGTCTTTTGTACTTTCTCTTGGAGATCTTGTGATCACCATTGATGTGAAGCATCTGTAAGGGAATGTTTGACTGGCATGACCATGTAAACCAAGATGCCATTTGTGTTAAGTGTTTTCTGGTGCAGTAACTACGTTTGAAATGAAATTCTTTTTTCTTTGGTTTCAGCACCTGCTGGTTTAAATATTCTGTTACTGTTAATTGTTTGAGGAGAAAGTCTGTCTTTATGTTGAACACTGTCTGCTGGTGTTACCTCTGGACATTGTATCTCAGTTGCTGTGATTGTTGATGAAGCTTACATGCTGTTCATTATGCAATTCTGCCCTGATTGTTTTTATGTACATATAAATAAACACTTATCTGATTGAGAGCAGATGACTTATTATACTATACTCTTGTGTTCAAATAGTGTCCTTATTATATTATACTCTTGTGTTCAAATAGTGTCCTGTTATTTAAACATAATCCTAAATGCATGCTCGAAAAGAGAAAAAGCAAACAAACCCAGAATTGTTGGATTTGCTATGAAGAATGGACGTGAGCCTAGAGAAACTTTCCATGGATGGAGTAAAGTTGTAGGCAAACCTACATATCTTTTCTCCCTTTCATCTTGCCCAAACATCTGTCATGAGTAACTGTCTTGCTCACCGACTGTTCATAGGAACTGGATGTTACCTGTAGAACAGAAAACCTGGAAACCAGCTGTTCCCAGTGTCAGGTGTGAATAAAGAGAAACAGAATGAAAATGAGAGGGAGAGTGTGTGTGTGTGTGCTGGTTTCCTTTTTTTTTTTTTTTTTTTTTTTTTTTTTTTTTGTCCTGTCTCCTAATTTTTCGGGCTGACATTAGCATTTTCACTGTTCTGTTCTCGCTGTTCATGATGTGACAGATGCTGATGATAGTGATTTTTTTTTTTTTAATGCTGTGCAGTCAGTGATAGGTTCAGATCTCTTTGATGTATTTGTTTCTTTTGGGTGTTGTTGTCACTGTACCCAAGACCTGTCTGTTTTTACCTCCACCACAGAGTTAATGTTTTCATCTGCTGTTGGTGTGCATTGTCTGGTTATGCGAAAACTACAGAGCGGATTTTTGGCAAAAGTGGATGGAAAGAGAGAATGTGGCCCAGGAGCAAACCAGTCAGATTCTGGGTTCAGATCCAGATGGAGGGGTGGGAGGATCCGGTCATTTCTTCACACTTCATTTAACATTGTGACATCAGACGTTTTTCCATGTTTTCATAATTCTGTCTGGAAAAAAAAAAAAATACACAAAGATGTCGGTGGAGAGGAAAGAAGAAAAAAAAAAAAACAAACTAAAAAAAAATCAGGATTATGAGATGCACTGATCATCTATGAACTTGGAATATTTAATGTGGATATGGATTACAAGATGGATTCAGCAAGCAGAATAATGTTCATAATAAAAGTGGGAAGAATGAGGGGTGAGGTGTGTGCAGGGGGTCACTGCACTTTAACTTACTGAGCTAGAAGCCTGCAACTACCACCAAAGTGAAGCCAAGGCAGTGAGGATTCAGCAGGGTACAAAAAGTTTCAGTGTGTGTAACAGTCTTGGACATAGGTTAAGCAATAGATGATGCACTCAGATAGGGATGCATTGAAGGTATGAGAGCTGTTCAGCCTTAGGCACAGCCTTTGCTCTCCTGAGAGGTCTCTAGTTTTATATATTTATCTATACCTATCTGCTGATTGATTTATCTGTTTGTCTCCGTGTTCACATAGGTAAATTTGAGATGAACTAATATTTCTTTTTCTTTTTTTTTAATACTCTCCTGATGCAGTTTTGTTTTGTTTGTTATGTTGGGTTTATTTTTTGTGTTTTTTTGTCATACCAAGAATGCTGTTTATGATATTAATTGCCAAAAAAAAAAAAAAAAGTTTACTTACCCTTTGTCTCTCTTGCCTTTCCCCAACCTGGCCCCACTCCTCCCCCTGACCATTGCATCCCTGCCTCTCACCTCCCACACTTGCTTGCAGTGCTGTCCCCGTCCCAGCCAAGCGCCATGGCATCAGCAGCGAGCGGTGGCTACGAAATCCCGGCCCGCCTGCGCACACTGCACAACCTGGTGATCCAGTACGCCTCCCAGGGTCGCTATGAGGTGGCCGTGCCCCTCTGCAAGCAGGCGCTGGAGGACCTTGAGAAAACCAGTGGCCACGACCACCCTGACGTGGCCACCATGCTCAACATCCTCGCACTCGTTTACAGGTCTGTGGATGGAGGGTGTGCATGTGTATCGGGCGGGGGAATGTTTTCAAATATATGTTAGATGGGTGTGTTAATGTGTGTGAGAGAGGTCTTGAGAGTGGCATACATGTGCACCTAGCTGTCTGCCAAACTTGGTGTTCTCGCGTTGATTTACAGGTCAGTGGGACTTGTGGTCATACCTGTTTTGTGCGGAGGAGTATTGTGAGGTAAATCTAGGATGGAAGGCATATCTCTGTGTGGGAGAGAGCATGAGAAGATATACGTGGGTATGTGTTACTCAGTATGTTCTTTTGTGGCACAAGTTGACAGTTTGATAGAAAGAGCCAATTTTTGTGTGTGTGTTTTGTTTTTTCTTTTGTTTGTTTGTTTGTTTTATTTTTTTGTGAAGAACCATTTGACTTTTTGAGAAGTCGGATGGAGGTGATGTTGTCTGCCTGTCACTTGTTTGTGTGAGAACAGAAAAAAAAAAAAAACACACATAAAGAAAAGAAAGGAGAGAGCAGTAGTGGGAAGGGACTAGAAAGGAGGTAGGGGCAAAGAAGGGAAGGCTTGGGTGGATGGGAAGTATTCATGGGTGGAGGGGAAGTATCCATGGGACAGCAAGTGTGGAAATAACATGTCCAGTATGAATGACCTCGTGAGGTTTCTAGCCTGAAGGGATGAAGAAGGTGCTCATGATCATCATCATCTTATATTGATCGAAGCATCCTGTGTAAACTCCAGTGCTGACCAACAGATTTACTACTTAGAAGACCAGAATGTCAGTGTGTGTGAGTTTGTGTGTGTGAGTGCAATGTGTGAGGATGATGAATGAGGTTTCAGGTGTTTTCCAGGGACCAGGGCAAGTACAAAGAAGCTGGCAACCTCTTGCATGACGCACTTGTCATACGAGAAAAAAACCCTGGGCAAAAGTCATCCCGCTGTGAGTGACCCCTAACCCCACTCCCCCACCACTCCACTGTATCCAGTAGACCTAGGGTGCCATTAACACACTAATCTAGTGCAGGAGGCGTCTGTCTCTTGTACATGTTTGTTTAAAGAGGAGACATTTGTTTCCATTAACCTTGATTTCTTTCAGTGGTATGTGGCATCATTTCTGTGAACTCTGGTTTAACAAGTGCAGAGATTCCTGTAAGCTTTGGAATTATTTCCCTAATGTTTGAATTTAATGTCACAAAAAAAAGAGTCAGAGTTTGTAGACTAGCCCACTAGTTTACAATGTTTTTGTGAATTATGAAATGTTAAAGAAAGACACATGCACACACTTATATCCATGTTCCCCTTTGTCTTTGAGAGACTTATATTCAGATGCTTACATAGTCATGATTTTTGCTGGGGATGCAGAAGATGATAATCGTGGACGATTCATCCACGATAATCAGACTGATGTAGTTGCATTCATTGACTGCAACAGATTAAATGTAGGGAGATGGCCAGCACTCGCAGAAATGATGCCCACAGTTCCTGAGGCAGTGCAGAAGTCTGCAGAATCATCATCCACATCAGACATGTTAGTTAGTACCAAGATGCACACCATCATAACACTTCTCTCTTTCTGTCTCTGGCTGTCCGCTCTTCAGAGACCAAGGGAAGTACAAAGAGGCGGCTAATCTCTTGAATGACGCCTTGGGAATTCGTGAGAAAACGTTGGGTGCGGACCATCCGGCTGTGAGTCTCAATGGCACCCTTCCTTGGCTGTGTTTTTTGGCGCCACTGTGGCCGGCCTGATTTCTGTCTTTGGTTCCACTTTGGCTGTTGTTTTCATGTCATCTCTTTTATATCTCATGTTTTCTTTCCCCACAACCCACTCTCTCAAAATCCATCTGGTAGTGTGTAGTTTTGTGTTGGGCTGTGTTGTGAGCTGGCATGTCGGGCTTCCAGTATTCTGTATGGACCAAGACAAAAGACACATGTGTGGTGGTGTTCTCATTTGTTGATCCATACATAGTTCTATCGATTATTACACACACGCATTCAGACTGTTACAGGTATGGTTGAACAAGTGCACACAACATACACAAAAATACATACACATGCATTCAGGCTGTTACCCACATGCTGGGGCATGTGTACACACACATACAAAAACGCATACAGTCGAAGGTGCACTTGCGTGCACACATGCATGCACTCACAGTACAAAAAACACATGCAAGCTCATGCATCTACATACAGAAAATTTACAATCGTAGTGTGTTATTTATCCTCTCTTTTTATGAATCTACAATTTTTCACATCGGGAAATATACAAAGTGACATTAATTATGTCTATACATTGGAACAGTAGAAAATGGGATTTATCTAATTAATTGGAAAATCTAAGGGGGAAGTGCTGAAATTTCGTTTCAGTGATCAGTCTGTGCTGGAAAGTTTAGACAAGATTAAAAAATGATTTGATATCAGAATATTTTGCAGCAATCTGACCTCATATGTTCATGCAGACAGATTCCTGTGCAGTTAACAGTGAGCTTAAAGCATGTTGAGCATGACATGGAAAAATATTTAGTGTTTTTATCAGTTCTGTCCTAGCAGCTTTAAGTTGTGCTTTTACACCTATGTCTTATTTTTTTCCCCATTCCCTTTACAGAAAGTATAACTTTTGTAAGATAACAACACTTTTTTACATTCACCCTGACCGACCGAGAAAGGGTTCTAAAGCAGTTTAGGGGGGAAAAAACGTTTTGGAAATTTTGCAGTCCATATATGTGAGGGCTGGTTTGTAGCCTGAAATATTCTACTGGAGACTTCCACATCTACTGTACCAGATAGTTGTCTGATTCACTCATGCATCATCCTGTTTTCACCTACCCTTTTTTTTTTTTTTTTTTTTTTTTTTTTTTTTTAATGAAGAGGCGTTACTTTTTTTTTTTTTCTTTTTGGGATGGGACATGGCACTGCTAGTTGCACAAGGAGGATGAGGAGTGCATTTGAGAATCTCCTTAAGAGAAATTGGGGGTACAGTGTTTTCTGTTCAAATGCTAACCTGCTCCCCCCCCCTTCCCCCCCTTTTTTTTTTTTAGTTCTTTTGAAGCACTTAATAGAGACTGACTACAATACATGCATATTGAAAGTGCTGTGTCTAGTGATTCTGATAGAGAGGTGTGTCAAAAATATTTTCTGTTGGTCTTTTCAGCGCATGCCACCACCCAACATCAACTTATTCACATGTCTTCTGATTTTTAACTTCCACTGTTTGACGTTCTGTTTTGCTCATACACTGTCCGTGGGTTAAGCCGTGCCAACTGTTAATCATGGTCTCTGTAAAGGAGCTAACAGATTTTTACTTCTCAGTGCCCTTTCTGTCTGATCCCTCCACTCCTCCCAAATAACCTGCTGTTGTTGACAGTTAAGTAACAGTTTGGTTTACCTGCTGTTGTTGATAGTTAAGTAACAGTTTGGTTTACCTGCTTCTGTTGACAGTTAAGTAACGATTTGGTTTACCTGCTATTGTTGACAGTAAAGTAACGATTTGGTTTACCTGCTGTTGTTGACAGTTAAGTAACAGTTTGGTTTACCTGCAGTTGTTGACAGTTAAGTAACAGTTTGGTTTACCTGCAGTTGTTGACAGTAAAGTAACAGTTTGGTTTACCTGCAGTTGTTGACAAGTAAACAGTTTGGTTTACCTGCTTCTGTTGACAGTTAAGTAACAGTTTGGTTTACCTGCTGTTGTTGACAGTTAAGTAACAGTTTGGTTTACCTGCTGTTGTTGACAGTAAAGTAACGGTTAGGTTAACCTGCTGTTGTTGACAGTAAAATAACAGTTTGGTTTACCTGCTGTTGTTGAAAGTAAAGTAATGATTTGCTTTACCTGCTGTTGTTGACAGTAAAGTAACAGTTTGGTTTACCTGCTGTTGTTGACAGTAAAGTAACGGTTTGGTTTACCTGCTGTTGTTGACAGTAAAGTAACAGTTTGGTTTACCTGCTGTTGTTGACAGTAAAATAACAGTTTGGTTTACCTGCTGTTGTTGACAGTAAAATAACAGTTTGGTTTACCTGCTGTTGTTGAAAGTAAAGTAATGATTTGCTTTACCTGCTGTTGTTGACAGTAAAATAACAGTTTGGTTTACCTGCTGTTGTTGACAGTAAAGTAACGGTTTGGTTTACCCGCTGTTGTTGACAGTAAAGTAACGGTTTGGTTTACCCCGCTGTTGTTGACAGTAAAGTAACGGTTTGGTTTACCTGCTGTTGTTGACAGTAAAGTAACGGTTTGGTTTACCTGCTATTGTTGACAGTAAAGTAACCGTTTGGTTTACCTGCTGTTGTTCACAGTAAAGTAACCGTTTGGTTGATAGTACAAAGATTATTCACTTTTGCTTTTTTGAAACGAAGTATGCTTACTAGTGTTTGACATGAAGTATGCTATTTTTGATTTGCTTGTTGTTGTTGTTGTTTTTTTAAATATGATTTGTCATCTTTTTTGCAGTTTTGTCAGTTTCAGTCTGAGCCCTGTCTAGAAGCATGGTCTAACCCAGAGTGACTTACGAAAAAAAATTCATCTTTCTTTTTTTTCTTTTCTTTCTTCTTTGAATTTTGTTTTTATAAGCTGCATCTGAGTTTACTAAAAGTCAGGAGTAAGAATTACTGATACATAGAAAATTAATTTAGTGATTTAATTTCATAAACGAAAAGGTTTTATTTCAGTCAAGATTTTCAGAGTTGTTTGCTTTTAATCATATGGATAAATATGGGGCATGCTGTAGTCTTCTGCTTTGTGATTATGTGAGACTGTTTTTTTTTTTTCCTTCCTCTTTTTTTTTTTTGAGTTTTAGACTGACAGTTAAAGGTAGTAGATTAAAAAGAAATGTATCAAAAAATGTAACTAGGTTGGCTTGTTTTTTTTTTCTTCCTTTCTTTCTTGGACAGGTAGTTGGAAGTGTGTTTTCTCTCTTTTGCTAGATAGAGCATTGTTGTTAACAACAGCAGTACATTCAGTCCATGTCGTCACACATCTTTTTTTTCAATTCCTTCTTATGTGCATTTTGAATGTTTTTTTTTTTTTTTTTTTTGCTAATTTTCTATTTACCTTGCTTTTCTAGTTCCTGATGTTCCATAATGTTAAAACTTTTCTCTCTCTCTGTCTCTCTCTCTCTCTCTCTCTGTCTGGCTGTCTTTCCGTCCATGTATGTGTGTGTTTCTCTCAACCTCTTTTAGTGTTAGGGGCCTGTGTGATTTTGCTTCCTTTCCTTTCCTTTCAGAGCCTTGTTGGCCTTGTGAGTATGCGTTAGGCTCTTGTTTCAAGGTCTCGGGTTCGAGGTAGCCATGTTGGAAAAGATTTTCTCACTGGAGTTAACATCTTGGAAGTCTCTGCTCCCCTTCTAGACCTTTGGATGAGACTTAGAACTGAAGTCCAGTGCGTGAATGCATGCATTGAAAATCTTGCACACACGTTTTTCTACCAAATGCAATAAAGACTTAACATAATTTTAAAGATATGCATCAGGCAAATAACAAATCAGCACTTTCCACAGAATCATTTGAGGGACGGCCCTATTTCCGTGAGACACACACCTCAAGATGCAAATTGAATAAACTGTATCCATTTTTAATTGTGTAGGCATTAGTTTCAGTGTAGTAGGTTTTCTGTTTAAGGGCAGCTTTAGTGAAAAGGTTATTTATTTATCTCAGATATATGTCAAATTGAATGTAAGATTTTTGAGGAATCAAAACTACTACTGATGACAACAAGATTGAAGAGTGTATAAAAATGAAGTCTAGGAATCAAAACTACTACTGTTGACAACAAGATTGAAGAATGTTTGAAAATCGAGACTTATCATTATCACTTTAGGGCTTTGTGAAAAAAATGCTCGGCCAAACAGGGAATGTGAAAAAAAACAAATCGGTTACATATCCACACTCATGCATTCATTCACCCCACCCCTGCACATCTCCTCCAACTTCCTGACAAACATGCATACATTGGGCTAAATCATGCTGCAGACATATGTTTCTCTCTGGGCTTTGTGATGGCATCAACATTAATTGTGCCCCAGGGGTGCTCATGGTGAATTTCGTAAAATAAAAGTGTTGCCAGGAAATCAGATGATAGAATGTGGCATGATGACATGGTTTAGCATGTTAGAGTGCGAAGGTTTTGCGACATTCTCTAGACAATTGAAATTACATGCATGTGTACACAAGTGGCTGCCTATTCAAAAATATGCAGATGTGTACTTGCACAGGGACACATGCACACATGCTTTCAGGTGCTCTCTTGTCTGTCTGTCTGTCTGTCTGTCTGTCTCTCTCTCTCTCTCTCTCTCTCTCTCTCTCTCTCTCTCTCTCTCTCTCTCTCTCTCTCTCTCCCCTTTCACCTCTGCTCTCTCTCTTTCTCTACCTCCCTCCTCCCAGCCCCTCTCTTTTTCTGCTCACTTTCCCCACTCCCCTTCTTCCTCCTTTTCACACACCCTCTCTCCCTCTATCCTTCTATCTCCCTGCCCCCCTGCCCCACTCCCCCCCCCCCCCCCCCCCCCCCCTTTTTTTTTTTTTTTTACCCCTTCTGTTTCATATCATGTGTGAAAATGGTACAGCTTGTTCACGGAGTCACTGTGATAAAAGTACAGCATATCGAAAAAAAAATTTTTAATTCTTGACCTTCTGCATCATTTTGACCCAGTATGATGCTGATGGACATTGTGGACAGGTGGCGGCCACATTGAACAACTTAGCAGTGCTATATGGCAAGAGGGGCAAGTACAAAGAAGCAGAGCCTCTGTGTAAACGAGCCCTGGAAATCCGTGAAAAGGTTAGCTGCCCAAATGTCACTGTGTCTGCACTGTGGTGAAGGGGTGGGGGAGCGAATGGAGACATGAAAGGTGGGATGGGAAGGTCAAGAGGAGGTTGTGGTATGTTTGGGCGAGTTTTTATGTCCAGTCTCTTTTAGTTAAAAATTCCTAGTGAAGACCATCGCAGTTTTTGTGGTTGTAAATAAACACATTGGTTGTATGTCTCTGAGATAGTTTTTCCAAGCGTGATGACTCAAGAAAACCTTTTATTTTAGGATGCAGATTTCCAGAGTGTGTTCAAGTCCTCTGGGAAGAACAGTCTGCACATTGATGCCTGGTTTCCATTACTGCCTGATACGAAAAATGTCATCAGTGTGTATGTAAGCGTGTGTGTGTGTGTGTGTGTGTGCTTTCAGATGTGCAGGTGTGTGTGTGTGTGTGTGTGTGTGTGTGTGTGTGTGTGAGTAATTGGAAATGCAAAGAAGATATGAATTGATGGTGGTGAAACATTTGGTAAATTCAACCAAAGGCATACACAATCGCTGTTATAAGTGAATAAAACTGGTGGAGTTTTTGTATAGACCTGTCCATTGTTTAGAAAATATGCATGATATCTTTTGTTTTACGTGCATAAAGCTGGTGATGATTATAACCAAACAGAATACTCTGATGAAGGGGGATGTGTGTGTGTGTTAGGTGCTGGGAAAGGATCATCCTGATGTT
This sequence comes from Conus betulinus, assembly GCA_016801955.1. Lineage (NCBI taxonomy): Eukaryota > Metazoa > Mollusca > Gastropoda > Neogastropoda > Conidae > Conus > Conus betulinus. The sequence goes on along the minus strand of JADBJO010000328.1, from coordinate 275,474 downwards.
GCCAAGCAGTTGAACAACTTGGCTCTTCTGTGCCAGAACCAAGGCAAATATGAAGAGGTAGGTCACATGCATCTTGGGACCACGTGAGATTATGTGTGTTGTGTGTGTGATGAGTCGAACTGCTCATCATGTTATAGTCTGCAGGTATTGCCTGCTGATTGTGTCCATGTGTGTGTGTTAGTGAGAGAAAGAGAGAGAGATGATGTGTAGTCTAGGTGTTTTCCATCTGTCTTGGCATGAATACAGGTGACCTGTGCTACTTCTTTGTTAGATATATTGTGATCTTTTATTAAGTATATCAGGCAGGTTGTAAAACTGGTGTGATTGGATTAATTATATGCCAAGAGCAAAAAAAAAAAAAAAAAAAAAAAAGAGAAGAAGAAACCCAAACAAACAGAAAAACGCTGTCAAATCGCAAACAAAGTAATGATGCGTATCTTTCTTTTCTAACAGTTTGTGTGTGTATGTTCAAGTTCAGTGTGTGCATATGTGAGGTGGAGATTAGGAGCTGGGAAAGGGAGCAGGGAGTCAGGGAGGATGGGGTGGGAGGACAAAAGTGTTGTCTAGACTGTGTCCTAGAAGAATTGAACATTGTTCAAGATAACAGCCTTGATAGGGACCAGAATAGTTCAGTTGGTAAAGTGTCAGACTCGTAATCTTTGGGTTGCGGGTTTGAATCTCTGCAGGGCCGTTTCGGTACAGAGGGATTTTTCCCTTGGAATTAACGTTGGTTCTGATTCTATTTCCCAGAAGTCCTTTGAATGAGATTAGAAATCGAGGTTCAGTGTGTAGCATAACATCCTGTACACATAAAATCTCATTAGCAGCTTCTGGAAGAAAAAAAAGCCAGTTTGGCAGTTGGTATGGATGATGCATTACACATAGCATACATGACATTGACTGACTGACATGGCAAACGACTGAATGAAGCCCCAGCAGGCAGCTCTTCTGTCAGCTCTACCCAGTAGATAGCCTGTTGTGTAAACAAGCGTGTGGATTGTAAAGCACTTAGAGCTTGGTCTCTAGCTGAGGGTAAGTGTTATGTAAGTATCCAGTAAAATTAATGATAATAATAATAAAAAGAAAGCCATCAACCAGGAGTTAATGTTCAATGCGTTGGACCACATGTGCATTTCAAACCACTTTGGCGCTCATCATTTATATCATATCATGTTATCACCTGTGTAAGTGTTACAAGAGTGTGTTCAGTTTTGTGATGCATTTTGTGAAATATCCCTGAGGTATACACCAGTTGTGCTGTGCTGCAGGTGACATAACTTGAGATGCCTGTGTACAAAGCTATGAGAGTGACAAGAGTGTTTACATCTTTGCCGTGTTCCTCATGACATGGCTTTAGCTCTTTGAATTGAGTATGATGTAAAGTGAGATGTGTACAAACAGGTGGAGCAGTACTACCAGAGAGCTCTGACCATATACGAGGGCAAACTTGGCCCTGATGACTCTAACGTTGCCAAAACTAAGAACAATTTGGTAAGGAGACTCCCTCTCCATTGTTGCTCCGTGCTTCTTCCTTTGGCGCCGGGCCAGACTGGACATCTTTTGTGCACTTTTGTGTTGGATAACGTAGCGCACTTGTTGATTTTGTTCAGCTACTGCACATCTTTCTTCATTTTTTTTGTCGTTGTTGTTGTTTTCAGTGATGTTCCATTTGTCTTACTTGGAATTAGTGGCAAGAATATTGGTCTGTAGGTGTGGCTGTTTGTTTTTTTTTTTCATTATTTTGTTGTGCTTTTTCTCAGTTCATCTGTCTTTTTCAGTGTTGTGGACAATTATTGATGCAGCCGTTGGCGTCCTTGATTTCTTAGCACCGCTGGGTTTACAAAATGATCAGATAAAATTGCTAGATTTCTGTGTGGGAAATATAGCCCATTATCTGGACCCTTTTGGAGACCTGTTTCTCTAATAAATTGCATTTTCACAGCTTCTTCAATTGATAGAGAGGAGGGGAGATAAATCAGCCCAGAAGAGACATAAATGGAAATCAGTGTGGGCATTATTATTGGAAATAATGTTGTAAATGATCAGCCATATTATCCTTATCAAACATTAGAAGATTACCGCTTCACTCAGTCTGGATATCTTCCTAATTCTGTACAAAAAAATGCTCACACTTGGCTTTCACTTGTTTGGAGGGGGGGAGGGGGGATTGAGGCACAGTCATTTTCTGGTCACACTCATTTTTTTTTTTTTTTTTAAAGCCAAAATGAACGTAAGATTTTGGTGGTCCTGGTCCACTTTGCAGAGATATTCGGTTTCAGTGTTTAAAAAGTTTGTAACTGTCTTGGAAAAAAAAAAGTCTTTCAGAGTTGTCCTGATAATGAATAGGGAGTTTGGTGATGGACAGGCCCAAAGGAGATACCTCTGGAAAGCCTCGGTGGCTGCTGTGAGTTTTTTTTTGTGTTGTGTGTATATCAGTCGCTGATTTTCGTGTAGGATTTTCTTTTTATTATCTTTATGAATAACTTTTAATCCATTTAGCACTTTTCTTTCAGCTTTCAATGATTTTGACACTTGACCCAGTGGTTTTGGTCTGCATGCTTTGTTTCTTTTCCTTTTCCTTTCGTTTATTTTTGGTGTTCTGTGTGACTTGCTTCCAGGTGGAAAAGTATTATCTACGAGCGTTAGAAATTTACAAGAAGCGGCTTGGTCCTGACGATTCCAATGTGGTTAAAACTCAAAACAACTTGGTAAGCAGGGGATGAGCTGAGGTTTGCCTGCAGTCTTTCCATTGGCTGACAGATTGTGCATAGCTTGATGTTTGCCTCTTTCCATTGGTTTAGCTTTTGCAATGTTTTGTTTGTTTTTTTCAGTATTGTTGAACTTTTTCCTATTTTGTTTGCTTTGATTTTTTTTTTCAAAGCGTTCCTTTCATTTATTAAAGAAGCCTAAGGGACATGATAACTTGAACCCAGAAGGATTTTGTATGAATGTGTTCTACTAAGACAAGAAAAGGTTGTTCAGCATGGCTTTCAGATATGTGTCTTTTGTAATTTTGTCACATTAATTTAATGTCGAATTACTTACTATTTTTTTTTTTCCTTTTTGCCAGTTACAAAGTTAGTCAGTCCTTTTTATGCATATCACACTGGCAAATGTTAAGTTTCTAAGTCAGTGTACTAAAGGCATGTTATGTTGTATACATACGTATTGATTCACTTTTGTGTGCATGCTACATGGTATTCACACTCTTAGACACTTTTGGTTTCCTCATTCTATGTTCATTGTCATAATCAGAGCATGATCTGTCAAACACATATTCAGAACATACTGAGATCCTCGTCTTACCCCTTTGTAATTATTGTCATTTTCTAAAATGCATGCTGACAAATTGAATTGACAAAGAAATTCTGAAACCACAGATGCCAATATGTTAACACCCTAAAAGGTGCAATACCCTTAATCTTTTAATGTTGCCCATGATTTTTTTTTTCCTCAATGTTGGGCATTTGATAACTTTGATAAAACCATAGAACTACATATTGGTGAAAAGTAAACAGCGTGGAGGTGAAAAGAAAACAGAATGGAGTGGGAGGATATTTAGAAGATATCGATGTCTGAGGGAAAAAAAAAAAATGTAATGTAAACATAAATTACTGTTCAGAGTTTATTTTTTATTCTCATCAATCTTGTAATGGTATTCGGTACCCTCTGAGCACTATGAATTATATTGTTTGCCTACACATATAACAAAGGAACCAAAACAGTCTCAACAGAAAAGACTGGGTGAGTTATAATCAGGGTGAGAGGAAAAAGCCACAGATGAGAGAATGATGACATAGGAATTAAGAAAGAAAATAATGGGTACGTAGAATGATAAAATCAACAATGTGTAGGAATTCAGAAAGAAAATAATGGGTACATAGAATGATAAAATCAGCAGTTTGAGTCCTAATAAGATAGAGAGAAAAAGAGCCATGGTTGAGAGAAAGCTGACTCAGAAATCAGAAAGAAAATAATGTATACAAAGAATGTTAAAATCAACAACACATACTTACTTGTGTCTTCATCTGAAGTGTTTGCATTGATCTCTGGGAATATTGTCTAGTTCATCAGAAGGTTAATCTGATCAATTCATCATTACACAACAGTGTCAAATTCTTCTTCCCCATTGCTTTAAGTAATCATTTTCAGAAAAAAAAAATGTTGGTATGTAATTGCTTCCGCGGTAGAAAACGTAAGTCCATATTCACCAGTCCCGGCCCTCTTGCAGATCATGCTTACAGATATTTTGTTGGGAAACAGTTGTAAAATGCAGACCAGCATCACATAGGGATACTCCAGGGTGTAGAATAGTGCTGAGTGTTAAAATCGTTATATTGTCTTGATTCTGATAAGTTGTTTTATGGAGAAACAAGCAAACTGAAATGCATCGTATGTCGCGATTGATGCTGTGTTTGTGTGACTCAGGACAGACAGTATCATATTTATCAGCCATCAGATGAACCATGAGCAGGGTGTCTGTTTTCTGTGACTTGGTTCTTAAGTGTCAAGAGTTCCATCCCGGTAAACAGATGGATCCACTAACGAGAAAGCAGCTATGGATATATTTCCATTTGCCATCAAGTGCTTTTGCATAAAACCTATGCCAGGCTATTTTTGTTGTATGTAGAATGCAGACAGTGGGAGGGTTCCATCCAGGTAAACAGATGGATCCACTAACGAGAAACCAGCTAGTCCTGTTTTATGATACATTGACTTGGGACAGTCCAGATTAGAGGTTTTCTTTCCTTTTTTTCCCCCAAAGCTTTGAACTGACATTTTTTAGAAGAAAAGAATTTGTAAAATTGCATTGTCTGCTGTCCAGTTTAATCAAGATGTGTTTGTAGAGGCGATTCTTGTATACTTCATATTTTCAATCTGCTGATCAATTGCTAGTGACTCGCACACACAGACACCTACAGATACACATTTGCACTCACAAAGACATGCAGATGTGTGCCGCTCTTGTGTGCGCACACACAAACACACACATACATGTACACACACACACGCACAAACTTGCACATGCATGCGTACACTTGTGTGGACAAACGTGTACTTTCACAAATGCTACGAAGTGGCAAATCAAAGAAAACCATACTGCCTACACATCATTGGTTCAGCACACCACACACCATTCACACACGCACACACATCATGCACATACTGCCAGTTGGCAGACTGAAGGAAAACAAACGAATCATGCAGTGTTGTGTTGCTTTTCTGCAGGCGTCAGCCTACCTGAAGCAAGGCAAGTACAAACAGGCCGAGACACTGTACAAAGAGGTACTGACCAGGGCACATGAAAAGGAGTTTGGCAAAGTAGAGGGTGAGTACTGGGCATGAGTCTCCTTACTCACTACTGCGTTTGTATTGATTAAGAGGGGTAAAAGACAAAGGTGTGTGTGTGTATCATTCATCATAACTCTTGTCTTTGTATAGGTGGATGGATAGAGTTCATTACAGCATATCACAAGACTGTAAACAGATGCAGTTCAGCATGACGTAATAAGTTTTACATGACAGTGTGCTAGTGGTAGCACATTGCCCAAACATGCTTCCACAATGAGTGGTCTTCTGTTGCAGGGGAGAACAAACCCATCTGGATGAGAGCAGAGGAGAGAGAAGAAAACAAGGTATTAGAATATACACTAGTGGTTTGATTACTACATATATTTTGTCTCATTGTCTTGTAGCATGTAGCTCTGTGCCAGATGTATTGAGGGTGGGTTTTGTGAGGAAGGATTTAACACAATAGTAACCTTTTCAGAACAGATATAGTCAACTTGTCACAGCATCCGGTGGTCGATTTCTGCTCTAATTCAAACAAATGGCTTTGGGCCCATAGCTTTAAAAGCACAGAGTCATGATAACCGGTGACCCTTTATTCAGATTTTTCTGTCATGTTGTAATTTTTGGAGGTCATACAACAGTTGTAAAAAGAAATACAATAATTAGAAACTTAAACAAGCACTTACCTTGGGAAGTCGAAGTTTTGAGTGAGATTCCATGATGTAGCTTACTGGAACGGAGGGATAAGGGAGATGCACATGCCCAGATCCCCCATACTTTAAAGATCAGATCAAATATATGAATTTGATCTGATTTGATAGATTTGATAGTGGGTATAATTTCTGGAGGGCAGGCATATATCCCTCCGTGCCATGTAGCAGCAATCTTTGTGCATCATGCTAGTAGCAGGCTGTAAATTTTCCATCTTAAGATGTTCATAGGAGATACATTCATTAAATATTTTCAAATTCAAAATCAACCTGAATGTACCGTCTGCTTTTGGAACATGAAAAATTGGTGACACAATTTCACCTGATTCATGACAAGATTTTTCTGTGACTCCCATGGATAACACTGTTTCAATATCTTTGTCTGCTTCATTCCATAGGCTACCCTGTATTTGATTTTTTCTATAATTGGAACATCTTGTAATGGGGATAAATCAACAAATTTCTGACAAGAGAAAACTTCTGTTATTTGTGGATGTTTACATTGTCCACTAGGAATTAGTTCAGCATTCACCTTGACGGGGGAAAAAAAAAAAACATTTTGACTCTCACAATGCCTGCATCATGAAGAAGCACTGGAATTGAAATTTGAGTGTCATAGTTCAATTTTAGAGTGCAAATGGCATGCAAAGCATGTCACTGGGACCCTTGGGATATTACTGTAAAATGAATAGATCTTGGAAGGGATTCTTACAATGTAAATTGTGACCAGAGAATTGCTTCTAAGTTTCAGGCCTTTGAAGGAAGTAATTCAAGGACGGTCAATGCTGGAAGATACTGAATCTCAGTGTAGCTGTCGGCCAAAAGATGCATGCCTTTGCAGAAAATAGAATTCAAACGCTTAGATTGTTCTGAGGCTTCTTCATGTCGCAAAGTATGGAGGCAGGTAGACAGGTGTGATTTTAATCCATGTAATCCTGTGTGAATTTGCAAATTTTTGTTGCCATTTGTTTGAAAGGATTGACTTAAATCCATGCTGTCCTTCATGAATTTGCACATTTTCACAAGTGTTCTGTGTTATCGTTCTTGATCTTTCTTTTTTTTTTTTTCTTCTTTTTCCTTCTTACGTACACAACTGGCAAAGAAAACTGAGAAATGTTATTTAGACAAGTGGGATGTTTTTTTGTTTTTTTTTAAGAAAGATTGTTGTTGTTTTTGTAGTTCGTTCTTGAAACATAACTAATTGACCATATATTCTTGCTGTTGTTTATGCAGTTTCCTATATACTTATTTGTGGAGAGTATTCCACTAGTGATTAACAGTGCACATGAAGGTCATCATTTTTTCAGGGAAAAACAAAGATGGCCCTCCTCTACCAGACTACGGTGCCTGGCATAAAGCTTCAAAGGTTGACAGGTGTGTACAGATGGGAGTAGTAATGTTCTTGAGCAGTTTCAGTTTTCAAACAATACAGTGGACTTAGTTGTTGCACAAGGTTGACAGGTGTGTAAAGATTGTAGTAGTAATAGTCAAGAGCAGTTTGAGTTTTCAAACAACACAACTTCCCCAAAGCTGGAGTATGACTGCCTTAACGGCGGGATAAAAAAGCACAAAAAACTCTCCACTCCCTTTGTTGGGTAAATAGAATTAATCCTTGCCTGTCTATACAGGAGTGTCCACAGGAGTATCAGCTTGCATACACAGGAAAAGAAAACAAAAAACAATACAACAGACAGTTCTTAGATAACATACTGGATTGTAAAAGTTTTTGTACTGAAGCTTAATCCATAATATGGCGAGGTGGTGATTATTTTGAAAACTTTGTTGAAAGTCTATTTAATTCTCCAGCAACAAAGAACTGAATTGTTTGCTTTTAAAAACTGCATTGTGGTTATATTTGCCAATGGTTAACAAGTGTACATTCATTTTTACTTACGCTTTGATGCATCATGTTCCACAACTCTTTTTTTTTAGCATCTTCTAATTATATCCCTTTTTTTTGTAAAATATTCTTTTAGGTAAATGTTTGTGTGTGGACATACATGTATTACACTGCACCACAATGTCAGTCGAATGACCTTTGTTACCAGCTCGACAGTGACCACAACGCTGAAAAAACCTGGGGGCGCTGTACAGGCGACAGGGGAAATACGAGGCTGCTGAGACGCTGGAGGAATGTGCCATGCGTACCAAGAAAATGGTGAGTGCCTGAAGAAGAATAGTACAACCTGTCTTTTCTGCCCCTCTGCAGGGCCCCTGCTGGACTAGCATGTTGCAGCCTGTCTTTTCTGCCCCTCTGCAGGACCCTCCTGGAATCATGTGTTGCAGCCTGTTTTCTGCCCCTCTGTGGGGCCCCTGCTGAACTGGCCTGGATTCCTGATTGGGTGGATTTGCCTGTGTCTTTTTTTTTTTTTTTTTGGAGATGTGGATTCAGTTTGGACACTTTTTACAGTTATATGTTATCTTTTTTTTTTTTTTTTTTTTTTTTTTTTTTTACTGTTTCTGGGGGTTTTGTTTAATGAACACTGTTCAATTTAGATGCTTGCTGTGTGGTGGAGTACAAGAAAGAGTTTGTTTGTGTGTTGGGGTAAACCATGTACTTACCGCTTGGTCTTTGACATTTGTAATGTGTATGTGTGTTGGTCAAGAAGTGCAGAGGGTGAATGCTACTCTGAGTTTTTCTTTGTGTGTTTTGGGGTTTGAAGACATTTGTATGAAGCATTAGGTCAGTTGCACACTGTGGATAGGATTTTTTATTGGGATGTGAAGTTTGGTCAGAATGGCCCACACAGCAGAAAAAAAGAGGATGCTGGAATTGGTACTCTGAGTATTCCAAACTCCTTCCTGGATACCCGTGTATTGCTTGGTCAGTATTTTTCATCTGTGAAGGGTGTTGATATATATGTGCTTGAAGGAAGGGTGTTGATATATATGTGCTTGAAGGAATGCATGCACACTGGTATGGACATGAATATATATGTATATATACATACACTAATGTATATGTGTGTGAGGGAGAAGGCTCACTCTGTAGAACTTTTTCAGACAAATTGCAAAAGCTGTTGATTTAAAAACAGTATTACTAATGCAACTGGATATATGCTTGAAACATATCTGAGAAAATTTGAATGTTTGGTGTCAATATGTAAATGTTTTGCACATAGTCTGTCTTTTACTACAGTTGACAGCAGATATATTCAGGGCTTTTTGACAGATGTAGCAGAGAGGAAAAAAAGAGAGGAAGAATGATGATGGATGCAGAAAAGAAAACAAGTACTGGGGTAGGAGCAGTGAAAAGAGATTGGAAGTTATTTTGAATGGGAATGCAGCTGTCATGAATTGATTCTGCATTGGAAGATATTGTTAATGGGAATGCAGATGTCATGAATTGATTCTGCATTGGAAGATATTTTGAATGGGAATGCAGATGTCATGAATTGATTCTGCATTGGAAGATATTTTGAATGGGAATGCAGATGTCATAGATTGATTCTGGAAATATTAACTTTTGTCATTTTACACAGAGTGGGAAGGATATGATAGTGGAGGTTGGCTACATCAAGGGCCTCATCAGTAATTGACCTAATGGAACTACAACATGCATATTGCTGATTTTTCAGTTGGTATCTTCATACTTGGCGAAATATGTGATTTGTTGCAAAGCACCGAATCGGGGCCTGGGAGTGTGATTGGGGTAGTACTATGGTGCCGTGACTGAAGTCCCTTGGCACCAGCACAGACAACTCTGTTACTCTGATAATTCCTTCAATAGTGGAAACTTTACGTTATAAGCCTGTCTGTCTCTGTCTCTGTCTTTGTATGTGTATGTTTTCTCACTCCATCCCTGTGTTTTTGTGCATGTGGGAGTTACTTTTTGTCTTTCTCATTGTCTTGTCCGTCTCTCCCTCACCCTCTACTTCACTGAGTCGACACCTTTTATATAAGGGCATGTGCTTCTCTCCTCTGTATCTGTGTGTATGTCTTTCTGCATCTGTCTTCCTGTGCCTCCTCCTCCCTCTTCTCTCTCTTCTCTCGGCAACTTATTTCAAAGTGTCTCGGTTGTCCATCTGTGCACTGGATTTCATGATTGTTATGAAAGCATTTCAGATCCTTCAGGCTGTACAGTGATACTAAAAGAAGACCTAAAACAGAAGTCAGAACTGCAGGATATGTGGCCTTTCCAGAACCTGAATTATAAATGATGCGTTCACAGAAACAGCAAAACACTCTCCAACAACGAATCTTAGCAGTGTATGCTCTTGTGTGTGTGTGTGTGTGCGCTTTGTCATTCTGTCATCCTTTAGGATCCAAGCGAAAGCACATATAATAGCAAGCAATCCAGTAGCGTCGTCTCCGACTTCACGGGCAGTGGCAGTGCTAGACCTGGCCGAGCAGTGCGGGTAGGCTCTCAGCCCCAGAGGAAGGCCATTCATGCCTCCATGGATAACTTAGCGCAGTATGAGGCTGGCAGAGACGGGGAGGAGGACGGGAGTGTGAGTGCCACCTGTCAGGGGGATGGTGTGAGTTGGTGGCAGTCCCCCCCACCACTGTTCTCGTTATCACTGCCCTGTGTGCTGGACTTCACAGCTGTGTATTTTGCTTCCCCCCACCCCCCCCTTTTTTTTTATTTCCCAGTCAATAAATGCACCTAAAGTTCTTCTACAAAAGTGGAAATGTATTTTAGTGTATAATTGGGTACAGTTTCAAACCTACTACAGTTTCCAACTTGACCTGTACTGGAAATGATAGTAAGTGGTGAAGTTACACAGTGCATGTATCTATTTTTGCAAAAATGACGTGCGCTGTGAAAAGATGTAACATGTACATCCAAGTTGGTTGCTTGAGACCTGAAATACGTGTGATGAATCTTTAATCAGCTGATCTGATGTATGTAATGAAACTATGGAAACAGACATATGATATTCGCATGTTCAAGGCATTATTCCTTTGAAAAGGTCATTGGGTATTTTTTACATGTTGTAATCATATTTGCAAGCCTTGCGTTCAGATATTCAACGAAATACACTGTCTAGGATGTATTCCTTGACACTGGTGGGTTTGTTCATGTTGGTTGTACTGCAGAAACAGGTTAGTTTTCAGCTCCATTCGGACACCTGTCATTTGTCCCCACGAGCTTTTTCCCTCCTCTTTCTACACCAGTTTTCCTTCTGTATTTCTTATCAAAGGCACATATGCATGACAGTTGTTTTCACTTTTTTTTTTTTTTAAGATGGTCATCATGTAAACAAACATAACATGGAAAAGAAAAGCAAACAGGAGAGTCTTGCTAGATGTTAAAAAGATTCAGTTTTTTTCTGCGAAACAGTTCTGTTTTTCCTGGCAAACCACAATATATGTATTTGCCTCGCATTCACAACTTCACTGGTCAGCCCATCTTTGTGCACATGTTCCATTGAAAGGGAGAGATTATAAATCATAGGTGTACAGATCTGATTGTGGACTCAGCTCCTCCAAATGAATCTGCTGTTTTGTTTGCAACTACCATGTCATTCAGTTCTATCATCAGCTGTGTGGTCCCATGGCTTAGATGTTTTGCTGCTTAGCTGTCTAAAGAACAGCTTTTCAGTTCAAATCTCAGTAAAGCAGACAGTATTTTTCAGTAATGTAACGTCTTGCAAGACCTCAATTGCTGCCAGGAACTTGTGTATTAGTCAGTGCTTTGGGACTGCTCATGGCAGGTATTGAATAAGTTGTGTTGACGTGATGGAAAGCTGCCATTTCATCCAGGAATGTGAAAGCATTTGTCATGCGCCTGTAGCTTCCTTTCATTCTTTAACAAAAATTGCACCCCCGCTTTACCTTTTTCATGTATTATATCTTCTTGTGATATCTGTTTACGTTTGATAATATTATTTATTTGTTTGTTCTTTATTATTCATTTATGATGGCAACCCATTTTCCTGTCTCGTACCAGCTATTTTGCGTTAGGAAGAAATGATTTTTAACCTCGGGAAAATAACAGCACTTTTTCATTTATTTTCCAGAATCTGATTAAAAAAAAAAAAAAATGTCCTTCCTTCCCTTTCTTTGCTCTCTCCTTTTAAAAAAAAAAAAATTTGTTCTGATCAGATTCAGAGCTTTACCTAATCCCTGCTTAAAGTCACTTTCTCCTCCTACCATCCCATCCCCTTATCCTATTTCAACGCCAACTTTTCCCTTTGCCATTGTTTGTTAGTCTTATCTATGGAATTTATGAAGTACCAAAAAAGAGTTAACATAGCAAGCATATCTTTCATATTCGATTTCTCATGTAAACATGCAGGCAAACATTCACACAGGTACACATACACAGATGTGTACACGCATAACACGGGCGCGCACTTACACACACACACGCACACACACACACGCACACACACACACACACACACACACACACACACACAGAGGCACACACAAGTCTTCCGTCTGTCTTGTTTCTTTCTTAGACACGCTCATGGGCTTGCAGACACACATGCAATTCATGGTCTATCAGTCCGTGTCTCTCTTTATATGTGTGTTGCCTCTCGCCTTTCTGTCTCTGTTTGCCTCTCTCTCTGTCTGTCCTTGTCTGTCTCTGTCTGTTTCTCTCTCTCTCTCTCTCTCTCTCTCTCATTCTTCATCTTCTTCTTCTTCCCTCCTCCTCTTTATCCCTGTACCCTTCATTTTGTCTTACACTTTTATGGACAGAATTATTTTCATGCTTCATTCAAACAAAACAGTTGTTAGCTTGAGACATACAAACATAAAACTGGTCACTTGCATTGAGGAAACTGTAGAGTTGTTAGTGTGGGGACACTGCAGACATTGGAACCTCTGACATGCATAGAGAAAGCCATCAAGTTGTTAGTATGGGATTCTGCAGACCTCAGAAAGTGGTCACTTGCATAGAGCATACAATTATTCAGTTGTTTGTGTGGGACATTGCTGACATTCAGAGTGGTTACTTGTAGAGATCATACAGTTATTCAGTTGTTTGTGTGGGACTTTGCTGACATTCAGACTGGTTACATGTATAGAGCAAAGGACCCAGCAGACATTTAAATTAAACGGGTCGCTTGCATACAGATAGTTCAGTACAGTTGTTGGCTGTGGCCTGAAGATGCGGCATAGGAGTACTGTTAGTGAGAAGGCATGGAAGATAGGACCCAAAGAAAAAAAGGAAGAAGAGAAGGAGAGAGAAAGAACAAAGAAAAATAGTTAAAAGAAAATGAGTACATACATCTTGTAAGTAAATGCATGAACATTATGAATTTTCACTTATAGTCTGAAAAACATGAGGAATGTTTACATGCGATCTGCGAATACTTGAAACGTTTTCTTGTGATCTGACAATCACAAGGTAATTTTCTAACCTGTGATCTGAAAATACAGGGGATGTTTTTATCAGTTACGTTCAAACACCAAGAATGTTTATTTGTAGTCTGAAAATACTTGGAATGTTTACTCTGATCTGAAAACACAAGGGAAGGTTTTACCTGTGATCTTGAAAACTCTTGGAATGTTTACTTGTGATCTGAAAACACAAGAAATGTTTACTTGTGATCTGCAAACACTTAGAATGTTTCTTGTGGTCTTGAAGCCTGTAGAATGTTACTTACACTGTGCCAACACAAGCAGTAGTCCACCTGCTGCAATCTGCTGACACTATGAATGTTTACCTGCAGGCTGCAAATGCTGTGTGTGTTTTATTGTATTTGTCTTCAAACAGATAAACCATAACAGACTGAGAGGTGACTGTTCTTCCTGTAAACTGCATTGGACAGACTTTTTTGTACAGCATGTTATCTTTTTCTTCTTTTTTTTTTTTCAAATTCTTGGGGAATCTTTTTTTATGTGAGAGTCACTCGTAGCGTGTCAGACAGGTGTCGAATTCTCTCTCCCTCTCTCTCCTCTCTCTCTCTCTCTCTCTCTCTCTGCCTGTGTATGTCACTGTCTCTCAGTGTCAGTCTGTCTCTCTCAGTCTCTCTCTCTTTCTCTCTCTCCCTCACTCACTCTCTCTCTCTCTCTCTCTCTCTCTCTCTCTCTCTCTCTCTCACACACACACACACACACACACACACACACACACACACATACTCTCTCTCTCTCTCTATGTCCCTCCTTCCCAGCCTCCCCTCTCTGTCTTCCTCCCTCCTCCTGTCTTGTCTCCTCTCTCTCTCTCTCTCTCTCTCTCTCTCTCTCTCTGTCTCTCTCTCTCTCTCTCTCTCTCTCTCTCTCTGTTGTCTGTCTGTTTGTCTGCCTGTTTATGTCAGTGTCTCTCTGTGTGTCAGTCTGTCTGACTCTCTCTCTCTCTCTCTCTCTCTCTCTTTGTCCCTTCCTCCCAGCCTCCCCCCTCTGTCTCTCTCACTTTCTCTCTCTCTGTCTGTCAAACACTTCCACGACTCTTATGGGCACATGTGCTCTCTCTCTCTGTCTCTCAAACACGCACTCACAGTATCTTTTATTTCTCTCTGCTGGTTTTTCTTTTTTTTTTTTTTCCTGTAATAGCATTTTTCATCTGTAGTAGTATAGTTGTCCTCTCTCTATATATATCATAGCATTAAGATACTTTACTGAAACTGTTTAAGATATTCATGCTATACAGGATACTTCTAGTCCAAATTTGACAATGGCAAAATATAGCATATAATCTGAATCAGATGTGCTTGATGCAGTTGTAGAATGGTAAAAACATGCACATCATCAGTATTGTTTTAGTGTTCCAAAACTCACATAATTTCATTGGGATTCCATGCAGAGTGGTAGAAGTTACTCCCTGAAGCCGTTCTTTGCAGACATTAATGTTGTGTGGTGTGTGTACTGGATGGTGTGTAGAATGGCAAAATGAACCACAGTGCATCGTTTACCAAACTGAGAGCGTCCCTAAAGCGCAGCAGTGCCAAACTGGTGCAGAAACTAAAAGGCAGGGAGACCGATGAGGGTTCCGGCAGGTAAGCTTGGTGTGCAGACACAGCCTTCATTAACCTGTCAGTGAAGCTTTCTGTGCAGACACAGATCTCTGTTAACCAGTCAGATGAAGCTTTCGCAGACACAAGAGTCTTTATTAACCAAGCAGTCCATGCAGAATTGGTTTGATTAGGTTCAGAGGGCTTGGGAGGGGGGGTGTCTGTTTTTTTTTAATGTTATGCTATCAATCATGCTCTATCCATACAGTATCTCATCATGACTCAAAAAGCAGCTTGCATAATTTCTCTTTGCACTTGTAGGTACAGAACTAAAGATGAGAATGTCTGTAGTTTGCCTGTTGGTGTCGGAGAGTCTCTCCATGCTTGGGGATTGAATAAGATTTTGAATATTGTCAGTGCACTTTGAGAAATATGTTGGTATTTTGATGACAAAAAAACTGAGATCAGTTGGGATTTTGTAGACAAGTTTAATCAAAAAAAAATTTTTTTTTTGTTGAAAAGACACTTTATAAGGATCATGGAATAAAAAGGATCATTGGGGGGGGGGGGGGGGGGGGGGGGGGGGGCATATGTAAGTGAGAGAGAGAGAGATTTGATATTTTTAGTTACCTTTGGATATTTCTATCTGTTGCCACACCATGTAAAATTGTGGATGGACTTGCACTATGTCAGGAAGGAAATCCTTGTTTTTAAAATCTGTTTAATAAGAGGTATCTCTTGCTCTGCACACTCACATGTGTTGGTGTCAAATACAAGGAAATGTTTTTAATTGGATAATGAAGCAAGGACAGACTGTGATATGAAGTTTCAGATTCCTTGTTGTTGATGTCCCTGTTTTCTGACAGCCGTGCTTCTCTGCCCCTAGATGGTTTCAGTAAATCCTTCAAACATGATGATATGGGTTTCCTTCAGTGTTTCGCTCTGCATGCCAGCAGGTTTCAAAATGAAAGACAAGGATGAAAAAGAAAATAAAAACCCATGCCAGAAATTTCCGAATGGAGACGTAGGTTTTAAGAAATAATTAAATGAGTTTGTTTTTCACTTCCACCCCTTCAGCTTCATAGCAGCTTGGTTTTTCATCTGCACACACACAGTCCCATACCCCAGTTTCCCAGTGTCCCTGCCGCTTTGGAAAAGAAAAGAAAATGAAGAAGAAAAAGAAAGAAAAAGAGAACCACCACCATAAGAACCTTATTCTCACAGCATAGTAGTCATTTTTCTAATTGTTCATTGTCCAAGAGAATGAGATATGACGATGCCTGATCAGAACGTAGTCCACAGAGGCTTAATGACCATGTGTTGCTGCTTGACCGTACTCTTTTGTTTTTTAGCTTTAACTGGTATTTGCGGAACTATTACGGAAGTGAAAGGTGGGTGCCCAGCTTGTCTCCCCAGTATCAGGATTTGTGCCTTCCCTCTTATTTCCCATGTATCAGAGTGAACATGAGCAAGTGCCACCCTGACCCTCTCCTGATCACATTTGTATCTGTGTGTTTCCAGCAAGCCTGAGGATTGACTCCAGTATTGTGGCAATGATTTTCATCCTTGATGTGGTATTACCTGACATAGACGGAAAAAAAGAAAAGCTGCGGACCTCACCCGCTTACAGTGATGAGCGTGCTCTGTTTTGCACAAGTGTGCAATTACTTGTTTGTTGATCACTTTGAGTTGAAGTGGGCAATCTTCCTTGTCTGAGACCTGGACGATTTGGGTTGAATGGTAGATTCTGGGAAAAGTCTTTTTTGGCTACAGTAACAAGTGGTTTTGTGTGTTGGTTTCTGCGTATAGGAAAGCAAATGTTCTAAAATGTGAATGTATGTTAGTGACTTTTTTTTTCTGCCTCTGCCGGTTTCTTTTCTGATGGTATGAAAGGTTGTGGTGTCAAAATTTCATTCCCTCTCAGTCTCTGTATCTTGCTATTATTTGACTGTCTGATAACCCTTGATTTCACTTGTTCATTTGTTGTGGTTGTTTTTTGTTTTGTTTTTACATTCCACAAAATATCATGCCTATCTTTCAGATTGTCTGTTTTTTCTGTTGATTTTCTCTTGTCTTGTCTTTTTGTTCATTTTCTCTTATGCTTTTATGTGTGTTTATCTGCGTCCGTGTGTGCACATGTAAGTGTTGCTTTTGTGTGTGTGTGTGTGTGTGTGTGTGTGTGTGTGTGTGTGTGTGTGTGTGCATGCACGCACGCGCTTGAGAACACATGCGTGCATGCATGTACATGTGCAGGAATTCTCATTAAAAAAAAAAGTTGGATTCAAGATGATAAAAAGAATCAAATGATTTTGAATGCGTGTATGATGCATTATTTCTCTGTTTTCTGCCTCTGTCTTCCTTTTGCCACATTCTAAACCACTGCCAAACATGAGTGAAATGGAAGCAAACAATCCTGATGTTTTCACTATCCTTAAAAGAGGAGAACTGCTGCAGGGTGTTATGTATCGGGTGGGTGGCTGTGGTGGTGTGTCCGAGAGGTATGGGAGGGCGGGGAAGATGGAGAGATGGTACACTTTAGAAGACTTCCCTGTTGCTTGTTCCTTCCCATCCTGTATCTGCACCAAAACCCATCCCCATGTTCAGCACCAACTCTACATTGCGGCTCTCAGTAAGGGCAGTGACATATCCACCTTCTGTACTCCACAAAGTGTTAACAATGATTCCTTCCCACCTACCTTACCTCAACATCCGACTGGAGAAAGAAAACGCCACCCTACCATTTTTACCCATATATATATATATATATATGTATACACACCATGTGACAATATTTTGCTCATCCAGTCAGTGAAATGAACACATGGCTACCCACTGTACCGCTGAGTTGCAGATGCTCAAGGTGCCTTTTCGCATGCCTTTCAGAGTGACGGAATCAACATTCATGCTTTTTTTTCCATTCATATCCTCTTAATACCATCCACTCTCACTTCTATTTGTCTTTTTGTGCCATGTTCTTGTGTATACTGTAGTGTTTGAAAATTCGACAACTTTATATGTTTAACATGCAATTTATAAGAGAGGTTAATCAGGGCCTGTTCAGCCAGTTGATGTTTGAGTGTGTGTGTGACCTTCACCATGTTTTGTCTTTTTATGAAGGTTTTTTACCTCATGTGTATATGTTTAGATGTCCAGATGCCAAGCAATATTGTGAGTTTTAATTGTATAGGAAGGGGGGGGATAAGGAGACTCTGTGTGTGTGTGTGTGTGTGTGTGTGTGTGTGTGCAGTACAAACTGTTTAGTTTCCAAGGTAGGCTGTCAAGATCCCTGTCTGCTGCTAGTGATGGATTTTATATTTATATGTCAGTGCCTTTTTTTTTTTTTTTTTTTTTTTTTTTTTTTTTTCACTATTTGCTTTTCACAGCCCCCCCCCCCCCCTCCCCCCCCCCCCCCCCCCCCCCTGAAGTGGCAGTATGGTAGTTAGGGAAGGATTGTATGTTATTTTTCATTGATGATTCTTCTCTCTCTCTCTCTCTCTCTCTCTCTCTCTCTGTGTCTGTCTGTCTGTCTGTCTGTCTGTCTCATTGATTGATTGTAGTTGGCATAGATGGGACACGCATGTTGAAGACAGCACTAGGTTTTCTGTTTACAGACTGTTAAATCCTATGCATTGCATTCCTACCTCTTTGTCAGTGGCTATTCATAAATATTTTGAGACATGCTGTGACAAAGTTTAAATTGGGTATATCAGATATTTAGGCACATTCTCAACGATAATGATGTAGAGTTGTGAGTGATCGTATGATTTTTTTTGTCCATTGTCATGAATCACAGGAAAATAAAGTTCATTTTGTTCATTCATGTCCAGAATTAAGTGATCTGAGACAACATTATATCCCTTCTAAATACTTTAGACATCCATCTTTGTTTAAATTAATCTTGTTAATGGCATCGACAAATGATGAAATAGAGAAACAGTTTGCTGTTTATTTGTACAGAGGTTTTAAAACAGCAAAACTCTATGTTAGCTTACAGTTGTTTGCATCATCTACTAGAAATTTATCGTGTAATGTTGCTCTGTGTACACCCCCCTTCAAAGGGGCTATGGCCTATACAAATAAAAGACTTGCCTTGTCTTGTCTCATATCATGTATCTATGTGTCTGTCTATATGTCTCAGTGTGTCTTTTTTGCAGTCTGTGAAATGAAAATAACCATGCTCAGTTGATTCAGGCAAAGCAAAGTGGAATGCATTGTCAGGATCAGAAGCTGCAGGAACTAGGAAGGGCACAGAAGTATTTGTGAAAATGTTTGTCCACTAACTGGGAGAGCTTGCATGTGAATAAGAGCTCAAGGGTTAACATCAGTACAAACAGGGTGTGTTAAATGGGGATGAAATCAGGTATTATGTGGAAGGAAAGCATGTTAGTGAATCAGTTATTCCGACGTGGTCTTTTTTCTCTTTTTTTTTATGTTTTTAATCCAGCAGTGAAACGGATGGTGTGAACATTTTTGGCCATGGCAGGTTTTTACCTGTCTCTGGTATGATGCTTTTTGCAGTACTGTGATCATGAATAATTCGTGGTGCATGAAGTAGCTGTGTGAGGTTAATGGAAGGTTTGTGACTTTTTTTCCCTGCCCTTTTTGCTGCAGAATATAGGCTTACTCTTGATGTTTCATAGGAACCTTACTGATTGAGTGGAATCCAGCAGAAGCCCTTTCTACATCAGTGGCATTCCTCAAGATCTTGATCGGTATCATGTGCCTGTCTAGGTGTGCTTGTCATTGACTCCTAGTTGCTGACTTTGACATGTCATCTCAGTGCGTTGCACCTTGTCCAGTTGCTCCCCTCTGCCTCCCTCTCACTTTCTTTGAGTATGAAATATCAGTTATCACAGCAGAAGGCCTTAGAGATTTTCCATCAAGTTAAGCTTTTATCTGTACAGTTTTGAGAATGTTCTGATTTTGAAATACCTGGTGAATGTGTAAAGAGAAATTATCCAGTGATATGAAAACATAGTGTGCCTTTTGAAGTCAGATTAAATGTATTTAAGGAAAAAAAAAAAAAAAAAAAAAAAAAAACAGCTGGATCATGTTTTTTCAAGATTGCTGACCAGCTAAACCAGAATGCCACAAATGGGATGGGAAAACAAAATATATGAGGGGTGCCTGCATAAGGATCTTTATTGCATGTGCGAATACACAGGAGGGATAAGACCCAAATGCAGGCACCCCTTGAATTGTACGAGATGTCGGTTCCTTTCTCAGATCTAAAACCCCAAGTCCAAAGACATGCTGCAGACCCTTGGTAAGAGGAGTAGAACATACCGGTGGACTAACACTTTTTGACATCAGTCCAGGCTCAGAGAAGTTCTTTCCATCTGCATCAGGAGACCTCCAAGATTTAAAATGGTGTTGTACAGACTACATACTGTTGACACCAGTTGTACATGACCTTCTAAAGAGTCAAGAAGCTTTATGTTGCATACTTTTTGATGAACTATGGTGGTTATACTTCAGACTGAGTGTCGGGGCTTTTTTTTTTTTTTTTTTTTTTTTTTTAAATACAATATGAAGGATAGGCAGTTTCCTGTTTTCATGATGATCTTATTCCAAGCTGTTTCATCTTTTTTTTTTTTTTTAAGTTCAAACTTTTTTTTTTCCATCTTGTCAGTTTGAGATGTGGATTATAATTGATTTTTTTCTGTCTCTCTTTTTATCAGACGTAGGCTCTTAATGGTGGAATAAAAAATGATCACACACACAAAACTCCACTCCATTTGTTTGGGTAGATGGGATTACTCCTTTCCTGTCTATACTGGGAGTGTCTGCAGGAGTATCAGCCTGTGTACGTGAAGAAAAAAAAAAAAAAAAAAAAAAAGAAAAATCAGACATAGGCTTGCTTTTGGATTGGGGATCTTGATTTGTGTTCCTGATTTTACCTTGCTTTCAATCATAGAGTTACTTCCATGATAGGCTGAGCCGCAAACAGTATGATGTGACTTGGAGAACAACTGTGTGTGGACCTTCTTCAAAGAAAAGTGTAAGCTGCCATTATTAGCACTCAAGTGTTTTGGTAACCTTAAATGATATGGCAGTGATATAAAAGACAGAAGACAGGAAGGTGGCCTCAAGGGAAGGGTGAGCAAAACTGTACTGCAAAAGTACAGAAGTCGCTGTATTTTATGACTTTTCTACCTGTCCACCCCACTAAATTCCAGAGAAGATGAAAGGAGGAAGAAGACATATAGGATGAGGGGGATGTGACGCTGCCTTTCAGAATAAAATTTCTGCTCATTATGATTTGAAACAAGCGAAAAGGTCTGTCTTTTCAGTGCCTTTTTGGTTGTGTGTAGAAAATTGGGTTCCATGATAATCTCCGCCCTGTGCTGTCAAGGAATCCACCTAAGGATTGAGTGATTCCTTTGGGTGGAGGTTTGAATTGTGTTTCGGTTTCTTTATTATATATTTTCATATGCTTCATGACAGAAATTGATTGCAGGGACATGACATTTCTGTGAGCATTGTGTGTAAGTTCATTTGTGCGTTTATGTTTGTGCGCTTTGTGTGTGTGTGTGTGTGTGTGTGTGTGTGTGTGTGTGAGCGAAATCCAGAATTAAGGTATTTGTTATTTGCGTGTTTCAAGCAAAGACTGGATACTTCAGGAAAGGTCAGTTGTATATACAGCTATTTTCTTTTTAGTGTTTCTGCACTTTTAGCTCATGAGGCTTCAGTGTTAACTTATGTATGCATTTCTCTTTTATTTACTCAGTTCCTCTGTTTAAGCTGTGTGTGTGTGTGTGTGTATGTAGATGTATGCAGGCATCAGGCATAAAAGTAATTGGAAAGCCTTTTTTAATTTAAATTAAGGACCTGTGAAAAGCTATAGGCAGCCAGTGGAGTAAGGGCTGTAAAGTATGAGCCATAAATTCTTCAGCAGTTTGTATGGGAGTAGTTTAGAAATTGGTTTACAGAGAAGTGGATGCAGCTTGCTGTTGTTGAGTTCATTAGACATGTTTTCACTGTGTTGAAGCATTGAAGAAGCAGACTCGAGAAGTTGCCCGTCTGATTTTCCAACTGAAAATCAACAGATCAAAAACATGACACAAGGGAGAACAAACCCCGACTAATATTCATTACTTGCAACTGGAAATTTAGATTTTGCTTAGTATGTCTGTTGGTTGATTTGTGTGGCCGGTAGCAACATTACACAAATTTTGCTGAACTGATTTTGATCAGACTTGGTGGAAAGGAGGAGTAAGGTCCAAGGACTAATCTGTTCAGTTTGATGCCATCCCAGATGGGAGAATGAACTCAGGATCTGCACCACAAGATGACACAAAACGTTTTTATCAATTTTTATCCAAACTTGGTGGAAAAGATGAAGTGTTGCCCAAGAGTGAACCGTTTAAGTTTGGCTAAGGATGGCTCTTGTGGATTTAGGTCAAAAGGCAGATTCAAGATCGGTTTGTTGGATGTTTTTTTCTCTACCCAAATGCCCTTTCAGTGTTGGCAGTACAATGCAGAGAGGGAAATAGCCGATCTGTTTGTTCACTTTGGATGAAAAAAAAAGAACACAATAAAAAATTCGGTATTTTGTCCTAACCATAAAACTTTTATGCTGATGCCTGTGTGTGAGAGTGTGTGTGTCTGTGTGTGTGTGTGTGTGAGAGAGAGATATTGTTTGTGCTGCAATCTCATATGTTTGAAAGCAGGATTTTGTTTATACATGTATGACTTCCGTTACTTGTTCTTGCTCTGGCTTGTATGCTTTGTTGCATCGCAGTAACCAAGAAACATGTTTTACCCTTTGGTTTAAAGTTTCAGTGTTTAGTTCTTTAAGTCTCAGATTTGGTCAAGAAAAAAATTAGCCTTTTTGTAGTACTTCGCTGGCTTAAAAACAAAAGAAAGCAAAAACAAAAAACACACAATTCATTTAAGGATTTTTTTTATTGTTTGTATGTGTACATGCGTGTGCTTGCATGAGTGTGTGCATGGCTGTACACAGTTGCGTTGGTTACTTTTTCGTGCACATCTCTATATACAGGTAGACTTGATGAGAATATTTTGTCCACATGAAATACTTTTCTTGACAGATTAAAAAATTAGAAATTTACAAGAACGAATCAAAGTGTGAAATTCCTTGCTAGCTCAACAGCTTTGACTACCGTGTTTAACCAGAACTTTCACAGTGAAAGAGCACAGCAGTACGTTTTAACTGTGATTGTTCCTGTGGCCAAAGTGCTCTGTAGTTTCTTGCTTTTCATGCATTGATAGCCACTTATGTTCTATTGCTTAAAGCCTCCTCTGTAGTGAGCTTCATTTCACACTCATTTCTGCTCTTAAATCACAATTCATGTAAAAATGCATAACTGTTAAGTTATTGTGTCCTGGAGGAATGCTGACTGTTTTCATTTTATTGCTTCATGATTTCAGATGAGAAGGGTAAGTGTCAAAAAATGTTTGCAATCAAAACTTCAGTTTCCGTGAGCCACAGAGTTGAGCTTTTATATTGAGTTTTTTGGTTGTGTTACAGTGTCCTTCCCCTTTTATTAAAACTTTTTTTAAAAAAAAAGAATAATTATACATGTTTTGTAAAGCACTTATGCTTCTTTACTTCTTCTGTTCAGATGGACCTGAATCATCTTGAAAATGTATTCAGATGAAAACATGGGTGTTTGAAACTGATGAAAAAAAGAGTTGGTCAGAGTTCTCAATACGTTACCCAGTCGAACAGTAGTTTGGCATCACATATATATATTTACCATGTGTCAACAAGCTACAGCCTGTATGTGTATCCAGTCGTGATGGAGCTTAGTGGCAAAGATCATTCGTCAGACGACCTCCTCCATCCAGCTTTGCCTTTACTAACACTGTCTT
Organism: Conus betulinus; assembly: GCA_016801955.1. Lineage (NCBI taxonomy): Eukaryota > Metazoa > Mollusca > Gastropoda > Neogastropoda > Conidae > Conus > Conus betulinus. The sequence goes on along the minus strand of JADBJO010000328.1, from coordinate 251,788 downwards.
TTAATTCTGGCACCCCTCTCTTCTTCCACATACACACTGCTAGCGTCCTATAGTGTCTTAAATGAAGATTACAGTAACCTTTCACTCTGCTGAGTTAACTCAGCTTGGAAGAAGCAAGCCGAGAGTACAGCAGCAGTAAGAGCTTGAAGTTGTAAGAAATAACCTCTAGCGAGTTGATACAGGTGGGGGTTTTTTTTTTGGTTTGTTTTTCTCTAAAAGCTGGAGTAGGTTGTTGACCTTGGCATCAGAATTGTGGCATAGACTGGCTCGGGTTCTGTAGGCAGGAGTGTTGCTGTTCATACACATCTATGTGTGGAGTGTTTCTGGCACTTCTAATTTGGTTTTTCTCTTCTTTTTTTTTTTGTGAGTGGCATTCCCTCTCTTGCTGTCTCCTGTTCGTCCTTCAGTCTGTCTGCTAAAAATAGGGAATAACAGTGAAAGAATAAAATAACAGAAAATGGAAGATGGATAAGGAACTGTCTTTCTCTCCCTGTCTCTCTGGCTATGTGTGTCTGTGTCCTCTCATGTTCGAAAGAAATGTCAGACCTGTTTTGAAAATGTTGAGCCTTTTTTTTTTTTAGTGGTAAAACATAGGTTGTAGTGCTCTGAATCAGAATGATAATTAGAGATATGTGTGTGTGTGTGTGTGTGTGTGTATTGGGGATTGAGGAGATCAAGCGAAACGATGATTCCTTATCAGCTGCAAGAATTACAGTGTATGTACATTGAAGACTTGAACTTATTATTTGGAGACATACCCAGGATGAACTAAATTTGAAGCATGTGTGTGTGTGTGTGTGTGTTGATGATGATGATGATGATGTTGTGTCTAAGGTATTATACTGTTTTTAGTACGTTGACTGTTCTTTCACATTTCTTTATATCTATTGAAATTCACATTTTCCCCCCTAATGATTACTTTTGAGTGAAACCCAACACATTTGGAGATAACATTAATTTTTATGCTGAAAAGTGTTTCTTCTGTATAAAGAATGAATGTATGCTAAAGAAAGAGTTTGATGCACAGAAAAAAATAAATAACATACAAGCAGATGTATTGAACCCCATAATGAATAGTGGTGTTTTATTTTTTTTGCTTGGTGATTTTGACTTCGATAGCTGTTTGAACATTTGTTATTTGGATTGATATCCAGTACCAGTTTGAACATTTGTTATTGAACTAATTAAGACAAATGAGTATGTTCCTGTACATTACACACTCACACATGCAGACACATGCACATAATAAAAAGAATAATTATACATGCATGTAGTTGATTGACAAACAGACCTTTACAGTTTGCGTGTGTATCTGTGGCTTCTCTTCCCTTATTGCATCTTCTGGGCCTCCCTTAGTGGCATTATTCTCATTCAGCATTATTCTCACCTGGCTTATCTTATGCCTCTGCACACAGCTGTACTCAGAGATCTTGCATTGCAGTCCCAGCGCCATTGGTGTAGGAGCAATGAATATCACATCATACGGCCACCAACAGAGACATTGCAGTGTGCTTAGTGACTTGGGTGGTGGCTAGTGGTGGCTGTTCTGAACCACCGTATACAGGACATCATCTACTAAGGCCCTTATTAAGGACAAGAATTGCATAGCCACAAAGCCATCATGGGTGGATCCCGTCCCTTCAGAGAGCACTATTAAGTCTGTCCAGTGACAATCCCCATGATCTTGTCAGTACTAATCTTTTTGACTCAAACTCATCTCATGAAAATAATTATGTGAAGAGGCAGTCAGAATTGAGGTCACCAGTATAGAGCAGGCCATGAAGAGAGAGAATTTACAGACTTGCAGTGATGACCGGTGAGGATGAAGATGATTCGATGGAGTACCATCCTGGACTGAGACTACATAACAGGGCACTACTTTGTATCATTTTGCTGGCATCAACCAGACGAGAGAGATGCATGCTGATTTTTTTTTTAAGTGCCTCTTAATACAAATGTAATAGCCTATTGCTGTGTATCAACTGAAAGGGTAAAACATGAACTTTCAATTCAGTGTGTTTTGAAATACCATATGGCTAATGTTGAAATGCTGTTGAGATGTCGAGAAAAAAAAGAAAGAAAGAACAAACGAAAAAAGAGCAAGGAATTTTTACTGCCTGACACAAAAATGTCCAAATTTCTTTATTCTAGTCAAAGTTACCATCATTGGTTAAAACAAAGAAAAGACCAAAAAAAAACTGTCATTTTTTTTAAAAAACTTGCTCCAGTAGCTAAGATCATAGTTCAGAGCATAAATGCAGCCATAAATGGCAAAAGGAAACTGGAAATTTTTAACAGCCAGCTCTGTGTGCCTGCATGGTCAGTCAGAGCGGATGCCATGATGGAATACATGCACAGCTTGTCAGAAAAAAGTTCAACAACACTTTCAGAGATGGATTCAAGTGGATGAAAACTTTGATTATATGGCTTTGGGCCTTTCTGTTCAACCTCACAGCTCACTTAGATGGCTGGGACCAAAAAAAAAAAAATCTGACATAAATTTTAGTGGAATTATTAGCTTCAGTGCCTAAGATTGTGTGTCAGTGCATGAATGTGTATGTGTGTATACATGTAGGCTTCTGTGCGTAAGATGATGTGCAAGTATGTGTTAATCCTTCACCAAAGAGTATGTGTGTAAAGTGGATGGGGGGGGAGTTCATCAGTATGTTTGATGAAGTGTGATTGTGTTTTTTTACCATGTTATTTATGTGTTGCTATTGAGTTTTTTGATCTTTGTCTTTTCTTTGATGTTAACACATGAATCCAGCCATCAGAAACTGAATGACCTGTGTTTATTATTATTATTAGTTGTGTGTGTGTGCGCGTGTATGTTTGTGCATGCATGTTTGTGTGTGTGCACTGAATAAATCATTAAGGGGATTGTTTGTCATTTTCACTCAATGAATGCTTATTTTTTTAATCGCTGCCTTTTTGATGTGGTCCTTGTTCATGAATATTCTCAGTGTATTGTGCCTTTGTGATGTGATCCTTGTGTTGTTAATAATTACAGTGCATTGTTTCACTGAGGAACTTTATATGTTATTATGTGCGTTTCTGTGTGTGCTTGGGCTGTCATTCTTAGTTTAAAACTGAATGGCTGTACTGTGCTGGCCTGTTGTTGAGTGACACCAAGGGCTGGATGCAGACAGCTTCACCTGGATGTGGCCGTTGATTCTAGAATGTGCTGGGCTGATTCCATCCTCGGGAGAGCCATGTCTGTGTTGACAGATGCCTTGCTCGGTCCCCTCTCTCTAGTACAATGACTTTGAAGTGCATGAAATTGTGTGTGGTTTGTTCTTCTAAGATATGTTAGTTTATGTATATACAGAGAGAGAAAGAGAGAGAGAGAGAGAGAGAGAGAGAGGCTAAGCACTCACATCTATACTGAAGAGAGAGTGTGCGTGGGTGAAAATGGAAATGTGCACATGCATCATTCCTATGCAGGTTCTTCTCCTCAATGGAAAAAAAAAAGATGGGAGTTTGATAACTGGCATACATTGTAACAGCTGTGACCTTTCTGTTGTTTTCAGTATGAAAAGAGCAAGCTCGTTGTCGGTTCTCAACATACACAGTAAGACAGACAGCAAAGTGAATGTAAGTACACAAATGACCTACCTGAAGTTTGTTTTGTTTTCTGTGATACCTCTCCATGTCCCTTCCTTCCCCTGTCCAAGATTAGTCAGTGTGTGTGTGTGTGTGTGTGTGTGTGTGTGTGTGTGTGTGTGTTTGGGCAGGTGTTAAGACAAGAATGTGTATTCTTTATGATAATCATTCTTTTTCTCCTCATGCATTGTATTGTGTAGATTTTGTACACTTGCACAAACATTAACAGTGTTATACTTTTCAGTCTTACTTTGTATATAAGCGTTCAGAGGCAAGTCTTTGTGCTGAGTGAGTTTTTTTCTGTTCTACGGAACTCTTCTTGTCCTTCCTTCCCCCAGTTATCATTCACTATCAACAGTGACTATTTGCTCCATGAAAATTAAGTTGCAGTTTGGGAAATAAAAACATCTGTGTACTGTGTTTCAGCAATGTTTGGAAGAAAGTAGTGTGTGTGTGTGTGTGTGTGTGTGTGTGTGTGTGTGTGTTGTGCTGTTGCTTTAATCCATGACATTTTTGAGGAAAGTATTTTAAGTATTTACTCTAATGAACAGTTTGAAGACAGGTCTTGTGTGCTTGTTTCCAGGACGGTGGTCACCCCAGGAGGTTTGAGAACGCGAGAACGAACTGCTAGCTCGGAGCATTTAGCAAGTCATCTGTTTTAACTTTGGTTCCTGTCTGTTAGGGTTTTTTTTTTTTCTTTTTGTCTCTCTTTACATGCAAGAGGTTCACGCTTCTGCTACCATCATCATCACCCTGTCTCCGTCTCCGCAGCCACTGTCTGTCTTGTGTAGTCCTGCATTACATCCTTTGCTTCAGTGCTGGGACATACACTGGGGAACGAGATCCATGGTGCAAGAAACAAATGCCGGCTTACAGCTGTCAGCTGGAAGTGGGTGCTGAAAAGAAATTATCTCTGTGAGAGAGCAACCAGTGGAGATGATGATTATCATGTTTGTATTCTTTGTCTGCTAACCTTCAGAGGAATGAATAGCTGTGACTGATGATGATGATTACTTCGGTGTCCTCTTTGCTTGGCAATGTGAGGGCCCAATTCTTGCGTTGAGGTGATTGTTTTTTGAGGTGTTTTATATTGTTGTTTGTTGAGGCTTGTTGACCCTCTTTTTTTCAGTGTGTTTGATCATGTTCCATGCTCGCTGTAGTGTTCACTTGGTTGGCAGATGTCCTCATTGGCTGTGTGACTGGCCAGTGGTCAGGGTTTAATTTATTATGGTTACCACTTCTCTCTCTCTCTTGTTGCATATCATGATGTGTTGAGTTTTTCTGTTTAGGCCTTCTTGTTGGTTGGATGCACATCACTAAGGTGTTGAAGACTCATGCGTGCTGGAGAATGGATAACTTCTTCTCGACAGAGGTCATTGGTCCTCTCTAGAGAAGTGACTGAACGTTGGAAGTGTTGCTTGAACTTTCTTATTGTACATTGATACCTGAAGTCATCACATTGCATCTCCTGCCCGTGTATCTTCCAGACCGATTTCTACATTTCAACAGGATGTTAGTTTTTTGCAGATTATTCCCGCTTTGAAAAGATATTCATGTGGCTTCTGTGTTCTGTGAAGTGATAGTTTCCATTGGTAAGGATAAGAAAAATGAGCTGATTTGGTATTTTATTTTGGGGGGCTATTAATTTCACCCAAAAGAGCTGAGATTTTGTCAGGAGAGACTATGTGTTCATCGTTGCACATAAAAAATAAGTGGAAATGTTAATTAGTTGCTGAAAATATTAGTGCACTTACATGATTGCTTTTGTCGCCATTGGTTCTGTTCTCCTTACTTTGGGTAACCAAAGCTTTTAGTGATGCAATGAAGGTATTCTGTAATGAAAGGACGAAAAAACTTTGAAATAGAAACAGAAGGTTAAATAGATGGTTTATTGAGGCATGAAAAGGGTAAGTACCTGGCTAATCCAGTTGTAAATGGTGGCATATGCTCTTTTCGCACCTTCAAATATGTTTCAAAATGTTTCCCAGCCGTGATTCTCCAATTCTCCACCTTGGCCAAGTGTAGAAAAAAGAAAATCAAAAAGTGAGCAAGAAAATCAAACTATGAGCAAGACACTTACAAAAATAGGAAGCCCATGTGCATGCTGGAAGTGGATTAACAGTTTGTGGTCTTAATAAACATTAAAACATGAGTTTTCTTTTCTTTTCTTTTTTTTCAGTGTTTTTAGGTAGGCTCGTGCAGACTTTTTTGTGACCAACTTCCCATACCCTTCTGGACCTCTTTAAACACAGAGTGTCAGTTTTCCCCAAGTCAACACAATCTTGCTTTGAAGCAATGCTATGTTCAGTTTGATACTCACTCAACCTGGGAAGAATGAAAGCACATCTTTTGGAAAAAAAAAAAAAAAAAAAAAGATTTTTAAAAAATGACATGTTTAAACAAAAGAATCTTCAGAAACTGGACTCAAAAATGAAAGATTACAGGTTTGGAAGGAGGGATGGGGGGTTGAGTGGTTTCTTACATGAAAAGGCGATCAGAAAAATGAAATAAACTGGATCTACAGTTCTGGTAGTTTGAAAACAGTTCGTGTGGTTTATAAAACCAATTAGTTTGGAACAAGCAGACAGCTACTGTGTCTCCAAGATGATGCTCATTGAAACTCCTTGTAAAAGCTCCTGCTCCATTGATCCTCTGCAGTTAGTCACTCCTTGTAATGGAAACAAGACCAGTGTGATTTTTTTCAATCCAGCAAGGTGTGTAACTCTGAGATATTGAGTCCAAGGATGACAATTCTTTTTGCAGTTGTAGAATGTTGAATTATAATCTAAAGGTTCTGCTGCAGCAGGTTCTTCTTCTTTTTTTCAGTTTTCTTTTTTTTTTCTTCTTCTTCTTCTTTTTTTTCAAATGCAGGACATCAAATTTGATGCTTTAGCTGCCCCAAAATTTGTTTCCACTTTAATAGCAAGTATCACTCGAGGTACAAAGTTTCCAAACTTTCCAGGGCCAGTGTTCCCAATTTTCCTTGAATTTTTTACTTGGCAGGGTTTAGACACAATCTTATTCTTCCTCAGATTTCAGAAATGTTGTGAAGCCATGTGAACTCTTTTAAACTTTAAACATCATAAAATTATTCCATTGTCTTGATTCAAAAGAGGGGAAATGAAATGTAATTAAAATGAGTAAAACAAGTAGGCAATGAAATGTGGAACTCAGTGGATTATCATATACTTTTTTACAATTACATTCAATTCCCCAGTAAGTTTATTATGCTCAGGTATGATTTTATTTGAAGAAATCGATGACCCATTCGTTTGGTGATAATTAAAGGGAATATGTGCATTTATTACATGGTTATGTATATAGTACATTTGCCAGATTTCAATTGGTGTTGAGCGGCATTAGATGATATATCTTGATTTATGTTTTTGCTGTTCATTAAGTTACTTTTTTTAATAGTTTTTTTGTTTAGTTTTATTTCCAGACATATGGTTTCAGAGAAGACTGGGTGTAATTACAGTTTTAGTGGGTATCTTTTCAGGTTTGTGAGTTCTGCAAGAAGTAGTGTGTTTTTTTTTTTTTGTTTCCTCTGTTATTTGTTTTGGGATTGTTGTGGTTATTGCCCTTTTTTTTTTTAAATGGATGTCAATTGGATGCGTGTTTCGTGTGTGTATGCATGTCTGTGTGCCTGTGATGCTGAAAAAGCTTCCCACCCTTTCTGTTTCTGAAAGTAGCCCGGCTTCAGAGATCATTGGCTTGTTGCTACCACATCCACACTCCTACCTTCACCCTTCATGCACATTCATTTTCCTGCATTGTCATTTGGATCTCCTTTGCTCTTTGGCCTGTCTTCAGTCATACATTCGCCTACAACATTATACCAGGTTACATATACATTGTCTTCCGGTCAGTCAGATTTTCGATGGATTAACTGTCCATGGACAACAGCAAATTGACATTCAAATGGACCGGACATCGCAAACAACCATTGATAGTATTGAGATAGTGTTGGTTAAGCTCTTGAGGAAAGCAGGTTTACCTGTCTAATTTGGTTAACTGAAAGACATTGCACTCAGTTTTGTTTGACTGAAAGATGTTGCACTTGTTTAAGAATCGCTATATATTTTGAATTGCCTGTTCTCTCAAACTTCTTGGGCGGTATTGAGTTTTTAGAAGAAAGAATAATAAACAATGATCACTTGAAAATCACAGGAGAAAAAAAAATTGAGATTTAGGTGGAAAATATGTTAATGAATCAGAATTCTTTTCGATATGACTCACTTTGCAGAGTCAGCTTAGATCTGGATTCTTGTTCTGTTCAGATACATGTCACAACGCAAAAGGATCCAGATCTAACCTAAGGCTAAATTGAAATAGTTGCTAATGGAACATCACATGACTGCTTAGCAAACTATGCTTACCTCCTCCAACTGTCTTTTGACTTACAGTCTTTTCAAAGATTACCCTTGCCTTTTTATGTGTAAATTTTGGTGCAATTCATCACCAGGAAAATGGAATTTGTGATAAAGAAAACATCACATATTGTTACTTACTAATTCATCATTGTATGTTGTACATTCTTATTTTTTTCCTCTACTGATTTGAATCTTGTCTATAGATACCATGAAATGACCTAGAATTTTTTTTCCCTACACTTTTATCTTGGTTGTTATTTTTTGTTTAATACTGCAAAGTGATCTCTGTGTTGATGGTGTTTGAACATCTTGTACAGCAAGGATGTGATATATTTGCTATGGCTTCATGTCGGAGCATAAAGTGGCTATGGGAGCCCTGTAAAGTAAAGCTGGCAGGTCTAAACTACATGTTGGATAGTTTCTTTACTGCTACAGAGGACACAACAGTAGGTTTCCCCATACCTGTGGTGCAAAGTGGGTATTCGTTTAGAAAGATTTCTTTTTGATCTTGGCTGGCCAGGCTTTTGCCCACTCTGTGTTGGGAAGTGACTTACATTTTGTATAGAAAGTTACACAACCATTCTTCGGACCTACATAAGGTTGATAGTCTTAGGTCCCTTCTCAGAATAGAATTCATCCCTACCCACATCTCTTTCCATTTAAGGTTTCAGATTGATCTTATAGTAATGTCACTTTCAAGTTGAGGTTTCTTTGAGAGAGGATGAAGGGACCAGGGCCGGAGGCATTTAAAGAGCATGAAAATGGTTTCACTCCTTCTGTGGGACACGGATGATGGATGATACTGCTGTATGCGCAGTTGTGAATTCTTGTGCAGCTGTTGAGCTTTTCGTCTTGGCTCTGTAGGCCAAGAACGGGCGTTTGGGGGAGGAATTTGTGGACTTGCTGGCCAGAGATTGGTGGTATGTGAAGGGGGATATATTGATGCTGGTTTTAGGGAAAGGGGCAACGGGGAAAGCACCCTGATTCCTCCTCTGAATCCCACCGCCTCATTCTTTGATGAGGATTGTATTGCTTAATTTGCTGCCTTCATCATTTTTGTTTTAATTTAAGAACTACAACTTACTGTGCAGTTTCAGAGAGAAGGGCAGAGGTTTACTGATCAAGACAACTATTTGGTCATGAAAATAGGGATGGGCATAAGGTGGACCTCTTAGGATTCCGGTAAATTTTGACACCAAGACAACTTGTAATGCTGCTCCATCAGATGGCCTGTGAACTGTAGAATTTTGTTGGAATAGGTGCTGGAATGTAACAAGTTCCTCTGTGATTGAAGAAGAAGAATGTATATGGTCCGGAAAAAATTTCAAGGGCTTGAGGATGCTGGGTGCTTTTTCAATGCAAACAATTCGCTCGCTTCCAGAAGTTCTGTGCAGGCAACTTCCCCTTTTTCCATCATTCTGCTTTTTTTTTTTTTTAAGTTTGTCACTTAAGTACCGTTGTCTACCGTTTTCCTCTCTGTGGACAATTCTTTTGGGGTTATTCAGGAAACTTACGTGAATTTAAACTAAAAAAAAGTCTGCTAACAGTTTTGCCACGCCAGCTTTATTGTTGTAATCTGGCAATGGAAAATTTACAGTCCTCAGTGGACACAAGCTGTCCATTCTGCAACGTCATCTTACCCATAATGGCTTTATGCATTATTTGGTGGCATTGAATGTCAAGTTATTGTGGATGATCTGAATTCTTTTTTGTGACTTCCCCCTGTGCAAGTTTGACAGCCCTCATCAGGTATTGTGTTATCAGTTGGGACATAATGTGGGAAAAAGTTTGGATCTTAAGTGCTGACTGTAATTATTGTTAAAATCAAGTCCGGTTGGTTGCTATAAATCCACAGCAAAAGTTAAATGCAGCTAGAGTTTGTATTTCTTTTCAGACATCTTCCTGCTTGCTTTAATTCACAGTTAAATATTTACATAGTAGTATATGTGCTTTGTATTTTGTACACGTATGCAAAACTTTAGAATTACAACTCCTCTTATTACCTTAACAAGGAGTAGTTTTATGTTTCTTTTTTTTTTTTTATTGCCTTTAATCATTTTCTATGCTTTGTTGAAATTCTTTCAACTGTCTACTTTCAAAAGTCTGTCACAGTGACCTACAGTCACAGTGACATACAAAGATGTTGGCTGTTGATAGCCACTGTGTTGGCTTATGCACATGTAATTTATAAGAGTGGGTCATTGCTCCTTTTGGCGTGTGTGCAGAAAAGAAGGTCCCTGTGAAATAAAAAGCCGCTAGTGCATAGACTGAAGTAGCCACCTTGTAAAATTTCTAGTGTCCAGAACCTGCTGAGTATTGCAGATTTTTAGGTCATTTCTATCCAGTAATTGCTCTAAAGTTTTTCCCTTCCTACTTTGCTAAGCTTACTCAAATGATGATTATGAATTCCAGGTGCAACATAATTCGCAGTTGTTTTCCTTGAACATTTTTTTTTTTTTTTTAATGAAAATATGCTCTGATTTAACATCCATTGTTTTTCATGTCAGTTCATAGCTTGAACTACAGAGCCTTCCTCAGTGTGCGCTTTGTATCATTACATGTCGGTCAAAAATGTTTCATTTTAATGACATCCATAAGGTCATTCAGAATTTGCCTCAGTTCGGGTCTCCCTTGTCTGGTCTAGAGCTCTGAGCTTCACCATTTGAAGTATCAACAGCACTGTGCAGGTCTGTATACATCCTATGTAGTTGTTTACACATCTCTGTAACTAATAAACTTGCTGCTTCAGTGTGGATGGACATCATCTTGCTTTGCACCGGGATTATGCATCTTAGGTACATTTTTATCAAATTGTATAAATATGTAATATATGTATGTATGCATAATTGTTTTTACTCTGTATGACTTTTGGTGTGAATCTGGGCTTTGGCATAGAGGGCTTTTCAGTTGGCCCCCCTTTCTTTTATGTTGGTGTGTGTTGTGGCTTTTTTCTGAACTTTTCAGTTGGCCCCCCCATGCGACTGATTTGAAGCTAATGGAGTCAGAAGAATGAGTAGTGAATTCGGCAAGCTTTTGTGATTCAGAACAAAATGATTTTTCTCTCTCTCCTCCATCCCAAACTGGTAATTTTCGGACCGTTGCAGTGACACCACCTTTCAGGTTCATGCTTCAAAGTTATGGAAAGAGGTTGCGGTTAGCTCCGTGAAAATAAAATCATTTTCACAATTTGCCTTTGTGTGCTCCTGTGTTAAAGGAGAACAGAATGATAAGGAAATGCCACTTTATCATCTATCATACTCCCGAGTCATTGTGGGGGTGGGGGGGGGAACAACTGAAATATTGAGATGGATAATGACACGCACAGATTCACTCCGCCACTTTGCGCAATCACTTGAGCCACACCAATACACTTGTGAAAAACATGCATTCCCCGGAGACTACATTTTTATTCTTCACTCAGGTCTGCCCACTGCCAGAGCAAAGACAGTTTAAAAAAAAAAAAAAAGGGCAGGCGAGAAAAGAGCAATAGCAAAACATGCACAACACGGTAAAAATGCTACATTTCCTTTCTCCAGACATGGTACAAGAGCAGCTTGCCCGTAGATTGCAGTCTACTGCATCCTAATTACCCTGGGTAGGTATTAACACTGCACTGTGTCAAAGAGATGGTACGCGAACTGCTTCCAACAATAACAAGAGGGTTCAAGCTGATTTGACAAGAGAATAAAAATTCCTGTCAACAGACTGTCACTCTCTAAATGCAGATATATCTGACTAGACCCATTAGTTTGAAAAAGATTGCATAATATGAATACAAAGTAGCAAAAGTATTTAGACCACCATTACCACCTATGGCTTTTCTTCTATAAGGGAGGGAAAGATCACTGCTCTTCCGCCGCTTTTTTTGGACTAGTTCACAGAACTTATGTTGCAATCTTGACTATGAATTTGTATTGTCACAGGTCATCTCCCTGCTGCCTAAGGCCATTCACACTCAACAGAATGGTCTTTCTTCCTGGATAGGAGGTCTTCAGAGACATTTCGGTCATTTCTGAATGGCACTTTAAGGCAAGTCTGCATAACCGTTCCTTACGGGAACTCACAAAATCTTTGCTCTCTTTACTCTGAGCAACAATAATGTCTGCATCAACAGACTACTGCCACTCTACGAATAAAATTAAATGGGATGCTACTGACCATTCACACAGGCCAATAATCTCTTAGTCTCCTGTTTTCACCAGCCAGCCATACGGGCCCTTTTCAGGGCTATCAAACTCTCACTGGAACAAGGGCAGTAGATGAGATATCTGAACCTGAACTACTGATGAGCTGTGAATAATCATGCAACTGACAAACAAGAACTTGGAACTGTTTGCATCGGCTTTAATACCTAGTCTGGAGACGGTGGCTAGTGTTTTCAGTTACAAACATAAACTTTCAGAACACCGAAATACAGCATCATGATATGACTCGTTAAAAAGATATAACAAACCTGATGGAGGAAAAAAAAATTGCACACCTACTCTAAAATATTTTGTCACCACTATAAAATGACATCATCCATGAGACAACATGACTATAAAAATCAAGGTTAAAAAAAAAAAGTTTAAATAATTGCTTTTAATTTTCTTCTGACTCAACATTCATACATGAAGAAATCCATTTCTTTGGTAAAGTATAAAGAAAACATGAACATTAGCTGCAATATCATTCATGAGATTACTTACTACATTCCGTTAACAATCGATAAAACAAGTGCCAATAATACATGTCTTGTAAACAACAAACAAGGATGACACAAACCAAAAATCAACTCTAACCCTCATGTCTGAATAAAGACATGATGAAAACAAACTAAAAACTCAACAATCTCTTCAACAATCAATAAAACAAGTGCCAATAGTACATTATCTTGTAAACAGCAAAACAAGGATGACACTAACTAAAAAATCACAACTACAATCATAAAATATGTATTATTAGGGACAGTAGTTTCAACACAAATGAGAACATTTACCTGACCAGTACAATATCCAGAACCACCATCAAAACCATTGTCACACTGATGGTATCTGATAGGGGAAGCTTAAAGTCGCGCGCAGTAGTTTGAAAGATGGGATGTGTAGCCAATGAACTGCTGCCTATTCCTGCATCATAAACGTACATAATCTCTTTCCATAGCCAACGTATGACTGGGCCTGCAACGCCAAATATTGGCTGGCCCTTGCACACTCTCTTTGCACTGCGGCAAAAGAAGCGAAACTCCATATAGACCAGTCTATATGAGAGGGTGGTTGGGGGGGTGGGGGTTGAGTAGGGGAGAAAATGAAAGAAGGCAATTGACTTGGGGACAGGGGAGCCTCACAGAGCTACATCTTTGCAAATGAATGATGAGAATGTACAAAGGCTGTAAAATGTTGATGATAGGGGCGACACGGCGAAGGGTGACAATGCAACTGCTGTATCTTGGCATTTCCATGATGACACAAATCATCAAGGACATTCTCCTTCCTTTCCTCTTTCACCCAGCTTCAGGTCGAGTCATTTTCCCACCATACGCTCCAGGACACAGGTTTGAAATCTGTAAAGAGTTATCGAGATCCATCTCTTCAACTTGCTCATCAATCCCACATCCCTACTCCAAAACGCCCCTTGCCTTTTCATTGTTGACCAAGTTATTTGCCATAACCCATCCGATTAGGCGGATTCTTCTCCTTCCCCTTCCTCCTCTTCCCCTTCCTCTTCTTCCCCTTCCTCCTCCTCATCCACTTCTTCCTCATCATCATCCTCAGCCTCCCCGTTATCGTGCACTCGTTTGACATCTTCGTCGTCTTCATCCCCGTACAGCTCTTCTAGGTGCTCAATGCAGGCAAACCTCTGCAAGTGATCATCTGTGAGGTCAGCATTGCCGGGGCGGATAACCAGAGCACTTCTCCCCCCTGCTGCCACTGCAGCTTCATCCTCTGTAACACACGCATGAATGTTGTACAGCTGGAAAGACGCACACGTGCCGCAAGTCTGTTTTTTTTTTTTAAGAGAAAAATGAATGAGAAAACTCAATTTTTACCCTGGAATCCATCCAAAGAACACCAAGCCTACACCACCAAGCAAGTGTAGACTTCTGCTCACTGCTACATACCCTGAACAGCATGGTCCTTTTTCCACCACACTTCTAACCTATTCACTGTTCTGCCCCATGCTGTCTATGCACCATTACACCAATTAACCACTGTCTGCCCTAAATTTATCAAGTGCGTCTGTTTCGTCACCATACAAGTTTTTCGGGAAGCTCTGAGCATTAAGACATGCTTTGTAATCGTAATGACTGGCAGACATGGATAAAAGTTTCAATAACATACTCTTCAGCTTGAGTAAAGAGTTAGCACATGAATAACGCAGATGATATCAACAATGATTCTAAACACTATAGCACCCCAGACACTGCTGAGCTGATAGCCACATATCTGAAAGCTATGCATACTATTCAAGTGCATAGACTGTACAGGGCGCATCTGCACTTGCTTAAAATAGGCAGTGAATGAGGTGACCAAGGAGTGGGGAGTTGACATCAAGACTATGAATAAGACTGCGGATGTACGGAACAAAGGTGAGTGACCACAAATACACTTGTACAAAAACTCAATCCAGTACTTATTATAAAAATATGGTATGGACATCCAAGCAAAAGTTTCTTGCGTAGTAGGGAGATGGGGGGGGGGGGGGGGGAAGGGGGGGGTATTCTTTTAAAGCAATTCAGTTTCAGGAGATAGATTTGTTTGTTTTCTGAAAAATTAATTTGGTGGCTGACAGGAAAACAACCGTTTCTCTACTCACACTGAATATCTTTTGAAATGTTAATGCAATAAGATCATGAATGATTCGTGGACATAGATTTCCATGTACAGAGACTAGAAATGTTGCACACTTCTTTTGGTATGTTTTAAGTCATTAAGATGATGAGCTACAATAACAAACTGTAATTTTGGTTAATGTGAGGGAAATGGTGCATTAGCTGATGATCACTGTGTTGACTGACAGTGTGATTTTGCCATTGTTCTAGTCAATGAGGCATTGTTCTAGTCAATGAGGCATTGTTCTAGTCAATGAGGCACTGTTCTAGTCAATGCCAGTGCTTAATTCTCCCCGTTTCCACTTGCTTCCCATTTGACGACATACAGGGTTCATCAGTAGTTTTCTTTGTGGTAGTTCCACTGACTGTGTTGTAGCGTATGGACACATGGGAGGTCTGTTTGTTTATTGTGTGTGCTGAACTGGATTGAAGCACATTCAGCTATCATTTTGTTAAAATTTGGTGCTACTGGCAGGTTGCAAGTCTGCCCCTGGTGCAGCTGGGCCTCAAGGGGCACTACAATTACAAAACCCATGAAACCACACAAGAAGACAACTGAATACTGTCTGCATGCCTGTAATCCTCACACGTCAACATTTTCCCATTCCATGTGCACTGGACGTAAACAGTTTACACCCTCTGGACAGGGACTCTCGCTCACAATGGCTCTGCGACTAAGCAATCATTGTTGTCTGTGGAGTATTCTGCTTGTGCTGGATCAGAACAGGCACCACCCAATACCACCACTGTGACCCTGCAGTAATGCGGCATCTCCTCTGACATGTTGCGGTATAAAAGAAAAAAAAAAAATTGGAAAAAAAAATAATAAACAAATGAAAATATTTTGGTGGAATCTCGCCCTGTAGTACCACACAGCACCCATTCTACATGATGTGAAACTAGGCATACAGGTATGGTAAGAAACGGCAAGAACTGAGTGGAAGCAGAAGCCAAAAACCGACAAAGTAGAAAACCAAAAAGTACATACATTATCACATCTGTGAAGGGTAGCTCAAGCAGATTTCACACACACACACACACACACACACACACACTCTCTCTCTCTCACCTTCAGGTGTATCTGTGAGGAAAAGAATGCTATGTGGTTCACAGCTGATTTTTTCAGCAATTTTCTTGTAGCTCTCTTTCTCTGTTTTGGGCCCTATAGTGGTGTCAAAGAAATCTGTAAATACCTGAAACACAGAAGACATATATAACTGCAATCAGAAAACGGTTTGCCCAACAACTAAGTCTCAGAAACTTAACAGTGACCATACCACCCATAATAATGGGATACTGAAATATCAAAGCGAATGCAGATAATTGGCAATAATATATAACTTATAAACGATCTCCACTCTCATGAGCAATACTAGTACTTGTTTGTATCACAGAGATGCACCACAGCACTGATCTCCGAATATGGTCCAATTCAACCTCAAAACGTTCATTTGTGTTCTCCCCTGTCAGGCAATCTGTCTGAAACTTTTTTACCAGCAGACAACTGATCCATTGATTTGCATGCCTCACGGACAAAGCATCATATAATTTACACAGACTTGGTTGGTAACTACCACAACAGCTGCTGCAGTGTTTGTATGATAAATAACAATGTTGTTAAGAGTTTATAGCTACGCTCTAAGCAATCAGGGCATTATGACCTTATGCTTACTAAAGATGTTGTTAAGAGTTTTAGCTAAGCTCTAAGCAATCAAGGCATTATGACCTTATGCTTACTAAAGATGTTGTTAAGAGTTTATAGCTACGCTCTAAGCAATCAAGGCATTATGACCTTATGCTTAATAAAGACCTGTCATGTTCTTGATATAAAATCCACAATCTTTTGAGTCTTGCAATATCTAGCCCGAGGTGCAAAAAGGATGTTGATTCATGATTTTACATAAAGAAAATGACACTTGTTTTTGAGTTTGATTTACTATATATCAATTTTTGTCATCCAGGGAAACTGTATAAGCAATAAAATGGCAAAAAACTCACATCAGTGACGTCCCCTTGAGGGAGGTTGGAAAACAGCAGTTTCTGGGCCTCTACACTGCCAGAGGAGTAAACGTACAGCGAAAACCCTTCCTCGCTCAGCACTCGCAGCATGGGAGGAACATCCTCAAACACCCTGTCACACACATTTCCCAATACACAAAAAGTAGAATCGAAATGAAATACAACAGCTGAAAATAGCTATACTGACCCATGGCAGTCACATTCTCTCTTCCCCCACCCCCCCCCCCCCCGACAGATTTTTTAGATATTCTTTTTAATCTTCCAACCCAGCACTTGGGACTCCCCATCTCACCATGATTTTGACCCCTTCACTGTTCAATGATCATTCTTGCTGAGAAATTGGAGGGTCAGACTGCATGCGAAACCCGTTTCCATTTTTTCAGGGGGGGGGGAAATCACAAAATATTTAGGGGCATACACTTTCTGACTCTTAGAATACATGCTGAACACACACACACACACACACACACACACACACACACACACACACACACAGAGCTCTGATTGGTTGACATGCATAGACACACAGAGAAAGAGTGTGAGACAGACATGAATAACAAGAGGTGTTAATGACAAATTATGCTAAACATTCTTTAATCACTGAATCCAGACCCATGATCAGTTGTCAGTAAACTGGTCTCAACTGAAGCCAATAAATGTGAGCACATACACAGGATTCTAACAGTGAAATGTGTGATATATGGGACATCCTCATCAACTGTTAACACAGCTGTATCCATCAGAATTTCCTCTACATATGCCATATCCATCAGCGTTGAAATATCTCTTGCTGAGGCTAGGTGCATGTCAACATCATGCATGCTGAAGAATAATGACAGACTTTTTACTTACTTCTGTATCATCATAATTCGGTAACTACTTGGAATATTTCAATGAAACCATTAAAACAACACAAAAAAAATGGTGTTCTGGGTCTAAACTACATAATAATATAAAGATAATAATGTCAGCTTGGATGTCAGAAAATTTTCTGTGGTGTCTAACATTCAGATGCAACATTTGCAAACAAGAAGTTGACATGTCTAAGAGTGGAATACCATACAAACATTACCTGGGCACTGAAATACAGGAAAAATCATATCCTACCTACCTCTGCAGGAAAGCACATACAATACACTGGATAAGAACAAGCACTATCTAAGAGTAAATGGATATCACAATGCATTACTTTTAATGAAACAATGCAGTAGCATCTCTTAATCTGTTGAACAAAAAAGTCTATCATCATTTTTTCTTTCCACCAATGTCCATTTTTCCTACTTCTGAAGGTCAGGTGGTTTTCTCAAAAATCAATTGTATCAAAGGTGAGTTTTCCAATCTGAAGTCTATGTACAAATAATGTTATCCTTAAAAAAATTAAAAATTTAGTTTTCATCAGCTTAGAATCATCAAACAAAACAAAAAATGGCTGGTAGCTGGATAACAAGAATATTCTGGAGGTTCAATAAAACATGCAGCCAAAATCTGGAATCCCTGAAGCTCATGTGTTTATGTTACCATTCTTTGAGTTATGTAAGCAGTAATGTCAACAGCAAACAATAACCCCTACCCCCATAACACACTACAGTTAATCTTTCATCAGCTTGTAATGCTGACTGAGCATCGACCACATAGCTGCTAACTTTCTGGAGTCACAGTTCAGGAACCAAGGGATTAAAGGGTGGGTGGAGTGAAGACGGGGCAGTTTGGCTTTGGACTGAAAGCATTTGTTGCCACCTCATGTTTCCAATGACAAGGGTGGGGGTTAAAAAGACATGCATTTTCCATACATATAATGTCCAACATCCACATGACATCATTCAGGCTTTTTCCTGCAATACTTTATCATTCCTTAAACCCCAATTTTAATAAAACTTTTTTTTTTTTTTTTTTTTTCGGTAATAATTTTCACACCTGAGAATTCAAAAAAAATTCTGGAGGGTTGGCAGCTATGCAGGCGGCAACAATCCAGTGCATACAAAATCTATGTAAACATTTTTAAGCCAAAAATAAAAGACAAGGCCAACAAGGCATTCAAGTCTACTCACTGTCCTTGAACGCTGCCCGTTTCATAAGCTTGTCGCCACATGTGCCCTTGCAACTGTTTCAGTTCTGTTGACTTTCTATCAGAGTCCATTTGCCATTTCACACTGTCCACCAGCGCTTTGATCACTTCCGCTTTGTCTGCAGTTGCTTCAGGGATTTCCACTACCCCCTCATTCCCCTCAGTCTTGTCCTTCTGTGCCTGCAAGAGGACCAAATCAAATTGTTCATTCACTTTCCTTTATAGATAAATCTGGTTTGCAACCTACCAGTCCCCCCCCCCCCCAACCCTCTCTAAATTTCCTGTTTCAATGTCACACTTTGTTTGTAGGAACTGCTCACAACTGTCATCATAGTACAAAAAACTTGAACCACTTTATCAGTTTTCACCTGTGTTTTCAAAATATACTTTATCTTCCATCTGAACAATATCAAGGAGAAAAATGTTTATTCTATTTCGACTTTTAATACAAAATCTAACCTCATAAAGCATTTTTTGTTTGATCATCAGAACTTTTTCCACCCTGCGCCTGGTAACACTGATGAAGATTCAAATACAGGGAGATAACTGCACTGGATCCATAGATGTATCCCTTCATTACGACCATGGCAACTCTGGATTTTTTTTTTTTTTTTTTTTTTTTTTTGGTCTCCTCTTCTTTACCCTCTCATTGGCTTTTGTCCAATGTATACTGCACTATCTAAAAAAAAGTATCTTGCAGCCCTAAACACAGCCACCCTAGTTATCAAGTCACAGCCTTAGCGGCGGACATCAGAAGGCAGCAATCAATATCAGGTCAACATCGAGAGAGTACACTGCTGTTGATCATGTTCAGTGCCGCCTGCCCTGATCACTCAGGACACCATCCTCTAGAGGTCCCTAATGACACAGTGACACTGACAGTTGTTTCTTTGTCATGGAACAAGCAAGACCAAGCATCCACCTTCGTGCAGTCATACAAGCAAGACCAAGCATCCACCTTCGTGCAGTCATACAAGCAAGACCAAGCATCCACCTTCGTGCAGTCATACAAGCAAGACCAAGCATCCACCTTTGTGCAGTCATACAAGCAAGACCAAGCATCCATCTTCGTGCAGTCATACAAGCAAGACCAAGCATCCACCTACGTGCAGTCATGTGCATTCAATGACAGTCCCCATGAACTGCTGTATGGTTACACTACACTGTCACACCATAAATATCTGGTGAGAGTAGGCCTGTAGAATTTATGGCAGGGCTGTGGTCTTCAATTCCTGGCAAAATGCAAAATTTCAATCACTGGAGATTTAACCTCAGGTCCAAGTTACAAATGATCTTCTGATTCATAAACAGCTGAAATATCACATTCCTAAGAAATTTAGTGAGAAGTTCTTCAATGACAAGTGCAGATACTAAAATATTCAACCTGCTATGACATAGTCTTGATTTGACAAATCAGCTGAACGCATGTTTTTAATCAGTCTGTGCACTTGCTAACAGTAACACAGGATTTGACTTTTATCAAAACTACATCATGCGGAAACACGGAAAGGATTTCCGCACATGCTGTCCTTATATGCCAACAGCTTATAACACTGAAACCAAGCATTTACAGACTCAAAGTGCTATTTCGGAGTCTAAGGTAACCTGCGTAAAACGTGTAGCTGATTTAGCCTATACTATAAATGAAAATCCCAGCTAATTCAAATGTGCCAGCTGGACAGATTATACACAAACCTTTTAGTTACTTCTCTGATGTAGATTAACTCACAAAAAACTAAAAAGGTTTGGGTATTTACTTTTTAGAGTCTACTCTCCCGAGTCCCCCCAGTCATCAAACCATTAGAATCTCCAGGATGTATCAGACATCTGAAAAGAGCATTTTTGATGTATGTCATCCTTTAGGGCATGTTTCAGAATGACGAATAGCTGTCAAATTTCTGACTTTACATCTGATGGGGGTGCAGAGACCACCAGATCACACAGTACAACACTTACCAGTTCCCTCAGTCCACAAATGTCCTTTATCGTCTCAGCATCTTCAAAATGGTCTGTAAGATATTTCTCCACGTTGTTTCGAATGTAAGGAAACAGCTGGTCCTGCACACACAGATACACACATGCATGCTAACATATCTTAAACTGGGAGATGGATGCTTCCATAATTTTTTTCCTGGTCAGTAACTTATACTATTTCCTAGTTAATCACACTATGTATTTGACTTAGTATTGCCCAGTATACTTACTCTGTCAAACTTCTTACAAGCTACATCCAGCTTGCTCTCTTAACTTTTTTCTTAATGGCACAATGCCCTGCATACGTTTAAAAAATAGGTCATCTACATATAGTTAAGACAAGATGCAAACCATATAAACATACTCTCAGTTTATCTTGAATATGCATACATGCATGTTGACTATGAAAATACTCACGATCTACCAGTCAGTTATTAGATCTAAAGCTATTTTAAAATCCATCATATACAGTACTTTCATAAATATTTGTCAAATAAAAAAGCGTCACAATCAAACATGCATCATAACCCATTTCATCACCGAGATATTCCATAAAGAAGAAAAACCGTTTGGGCTGTTATAGCCGTTAGTAATGGATATTCTGGTAAATAAAGCACCAGGCATCATCCATGACCCATAATAAACATACCTACAAATTTTCAGAAACATCAGCCCAGAAATTGGAAATGAAATGAGGCAGGGAACAGTAAACAATAAACAACAAAAGGATTGCGATGGTTCCCTTATGCAGCTAGTGAAAGGTCTTCATATCTGCAATATATTTTCTTAAATTCATGTTCCCAGTTTCTCCATCTTCAACCTTCCACCCCCCTCCCCCTTCCTGAAGTCAAAGTTTTTGCCGCCAAGTTATTACTACTATGAAGACAATTAAGTTGTTGGCCTGCGCTTGTTCCCCCCCCCCCCCCCCCCCCCCCCCCCCCCCCCTAGATTGTTCGTCTTTGTATTTGACTTTATTCAAGTTTGAAAGGCTGTGCCAGTCTTGAATAAAAGTTGCTCTGTGTTAGGTTTCCTTATGGGTGCAAAAACTAGCCCACTTGTTTACTGTTTATTGTTTACTGTTCCCTGCCTCATTTCATTTCCAATTTTGTTTTGATTAAATCGAGGTTATATGTATTTGTTTCTGTCCGTCTTTGTGTTTGTCTTTTGATCTCCCTTGCACTCTTGGGTGGATCCTCAGCGTAGGCTCAAAGATTGCCCCCTACATTTTATACTATTTGCATAATATCTTTAGTTTTTCAGCAACTTTTTCTCCTCCCCACACTTTAGTTTGGTTTCATTACTACCCTTCGCTGGCTGCCTCAGGGGTGCTATTGGATTCTTTTTTGTACCCTTGGTGGTGAGAACACCACGGTATTATGAACTGTGGTGTGTCTCTATATGACGCCAGGAGTGCAGATACAACCAGCCGTGTCTCCCTGATGAGTTCTGACTCAGCGGACGGAAGGCCTCGGAGCAGGCAATACAAATATATCTGTCCTCAAAAGGGATTGCGATGGTTCCCTTATGCAGCTAGTGAAGGGTCTTCATATCTGCAATATATTTTCTTAAATTCACGTTCCAGTTTTCTCCATCTTCAACCTTCCACCCCCCTCCCCTTCCTTAAGTCCAAAGTTTTGCCGCCAAGTTATTACTATGAAGACAATTAAGTTGTTGGCCTGTGCTTGTCTCCCCCCCCCCCCCCCCCCCCCCCCCCCCCCCACCCACTATTAGATTGTTTGTCTTTGTATTTGTCTGACTTTATTCAAGTTTGAAAGGCTGTGCCAGTCTTGAATAAAAGTTGCTCTGTGTTAGGTTTCCTTATGGGAGCAAAAACTAGCCCACTTGTTTACTGTTTATCAGCCCAGAAGTTTTGTCTGGAGCGAGTGGAACACATTTTGACCACAGGCAGACAGACAGACAGCATTTCTCTGTTCCCACTATAAAGTACTCCTGTTCTTTAAGAACTGAGAGTACAACAAAAGATGGAAAAGTCACAATGCAGACCTATACAGGTGTACATTGTCAATATCAGTTCAAAGAATGTAAAATATATATATATATATATATATATATATATATATATGAAAAACTTGTACCTAATCTTTTGATAAATAAGCTATCATGAGTAATCGAAAACTTCAATGTATGACCATACTTCTACCAGTGCATGCATTTGAAGTATCAATAACTAACTCACTTACATGTACAGAAATACTTCATAAACTTTTTCTTTTTCATCACATTTGGGTAGAAAAACTGAAAACATACATCTGATCAGTCCGAAACATCTTTTTTTTTCCCCTTCAAATTTCAATGTTTAAATCAATATGCCTGTAAGTTTATTTGGACATGAATGCACAGGGATAAGAAATATCCTTAACATATGAGTTTTACGACACTGATCTAACCAGCCGACACAGCAACAGTAAAAAAAATTTTTTAAACTGGAAACTGACATAGGACAGTTCATTTTGTAACTGTGCCTTATGCTATCCAAGTAAATTTAAAAAAAAAAAAAAAAAAAAAAAAAAAATGCTTGTCCTCCCTAATTTCTACCTGCCCTCCTTATGTAAAATGACTTATAAAAGTAATAAAGGTAGTCAAATGAGAAATCAGCAGACATAAATCCAATAATATAGCATGTTCTGCACATATGTAATGAAAATTTAAACTAAGAGAGAAATGTGATATTGATTTATTTGTTTACCAGGATATGAAGAGAAAAAATTGTTTCCTAATGTGGTTTTGAGAGTAAGAGAAAAGGAAAAAAAAAAAAAGTCATGTTTCTACCATTCACATATACTACTAGACTAAATCACAGTTATAAAATCTCTGTATCTTGTTGTCCCTCTTTTCTCTCCCTGTCCCCTTCACAGTTCCATCTATACTGAAGCTTATTTCTCAGCCGTTTTTTCACTAATACCATCAAAAACTGGTTGACCGATGGACAAGTGAAGAGAAAATTTCCACTTGTCCACCTGATGATAAAGTTGTCATGGTCAATTGGAGTGGTGGTACATCCAGCCCTGCTGTCAGTCCTACAATTAGACATGGGCAGCTCATTTTGCATTTTTCATTGTAAAGCTATCAACATCCACAAACACTTTTGTTTGGTTTTTTTTTGTTGTTGTTGTTGTTTTGTTGTTCCTTAACTTTGATGTAGTTGGTGCACATAATTCTAAAATCAACAAGGCACAATTACTTAAATTCCAAATTTTCTTTCTTCTTTCTCATTTGCTTTCTTTATGTATTCATTTTAAACAGAAGCCATGTAATGGACCTAAGTAAAGTCAAAAATTTTAAAACCCCGTAAATGTTTCCCATCCAACCATTTCAGACTGAACGAATCATTTATCTTCATAGCGTCTTATCATCTACTTTCCCTCCCCACTGTTTTCAATCTTTCTTCTACAATGTTTGGCTGCATTTGTTCGCAACCGTAAATCTGGAAACAATGACCGTCTAAATTTTTGTTTATGCTGCTTAATGCTACCGTTTGAATCTAAATGTAACGGGTGTCAAGCAAACCGAAAGGGGTATGCAATGTGGCTCAGAAATCCCTTGGAACAGACTGGAACATAATTTGCATGGTGATTTATGTGGGTTCGCTCTTCATTTGCATCTAAACCTTTCACCCCCATCTTCCCAAATGGACTCGTCCTAAAACCAGTCATATCCAGTCTTGGTGCGGAAAAAAGCCGGTATCACGTGACGTTAATAGCAGTACGCGGCTTCCTTCAAACCCTACCATTTCGGCATGTCATAATGTTGACAAACAGAACGTTTTGTCATCCACAGTCGTGATAACACAGCAACCCGAGAAATCTGCTGATTTTCCGTTAAATAATCGACAAGAAGTATTAACGAACTGATCTAATTTAAATGTAACAACGATTAAATTCATATTTGATCGAGTTCTAAAGGCTCCCATCGTTTCTGCTCACTTCGATCAGAATTAATCTGGACATAGGCCTAAGCACCATCTCATAATTTTCTTTTAAATCAAAATCGAAAACTCGCAGTTAAATACCACTGCTGGAAATTACTGTACACTGTTCAATGTTCTAGACTCTTATCTAAACAAACAGAATCTCGCTAAGGAGGAGCCGGTTTATCCATCTACAACACTCAGCAGCTTTGATCTTGGCCCAGTTTTATATGCAGATAAGATTCAGAATTAATGATTCACATTCTAACTCAACGAATGCAAGCGTTTCTAGACTTTACAAAAATACACATGTAAACAACAACACTTCCGTCGGTTAGCGGCACGGATAATTTGCGTTCTGTCGAAGACCGCTCATTCCTGCCGATGTGACGAGTTCTAGCATCACTCAAGAAAAACCCAATTTCGTTGCATCCCGGTTGCTGATGCTTATTTAAAGACAAATCTTACCTACCTTCACGAATGTGATAGGAGTTGTAGTTCCCTCAATGTCGAAAACAATGGCTTTTATTTCAAGCAAGAGGGATTCGGCTTCAGCAGCCGATCTTTTCTGCTGTGGCGCCATCATTTGTGAGGCTAGTGTTGTGTCTGAACGACTACTGAACAAAGAGCGTTGAAGGATGCCTGCTCGTCTGGCCAGGTGCGCGCACCATTGATCGGCCTGGAGAGGGCGCTTCCAATTTGCCTCGCTTGGAAGTTCATGGTTCTTCTCTCTACTGTTCTCACTCCTCACGTTAAATATGAATGATGACAAAATTAAAACGCTTTTTGGACTAAATTTTTATCAGCTTAGTTTTATTCATATCCTTACATAATAAGGCTTTTTTCTGTGCATTAATCTTGCTCGGATAACCAATGACAATGTTGTTATTTTACTGTGTCGACAAGCTTGAAAGGGGGGCCGTTTAATTACGATATTCATATGAAGCAGAAGCAGCCAATCAGAATTGTGATAACATATGACACAGACGGCATGTCGGTCTTCGCCGAAGCAGAAGCACTGGCGTGTGCGGGCATCCCGAGTCCACGTTGACGAAGGTCTTTTTCAGTGGTCCTGGTGAGTGTGTCAAAGCTTTTAGCAATTTTTTGTTCTTCCAACTTATGTATTGTCGCTTTGATATACAAAGGATTTCATGCGAATGCTGCTTTAATTCAATTGATTCGAGGCGGTGATATAATAATAATACATGTCGGAATAACCAGACAGCATTGCTTACGTGGATGATTTTTTTCCTCCCAGATCAGATCAGACAACTTGACAGAAATATGCACAGCTGACAGTATTGCTGCAGTATTGTTCCGTGATCAACATCCATTGAATCGTCGTTTGTGTTACTGCCATTGGACTGCTAGTCGCAGTTGGTGACTTTGGGAAAGGGGCGTGGTACGTTTTGAAATCACCTGCGTGACTCGACTGTGGGGATTAAACCGTCGGTTTTTCATTTAGTCACTCAGTAACATCTTACAAACTCAAGATGGAACCACAGACCATTCTCATTGGTGTTGCTATTTTTGTGATTTCAGCAATCTTGATCTATTTGATCGCAGCAATTACAATGCGCGAAAAAAACATTTGAAGAAGTCATGGCAGAGCAGAAGAAACGCCAGGAAGAGGAAAGAGAGAAAATGAAAAATGATAAAAAGATTGAAAAAGAACTCATGAAGAAGAAATACAAAAAAAGGGAAAGGAGGAGATAAGTCGAAAGAAAAGTCAGCACAAGTATCCGAACCAGAGTTAAAAGATTCGCCAAAGGCCCAGCAAAAGGAACACAAATGGTGAACCTTGAAATCGAGCCAGAAATCATTGAACCTACAGAAACAGTGGTCTTGAGCAGCAGCAACAAGCCTAGGAACCGCCTGGGAACTCAGAAGAAGTCAATCCTGCACAACAAAGATGAAGTTACTCCAGTGACTGAGAAAATGGTGGAGCTGCCTCATAAACCAATCAAACCTCTTGACGATGTGGAGCTGAAGAAACTGCATGAAGCTCAGGCACAGCACCCATCCCCCAAGAAAGAGAAGAGTGGACAGTCACAGGCTGAGCTGAGGCATGACACAAAGGAAGCAGTGAAGGAGGTGAAAATGCAGAAAGCCAAGTCTTCGATGGTAGAAACCATGGAGATGCAGCAAGGTGCAGATGTGGTGGAGGAGAAGAAAATCACCAAGTCCAAGAGCTCTACAGGTAAGCAATAAGAGCAGTCACTGTCCCCAGAATGCTTTTGGTAGTTATTCAATTATTACTGTCTGTTTGAAAATAAACTCTTCATGATTTTAATTTATAAAGAAGTCTACAAAATGCGTAGTGTAAGTGTCTCAAATACTGTCTTTGATGTCTTAGTTGATCATATATTTTATCATTCAGGTTGTTTGAATGAAAAGTCCACATCAAGAGAGACTGCAGACACGAGTGACAGTTATATATATTGTGGAGAATGACACTCAGTGACAACCAGTGACAGCCGGCGACAATCAGCATGAGGGAAATTAAAAATCACCATAAAATGTATAAAGTCTTATAAGTGTATATGTTAAAAGTAAAAGAGAAAAATGTTTTCTGTGTATATGCGATGGAAACCAAAATACAAATAAACACACAAAAGACTTTGTATCTATAGTAATGTTTATTTAATTTGATGTACAGTAGAAAACAGACAAGTGAATTATCTACAAATGAATACTGTTAAGGTGTCACAAAACATGCACAAAACAATACTCATTACGTTGCAGCCAGCATATTCGATCTTTGAAATTTTGTTTGATTAGTATGAAAGCAAATGATACGCTTAGCCGTCTAAGGTATTGTGTCCTGAGATGAATATGGGTCAGCTTGTATTTGTATCAGTGTTATCATGACAGAAAATTGCTTTTAATACAAGTTTTGTTTTTTTGACTGCTGGAGATCAAAAGAAGAACACTAAGGACATGTGTGAGGACATCAGTTTTCAGCTTATTATCAATAAAGATCAGCTCTTTGATAATGAAGAGTGCATAATTTTCTTTTTTTTTTTTTTGTTTTGTTTTGATCGGTACATCTTTTGTACAAAACACATAAAGTCACACAGAAACACACAGGTAGCTGCAGATTTGGTGTTTACTTTTTTCCCAACCATTTGCAGAAACAAGACAGTGGATCTAGTAACAAAGGTTTGATTTTTTGATACGGGTTGTCCACAATAACATATGCGTATGACAAGTTCGAAGCCAAAACAGTTTCACATGCCCCAACTAATGTAGCGTAGCACAGCTGTAGACAAGTGGCAAGCCAAAACAACGAAAGTGCC
Organism: Conus betulinus; assembly: GCA_016801955.1. Taxonomy (NCBI): domain Eukaryota; kingdom Metazoa; phylum Mollusca; class Gastropoda; order Neogastropoda; family Conidae; genus Conus; species Conus betulinus. The sequence continues at coordinate 223,716 of JADBJO010000328.1, read as the reverse complement.
AGTCTTCATCGAGCGTTGGCGTTTTACAATTGTGTGTGTCCGCGTGTGTGTGTGTGTGTGTGTGTGTGTGTGTGTGTGTCTGCTTTATATATTTGTTTGTGGTTTAACCAGGTCAAAAACAATCGAGACTAATTAGTGAATCAATCAAGAACCTGGAAGTTTGTGTGTTTTTTTTAAATCCATGGACCTACTTTTTTGTGTGTTGACTTACTTTTTTATTCTCATAGATCCAAGGTTCTGTTTACAAACTGAAACATTTTGACAATAATCTTAATCTTACTAACCGCCATGGCGAAATGGTTGGCATCGCGGACTCCCGGCTGGGAGGTCATGGGTTCGAATCCCATCAGAGTCATGTGGGGTTTTCTGCCCCGACCGGCTCCTACCCAGAGTTGAGTTTGCTGCGGACTCAGTTGGGAAGACTGGGACCACACAGTCGAGTTTCATCCACTTAATGGATGCGTTTGTGAGAGTGTTGCTCAAATTTCCTGACCAACACTGCAGGTGCCTGTATTTCTTGGGCGTGGTTGACGCTGGGATATATTACGAAAGGAAGCGTAGAGTACAACCCTGTCATGTAGTCTCAGACTGAAATGGAAATCGGTAGCACCATCTTAATCATCCTCATTCTCCATTGATCAGCATATAAAAAAGTCTCAAATTCTGTGGCCCTTCATGCCCTGCTTTCATGGTGACCTCAATTTCAGTGTCCTCTCCACGCCTGTGGTCTTGGTTTGGTTCTGTCGAGGTCACCGGTATTGGCGAGTCCATGGCTGTGGACAAGATGTCAGAATGAGCGGCGTGGGTGCACTGCCTCTGAGGTGGCGCAGAGGTTGGGACAGCAAAAAAAAAAAATCTAAAGCTTCTAAATTGTTGTTTAGTAAAATGAAAATCAGTGTTTCACACCTTCATTTAAAAAGAAATAGAATAAAGGAAGATCAACTAAAAACGTTACTCACCTAGTTTCACAGAAGAGTTGTTGTGTCAAAATTGTGTTTGTAAAGTTTGCGCTCTTATGAATTACAACAATCATTTGAAAATGTTATAAATGTAGTTGTGGAGTTGTTTGAGAGAGTGAGAGAGAGAGTGTGCATGTGTGTGTGTGTGCGTGTGTGTGTGTGTGTGTGTGTGTGTGTGTGTGTGTGAGGGAAGGATGAGGGATGCTTGTTTGTATGCTGCATGTGTAATTTGCGTTTATGTAATGCATTCCATTAAGCAACCAGCAACTCAAATTGTTGATCTGGTATGATAGTGGGTTTTTTTCTCCAGAGCAAAGCATGACTCTGTTAAGAGTTTGTTTCAACAATCTCGCCACAGGATCATTAAAGTGGCATTGTTTCTTATATGAACTGGACTGAACATGAAGATGAACCTGGAAAATATATTGTAATTTGTATGTGTATTCATTTCATGTAGTTTGAGCATTGCAGCCATCTGGATGCATGAAGATAATCCATCTATTTGGGACAAAGCAACTCACAAGACACAGAATATTCATGCTATTCAGTTATGTGCAACAATATTTCAGACAGTTTGTTTCACTTTCGACATCAGATCACAGTCTATATCACAAACTGTGCCATTGAACTGGAGATGGGAGGCAATGTTATGGTGCAATCAGACACCACCACATGCTTTCACATTGAACTGGTAAATAGCTCATCAGTCACATTCAGACTGCAGTATTTGCTGTCGGTTTCATTCAGCCAAGTGCTACACCAGTTGATGTTACTTGTCGCTGGTTGGTTGTTGCCAGTTATCCTCTTTTTTTTTCTCCTTTTTTTTTTTTTTTTTTTTTTTTTTTACGGATCCCATATGTTCATGTCACTGGGCATTGCTGAAAAGTGATATTGTGGTGATAGTTTGATTATTTCTTGAAATATATAAATTGCATTTTTTTTGGTAACATTTATGTTTTCATTTTGTTTGAAATTTTTTTTTTTTAATTGATAGTCGTGATTTTGACCTTTCTAGAATAGAATAGATGTTACAAGCACATGACTTCTCAATCTTTTGTTTTGCTCTCTCTATGACTTTTTTTTCAACTTGTGGAACAAGCTGAAATCTGGAAGGTGTTACACAGTAGAACTTTTCAGTCTCTAAAAATGCTTTAATGGGAGGGACTCTGACAGTGGTAAAGAGAGAATATGCGTAGACAAGGAGTAAGTATAATAAAGGGAGAAAGTCTTTGAAAGATGTTAGCTGGGATTAATAAATCATGTGTTTTTTACTGATTTCTGGTGATCAGTCAACTTCATTCAGTCCTTGTCAGCATTTTTAGTATAGACTCAGTCAATACATTTACTCAGAGTGGGAAGAGGTTTGGGGGTGAAGCTGAGGGGGGTTAGAAGGGGGCAGGGTAAGGGAAGGTTGGGAGAATTTGTCATGTTTGACAGGATGGTTGGGTACATATTAAGTCTGCCATTGTACCACACTGCTCTCATTTCATCCCTTGCTGTCATGTTTTTAACAACAGTGCGTGTGATAATGAGTAGCATTTCTTCTTTTCTTTATCTTATCTCTTTTTTTTTTTCCCTCCTTTGACAGACTGTGATTTTTCTGTCCTCAGTAGGCAAGGTACAGACACTAATTTATTAACTTCTTATCTTCTAGGGCATGCTGCTACTTGCTACTTTTAAAGTTAATGGATGTATCGCTTGGGACATTAAAACACAGTGTAGTTGACTAAGCGAGTTAATAATTGGATGTTTTGGTCTTTTTATTACTTAATTACAGAATTTTTGTAGTAAACTTTTGGGGATCTTTCTCCACCGTTTCTGGTGTATTTTACCTAGGCAAAGACATTGACGTCTTAAACAGATTAAAAAGTGAACTGTTACTGTTTATATTACATTTAGTCCACCATACTTTCTGTTTCATGCATGCTGCAAGTACTGGTGTGCATACATATGCACTTCCAGAGCTTGAACTTCAGTAGATATTGATATTGCATACACACTGTAACACTCACACATGCACACACACACACACACACACACACACACACACACACACACACACACACACACACACACACACTGTTCATTTATACTTTGATGGCATTCTTATTATTTGCTAGGGAAAAAAGAAAGCAACAGCAGCAAAAAAACAAACAAACCTTTCCCCTGCAACCTTTCCCAAGAATGCTAATTAAGATCATTCATAGTAATATGAACAGTGCATTACAGCTAAATAGCCCTGTGAGGTCAGGCCAATGACCATGATCAGTTTCTATTCAAATTAAACATGTGGGGTGTCTGGGCCAACTGTCTCTGGCGTTTGCATCATTCCTTTCGCTGTTTGATACTGACATAAAATAATGTTTATGAACACTTGAGTTTTTAATTTAAAAACAAAACAACAGTTGTTTCGTTTGTAGCTGTGCCAGCATCTCTAAAAGTTCAAATCATGAGCAGTACGTTAAATCCATCTCTTCTCTGTCTGTCTGTCTGTCTATGTCTATATGTCTCTGTCTCTCTCTCTCTCTCTCTCTCTCTCTCTCTCTCTCTCTCTCTCTCTCTCTCTCTCTCCACTCTCCACATAAGTCCATGCACACACACACACACACACACACACACACACACACACACACACACACACACACACACACACACACACCATGACAATACACACACACACACACACATGCTCACTCACTTCGAACTCAAAAGTCTGAACGAAATAAAAACGATGGCTGATGAGGAATTATTATTATAGAGAGTGTAAATCTATGAACATGGCTTCAAAGATGTATTGAGCCTAAGTGGGCATTACCTTACTTTAAAGTGTAAAGAAGATAAGAAAGAAGGCAGGCAATTGTGAGAGGAAGAAGCATATACTACAAGCATTCTAACACAGCTGAATCATCTCATCCTGGTCGTGTAGTACAGGGTTGTTACACAGACCGACCATCTGCTTGGCAGTGTTCAAAAGTGTTCCAACTTCTTCTGCATGGATTGCAAGTGATGCTTGCCTCTGTTAACAGTGCAGGCAAGCTAACAACACAGCATGGTCATAAGTATGATCAGTACTAAGTATGCAGTGCACTGTCGCTGGGAATTGTTATCACCAGAGCTGTTCAGTCCTTGCATGGTGCATGATAACCTGTCAATTTTTATAACCAGAGAACAGTTATCAGTCAAGGTACACAGCTAAATCCTTGTGCAAGAGATATGTGTGAGAGACTGTCTGTTCACAGGGTTTTGTTAAATCAGTTTATGTTGAAAATGCGGACGCTAGAACGCTAGAAGTAGAAGTTACATTGACTGCAGTTGACTCAGTCAGAGTGAGCCAGAACTCTTAGCAGATAATACGACTTTCAAACACTACCCTAATTAAGATCAACATTGTTAAACCATAATCCAACCAATCATCTGCTATGTGCTCATAGGGGTGACTGATCCAACTATTTTTAATCTGCTGTTAGCTGTAGTGTCCCATATTGAGTTTATCTTAAGCCAGTCATGCTACATTGTCAATGTTAGTCTGCTGCTGGGTGCAAAATTCTGTTTATTTGATCCTATCATAAATATAGTCTGCTAGTTGCTAAATTGCTCTGTAAATATTTTTTTTTCTAGGTGATATTGCCAGTAGCAGTGTTAATTCTTCCTTTGAGTACTTAAAAGGAGTGAAATATGAAAACACTTGAAAACTATATTGAAAAAAAAATATTATTTTGTTTTTTAATTTTTCTCTGTAAGTGCTTGCATTTGATTGATGAACTCTGGCAAGCATCTTGCCCATGGAACACCCTCCCCCTGATGGTAAGCATCATCCTCTAGTGTTAAGTTTACATTTTTTGTTTGCCAAGTAATCATATTCCAGAGATTACTTGAGCTTATGATGCAGCATTGTGACAGGCAGCTGTTTTTCACATCGCATTACATTGGATGGGGAAAAGAAAGAAAAACACCGTAACAAGCTGTGGTGCTCAACAGATCACATTCTTCACATATTCATAGATCATGATTTGCTTCCTTTCACACTGGCCATAAAAAGACTTGAAATATACATATGCTGATGAGAACAGTCAGGGTTCTTTTAACAGAAAGTGAAAAACTTTGTTGAAAGTTGTAGTGAAGTCCGGCTAAACTGGGAGTGATACAGGGAATGACTCACAGCTGGCTGTGGCTTCATAACTTGACAAATGTCATTGCTGACATCCAGAAATAAAACTCATTGTTCATAAATGCACTTTTCTCTTGAGCAGGAAAAAAATAACCATGTTTGCAGCAATCGGCAGCTTGTAAAAGTGTCACTCCGGAATAACGATTCTTTTCCTTTCACAAGCACAACATATGTTTGCACACATGCATGCACTCATGAATGCGGACACATACACATACACACACACACACACACACACACACACACACACCTCTTATTTTTTTTTTCTAATATCATTAATAGTGAAACGAACAATCCCACACAAATACATTCACACACTTTTTTTTCTTCATGTTCATATCTGTATTGATTCACAACGACACCTGAAATAGAGCCTTTTTTTTTTTCTGTAGCTTTTCTGTATTCAATACAGCAAGTTTTGAAAATACACATGTGTCGTCACTCTGGATATTTTTGATTGTTTTTAATCATGTTCATACTTCAGTTCAGTTCAGTTCAATTCAATTCAGTCAACTTTATTGTTCATTGGAGATTTTTCTTCTGCTGCTCCACATCATTTCACAGGTACATAAGACATTGCAAAAAGACATTATGAATCATTACATAAAAGCCTGTGTTGGTATATGTATTTAGATATACATCAACACACACACCCCACCTCCCTACACACATACACACATGCACGCACGCACCCACACATACACACACACGCACATGCGCGTGCGCGCGCGCGCGCGCGCGCGCACACACACACACACACACACACACACACACACACACACACGCACACACGCACACATTCTCACATGCACACACACACACACACGCTCGCATACACACATGAAATGAATATTAAATCCGTAAGACAAAACATTAAATCCATAAGACATAAAACATTACATAGCTTATGAAAACAATACATAGAAACACAAACTCATGGCACCAACGCCCAAACACTGAAACATACACACATGCATAACCACACACACACACACACACACACACCTTACGACGAGCTTTATCCCATATTCACTTACATCTGTTCAAAAACAAAATTTCCTGATTCGTATTCTTGTAAAAAAATATTTCGTAAGAAATAATTGCAGTTGACAGCATATTATAACTTATATACATGTATTATTTCTTTGATTTTTGTTGTTTTAAACAGAAGAATATTGCCATCAATGTCAACTTGCCTATCAAATATCATTTGTTGTATTACAGAGACAGTGAATAAGGTTTAATAAACTGAAAGTTCAAGTCTCACAGAGTAACTGATTTGTTTATTTGAAATGAAATCTTCATGTTTATCAACGCCACACTTCTTAACCAGTTTTAGGTTCTTGAATTACAGAACTGATGTCAAGTTCAGTGAGCTCATAACTACTTATACAGTATAAGTGAATGCTTCAGACTAAGCACATGTCAACACATTGACTGTACATATAATTTATGACAGCTGTGGAAGCAAGCCCAGGCAGTGTGAGTGGAGCCCGGCTGGTCGACACGGTGCGTAGTGCCAGTCTGAATGATCAGGAGGTCCAAACATTGATCGACATTCTGCTGAACCGCCAAGGGGCCGCTGCCGCTGCCACTCAAGAATCATGGAACAAGGTAATATTACCTGGCCATCCACCATCAAGCTGGAACTCACAGTTACTCAGTTACGCATTTGATTTCATTCTAGAGTGAAACATAATGATGGTCATGATGTAGATTATCTGCTTTATATAGACTGTCATTTTGAGGATGTGATGTTGATTTGTTGTAGAGAAAAACACCAGTTCTGTATTTTAGAAAAAGGTAATTTAGACACTTTTTACAGAAACTGTTGGAGAAAATTATGAATTTTTTTTTCCATAATAATATGGATAGAATTATATTCTTTCACAAATTATACTTCTGACACTGTTTGCTCATGTAAGTGTTACATATTCAGGTTGAACGATTCATGTGTTGAGAGAATATTGTGTGTGATTTTTTTTGTCTTTGATTGGTTGCTTTGTTACCAGTCATATGCGAATAGTTAATATTAATTATTTTGAAAACACAGTTTGTGGTGTTGGGCATTGTGTCTATAGAAGAGCCAGAAAGGCGATCCGATGGCTGTGATGAAGAAACAGCTGGAAGAGAAAGAGAGGGCTCTGCAGGAAGGTGAGTGACAGCAATCAACTCTTATGAAATGTTAGAGATTTTTTTCTTTTTCTTCCTTTTTTTTTTAACCTTTGTTTGTCAGGGAGAAGAGAGACACATGATAAGTCTGAATGTTTATTCTTTGGCATTCTTAACACATGTAGCTTCCATATTCGAGGCGGGCTTTCACAAGTATGGCAGTTTTTTAAACCTCAGTGTAAGCAGTCATAGTCAGGATCTTTAACATGCATGTTTGATCTTCTGTTTACGTAATAAGTTACAAAAATATTTATGATTAAAAAATAAAAAATTAAATATTCAACTTTAGGATGAAAGGGAGTTCCAGGAGTCAGATGGAGATCTCATGGGCAGTTAAGATAAAAACCCAGTGCTCAGTTGCACCCGTCAGATTGCTTTTTTTCATCAGGCTTTCTTTTTCTTTACATCATTAAAGGAATGTTTATTTCATTGATGTTGCTTTTGGGGGGGTGGGGTGGAGAGGGGGGAGACGGGGTCCATTCTGTTTCTTTTGGTGTGTATGTATGAAGTAAATCTCAGTTGTTGTTTTTATAAAATAAGTTTGTGTGTACGGAAGGCTTACAGTTTTTCCCAGTGAAGAAAACCTTGAAGTTGAATGAGTACTATGTGTCGCAGTCTACCAGGAATTTTGTTTTCCTTGCTTTGTATTTTCACCCCACTTTTATCTTTTTCTTTCACAAAACGATATGTACTTTGACATTCCTCCTCAGTATCTCAGGTCATTCAGATAACAGTTTCAAGGGTCTTTTTTTTATTATCTGGTTGTAATACTGTGTCAAGACTTGGGGTGATAAGTAAAGTGTATTAAGTGTGCAGTAATCATGCCTTTGGAATGTTTCATGATAAACTAGTTATTGAACAGATTTGTTTGGTTATTCATATAAACAACGCTGTGAATCTAAACATTGTACCACTGTAATTATGAATATTGAATATGTTTTTTGTTTTTTTGTTTTTTGGGGGGGTCCATATGTGCCCCATAAATATTGCCTATTAAAAGTGCTGATGCAGTGAGATACTCTGTAAACCCCTTTTACCACGTAGGGAAAATGATTAGAGTATTTTTAAATGTGTCCCTTTGTAATTCATTTGTTTTGCACACATTTGCTCAACATGTATGTGTGTGTGTGTGTGCTGTTTTAATTATCACACATATGTAGGTATGTGAGTGTCGGCTCATTTATGTAAATACGTACTTTGTTCCCGACTTGAAATTTTTTCCGTCTTTGTATGTGTTCATAAATTTTTTTTTTTTTTTTTTTTTTTTTTTTTTTTTTTTTTTTTTTTTTTTTTTTTTTTTTTTTTTGGGGGGGGGGGGGGGGGGGGGGGGGGGGGGGGGGGGGGGGGGGGGGGGGGGGGGGGGGGTGGGGGGGGGGGGGGGGGGGGGGGGCGGGGGGGGGGGGGTGGGGGGGGGGGGGGGGGCATATATTTTCAGTGAAAATATTAGGTTTAAAGTCCCATAATCTCAAGGCCACAGAGGCAGTGAATTGTTAGTGATTCACTGTGGTGCACAGCTTTTATGGTAGGTGCTGTCCATCCTGTACCTTCCATCACCTTAACCTTCCCTGACCAGAATCAGATACCCATTTACTGGTAGGTGGACAAGAGGGGGTTTCGAGCATAAGACTCAGACCCCATGAGTGTTTCGAACTTACAACTGTCCGCTCTACACAAAAAAAAACATTCCAATTATATAGAGACAGATAGATACAGATATATATAGATGGATATAGATAGATAGAAATGCATACATGTGTATACTTAGATATATGTATGTAGTATGCTTGTATGCACACACACATACACACACACACACACACGCACGCGCGCGCGCACGCACACGCACACACATATATGTATAGTGGGGGCCCATTGTCAAAATCTTTGATATACAGACCCAACAACCATTCCCTTTGCATGTCTCATGAACAGAGCAGCAGCTGGCCATGTCGTCCAACAACCGCGTGAAGGAACTGCGCAATGAGCTGACCGCGGAGCGCACGAAGCTGTCGACCCTGGAGAAGCACTTCCAGGAGAAGCTGAACCAGCAGATGGGAGAGTTCGAGAGGCCCTGCAGCAGCGCATGAGGCACGCCCACGAGCAGCACATGGTGGAGACCTCCAAGATGCAGGCCGTCATCCAGCAGCTGGAGATGTCTGGGGACGCCACAGTGGTACAGGAACTGAGAAAGGTGAGGAAAAGAAAAGTTTGTTGAAAGCAAATGGAAACAAAATAACTGAGGGTGGGTCAGGGGGAAGGTTGGCTGTGGTTTAGGTTCCCCAACCGAGAGTGTATCATTGGGTGAGAGAGATAGCAGCATTCCATTTCCTTTTTTTTTTTTTTTATTTTATTGCCTAATTGGAAGACCCACTGGATAAATGCCCATAGTATCAGGAGACTGAAATTTTTGCTATAAGGGCTTACTTTTGCAAAAGCAAGTCCCACACAGCATTGCACTTTGTAAGTAGAGAGGTTTTGTGGAGAACACACACCTCCAGCAAGTGTGAATGATCCTGGATCCACCTGTTGACCCAGATCCGTGCCTCAGGTACACACCTGAATTGGACTGTTTGATTTGGGGGCCCCATTCACCCTTTCCACAAAATGTCATTAAAATCAGATCAGTAGTTTTCCGTAATTTTGCTAACAGAGGGACAGACCAAGAGGTGTGGGTAAAAACACACAACCTCTTCAGTAGAGGTGGCAAGCAGTGCAATATAGACCTTTGGCTTAGGCCTGTAACAAACATGCAACTTTACACCATAGGAGAAAGAGGTCATGGCACTGGAAAGTGGCCTCATAGAGTCGTCATGATGATAAAAGCTGATAGTGTAATTGAAAAAATATCTTGGAGATCTTATAATGAACTGTTGTGTGATGGAGAAAAGTAACATGATATTTCACCAGGACAAAGCCCTAGCAGACTGGAAATGGTGGTTGTATAACAGAAATAGTGGATTTGTAAGTGATAAGTGCAAGTGGTAAGTGCAGGTTATGAAACTGAAAAAAAACATAACCTTTGAACAACGAGGATTCATGTGTTAGTAGAAAAAAAAAAATTTACAGACTTGTCATAAGACACAGTTGTGTTTATGGTCATGTCATGATAAACAAAAATGACTGAATACGTTTGTCATAGTAAATTGTTATATAATGGCAAAAGTAAACTTCTTGTTTTTGTCATGATGAAGGGAATGAAAAAGAAAAGAAATGAAGTAAAATGGATGACCTTAAAACGAAAAGTTGAGATCAGTGTGTTGGTTTTCAGGAAAACCGCGCGCTTCAGGAGACCCTCTCAAAGACACAGTAAGTACATTTGGAAATCTCCCCCCCCCCCCCCCCCCCCCCCCCCCTTTTTTTTTTTTTTTTTTTTTTACTTTATACTTTCTGCTTCTGACTGCCCACTTTTCAAATCTGTTGTACATGTTCATTCTTCTCCCTCTCTCTCTCTCTTCTCTCTCCTCTCTCTAGATATATATATGTGTGTGTGTGTGTATATATATATATATATATATATATATATATATATATATATATGTGTGTGTGTGTGTGTATCTCCCTCCCCCCTTTTCTTTCTCTCTCTGTTTCTGTTTCTCATTCTGTCTGTCTATATCCTCCACCTCCCTGTTTGTCTCTGTCTGTCTCAGTCTGTGTGTGTGTGTCAAGAAGTAGTCCCTCCTCCCCCCCCCCCCCCCCCCCCCCCCCCCCCCCATGTGTCCCTCACCTGTAAAGTCCACCTGCTATCCACCTGTACTTAGAGACAAAAAGAAACATAATCTGGGGGGGATGTGTTTGAAGGGGTAAGTCTTGACTGGAGTGGTCTCTTGAGTTTTCACTGCATCAGTTGATGTCTGAACTTTGTCAGGATGGAGAGCGTGTCTCCAGCAGAGGTCAACAACCTGCGACAGAAGGTGGCCATCATGGAGAAGGAACTGTCAAGCAATGCCGTGCGTCTCAATTCCTCAGAGAATGCTAAGAAATCCTATGAGGAGAAATTGAAGAAATATGAAGAACAGATCAAAAAGATGGAGTCGTCAAAGGTATGGGCCATTTATTCATTTTCGTTGTAAGTCAGTTTTTTGTTTGGTGGGGTTTTTTTTTAAGAAGGGGGGGAAAAAAACATTATATTGAGTGAAGATGATTATACTTAGCAATTGATTATCTAGGAGTGACTGGTTTTAGTTTGCATCATATGAAGGTTTATGTTGATGTTGAGATTGAGTTCAGATTTCAGTGCCTTCTTGTAGATAGTTTTATAGGACATTATGTAGCAGTAATGATATGCAGACACATGGAATTTAAATGATACGCAGTTTGCTGCTAATCTTGCTGCTGAGGGGCTGATTTCTTGCTAAATTTGCTGTTGAGGGCAACAACTAAAATCATATGGTCATAGCAGAAGAAAAGACAATTGTTTATCAATTCAAGTGAGTTAGTGTACTTTTTCATAGAGAGATTTTGGTTCAAGTGTAGAAAAAAACGATTCTGTTGAAAATCTGAGTTCAGATCTATAGTGTCACACTACAATCAACCAATTACAGAAATGACTGCAGTTCTGTCTTTGAAAAACAAAACAAAAAAAAAACCTCTGGGTCTTTGTATGTTAGCAACACTTCGGTCTTTTATTATTTTTGATAGCAGTAGTATTTGATAATTTTTTTTATAACGAGTGGTACATGAATCTTAGACATGTGCCCTCTAAATTGGAAATGTCCACAGGCATTTTGAAAAGTCACACAAAACACAACAAAGAATGAAGTTTTGCATGAAACAAGATTTGTCTTGAAGAAGGCAAGATTGTCATGCTGTTGACCCTCTTGAAAAATCTATTATAGTCTTTTTTTTGTGTTCTTGAGAAAGGAGTGCTGCTGTACTCTTTGCTTCAGAAAGGCATTTAGTGTTATATAATGAACCATGTTAAATCCTTTGCAAGTAGTAAGTTTGCTAGGCCTGCTCAGGGAAACTTTTGTCGCTAATGCTTCAGTCCTCTTTTTCTGTCTTGTTTAGACAATTTTTCTATACTGTGTATGTGCGTGTGTTTGAGTGAAGCATATTTTGTTGTTGTCTTTTAAGAGATAGTTTCACTATGCTATTTTTGTGTCATCTTCACTTTTTTTCTCTTTATTCTTTTCTTTTTTTTTTTCTTTTCTGTGCTCTGTGTCTTCTTGAGAAAAGCAATTATGCTGTCATATTTGTTTGAGAAAAGCAGCTTCACTTCGCTGTTTGTCCTCTTCGGACAGCTTTAAGATAGTAATGCCAATGAAGAAAGACAGTTTTGCTCTGCTCTTTGTCTTCTTGAGAAAGATTCCAGGAGGCCAGTTTGACTGTTCTTAAGAAAGTGTTTTGCAGAGCCTTTTGTCTTCTTGAGAAAGACAATGTTGTCAGAAATGTAACCCTATTTGTGTTAATTGAACCAAATGTTCTGCATAATTCTTTCTATGCCACTGGATGTGATTGTAAATGAATCAGTTGCTTCTCTTCAGGCTAGTGAAGATGCTACAGCTGCTATGGCCAAGAACTGGAGGAGGCGAACGAAGAACTGCGCAGATCGGAATCCAAGAATTCAGGATTGAAAGCAGACCTGAAAAAGACCACGGCAAATTTGACGTCAATGGAGTCTGAATGCACAACACTGAGGGTGAGGCTGCAGGAGGTGGAGAAACAGGGTGTCAGTTAGTGAGGAGTCTGGCATTAAACTCCAGGTTTGTAGTTCTTGGTCATACTTGCTCTCTCCCTCTCTCTCTCTCTCTCTGTCTCTCTCTCCATCCCTCTCTCCCTCCTTCCCTCCTCTCTGTCCCTCTCTCCCTGCCTCTCTCTGTCTCTGTCTCTGAGTTGTTGCAGCTGTCAACCTCTCCGTTCTGCCTATCCATTGAGTTGTTGCTGCCAGATTCCAACCTTGGCTGCTCAGACCAAATTTCTGGCTCAAACTGACGGTGCCATAAGTAGGCCTTCTTTGTTAGTACTGCAACTTGCAGGACCTGGATTTCTGTGCATTTTTAGCATGGAGCTGTGCATACTGTAACCGCTTGCCCATTGCGTTCACTTAAACAAGGTCACTGGCAGTGCACTTGATTAACCAATTTACCCCCCTGCTGCTGGCAACTGGAAGATCAGGAGAAGGTTTTTTTTTTTTAACGCAGAATTAAGGTCAGGAGACACTGGGCTGTTTTCTTTTTGAAGAGGGTTGGGTTTTTTTTAATGCAGAATTAAGGTCGGGAGACCCTGGGCTGTTTTACTTTTGAAAAGGGTTGGGGTTTTTTTTTTTTTTTTTTTTTTTTTAAATGCAGAATTGAATAAATGTTGGTGACAAAATTTGACTTCTCTCTCTCCATCTTTGTGCCCTCCCCCCCCCCCCCCCACACACACACACACACACACACCCTTTCTCTCTCACTGTCACTTGATTTCTCCCTTTTTTTTTTTTTAGAGATGTGAGTTGTCAAAGAAGAGTTTATTAGTTAGAATCAAGCTCTTTTTAGTGACAGAATTAAAGATGCTTCCCATGTTTTGAAGTTTCACTCATTTATTTTTATCTGTGTGCATATGCACTGGCCCTCCCCCCTCACCCTCCCCTCCCTCCACCACCACCCCCTCCTCCATTCATTTTTTGTTTTTGTTTTTTTTGTTTGTTTGTTTGTTTTTTCGGGGGGGGGGGGGGGGGGGGGGGGGGGTTGTACTATAGAGCTGGAAAAATGAATATGTGTGAATGACCTTGTCCCTGTATGAGTACAATCGTTGCAGGAAGCGGAACGAAAGAAACAGGAGTTGGAGAGCAACATGAAGAACTTGGAGAAGCAACTGGCTGATTCTGTGCAGCGTCAGGAGGAGATTGCTCGACAGCAGCAGGTAATCTGACACCAACCTACTTGAACTCCCCCTTTTTTTTTCTTTAATGCAGGGCTTAAATAGGAGGGGGTTTTTTTTTTTTTTTTTTTTTTATTTTCAGCAAGACAGGATAACATCAGCCTGTCACCAGGTTATTGTTTCTCCCCTTGCGTATATGACTTATCCTGGTATCATGCTTTTCCAGCTTTAAAGCAGCTCTGGTAGTGAGATGGATTCCCTCTGTTGGCATTCTCGATGTTGAAGTTAAAAACAGGATTTCAGATGCAGATAACCTGGGGGGGGGGGGGGGGGGGGGGGGGGGGGGGGGTGGGGATAACCTGGGGGGGGGGGGGGGGGGGGGGTTTAATTTTGCATGATTTATGAAAAGTGAAGGCAATGTTGTGATAGTTTCAAATCCATGTGGAAACACATCTTCATTTGAGAGTAAGAATGGGACCAGTTCTATCTGCTTGATATCGTCCAACAGTTTACGATTTCCAGATTAAAACCGGCTATCATTGCACTATGGCCTTAAGACTTCAGCTGTATCCTGCTGTCTTTCCCCGTCTTTGGCTGTTTTGAGGTGTGAATTCTGGCCTTGAACTATTACACAGGGCTCAGTTTATTTTTTTCATTATGCCCAGGAAACAAAGTAGTTGTCAATATTGCTTATTCACCAACTTCTTACACTTGTCTTGATGTAGCATTTTCACCTACGTAATGCACACACCCACCAAAAGACAGCAGGTAGCAAAGGTTAATAACAATTTTGTACTGTGTGTGAATATCGATCACTGTCCTGTATCATTATAAAATGAAAATTCTGTTTGTTTTATTGGATGTATAAATTATATACAAAAAAAACTTTATTTAAATACAATGTTTGAATTTCCATAGCCTTTCCCCACCGCCCCCCCTCTCTCTCTTTTTTTCTTTAGAGGTCTGAGATGTCAAAGAAGAGTGCTTTTCTTTGAAATGGATCTCATTTTAGTGATAAAATTAAAAGTTTCTTCACATGTTTTGAAGTCCCACTCGTTTTACATTTTTGTATGTGTACATTTGCACTGGTTCCTTCTCCCTCCACTTCGTAACTGGTAGTGTGAACAGTTGTTAATAAAGAAAATGTCCCTGTGTCCCTGTATGGGAACAATTGTTTACAGGAAGCGGAACGAAAGAAACAGGAGTTGGAGGGCAACATGAAGAACTTGGAGAAACAGCTGGCTGATTCGGTACAACGACAGGAGGAGATTGCTCGACAACTGCAGGTAACACTGACACCAGCCTTTTTATCCACTTTTTTTTTCTTTTTTTTCCTTATTTTTTTTTTTTTTTCTTTTTTTTTTTTTTTTTTTTTTTTTTTAGCAAAGCTCAAGAAAATAGCCTATCACTAGTTTATTGTACCGTCACCACTCTACTTGATGTACAGTAGAACTATGCTTTTCCAGCTCCAGAGCCAGTCTGGCATTGAATCTCTAAGACTGATATCCTGGGGATTGAGGATGAGCACTGATTTCAAAAGCAGATAACAAAAAGGAGGGGGTAGGGATTTGTATTGCGTGACTTATGATAAAATAAGACAATCTTTTGTGGGCAACTTTAAAAACCTATGTATAGTCCACCTTGAGAGCTACAGTGAAACAGATTCCACACCCTGGAGTCCACTAAGCTGCTATTTTCAGATTATGAACAGGCCACTGCTGTTATAGCACTGTGGTCCATAGACTCGAGCATATATCTTGCTGTTTTGCCTGATCTGTGGTTTTTCCAAGGTGTGAATTCTGGCCTTGAGCTGTTGAGCGTGCCCAGTTTACTTTAAGCAAGCCCAGGAAACAAAGTAGTAACAAACACTGCTCATTCAAAGACTACACTTGTCCTGATGTTGCATTGCCTCTTACCTGCACGAATACCCCATAGTAAAAGAATTGCAGGTGGCTGCAAAGTACTTAACTAATTTGTTCTCCATATGCCTGTCTGTCACTTTCTGGAATGGTGATTGAATGAGAATTATTCAGTTTCATTGGACTTGTGAACTGTCTAGAGAGAAGTGTATAAGAAATGAAATGATTGATTGATTTTGTGTGTGTGTGTGTGTGTGTGTGTGTGTGTGTGTGTGTGTGTGTGTGTATGTATGCAGGCTGATACTCCTGCAGACACTCCCTGTATTGACAGGCAGGGATTAATCCCATCTACCCAACAAAGGGAGTGGAGTTTTGTGTGTATGACTGTTTTTTTATCCCCCGCCATTAAGGCAGCCATATTCGCATCTTTGGGAAAGAAAGGAATGAATATTTTTAAACATACATTAATACATTGTTATCTGTATTGTTCAGGAGTCTGATCGCAAGAAGCAGGAGATGGACGGGAAACATGAAGAACTTGGAGAAACAACTGTCAGATTCTGTCCAGCGCCAAAGTGAGATGGGGGCAGAGCTCCAGGTATGTTTTGCTTGATGATGCAGGGCTTCAGAT
This sequence comes from Conus betulinus, assembly GCA_016801955.1. Lineage (NCBI taxonomy): Eukaryota > Metazoa > Mollusca > Gastropoda > Neogastropoda > Conidae > Conus > Conus betulinus. The sequence goes on along the minus strand of JADBJO010000328.1, from coordinate 207,123 downwards.
GAAAGATATATGTTATGACCTGGTGACAAACATCATTTTGCTTCAAACTAATGACAGTGTGAAATGGTGCGTGAATCATCTTGACACAGAGAACTAATTGAAGATTTAAAAAAAGAAATGTCATACTGCCGTCACTATAGTAAGAACAACTCTTACAATTATCAGTTATCAGCATCTCTGATACCTGTACTAAAAAAGCTGCGGCAGTATTTTCAAACTGAAAGTGAAGCCACAAACAGTAAATATAAGTCCTTTATTGTCCATATTTGACAAATTTTGGTGTCATGTAATCGGCAAAATAACAAGTCATGGTTGATTATGTTCAGGTTTGCTTACAAGAATATGGTATTGCGATGGTGTTTAGGGGGGGGAACTAAACCAAGCCTTCTTGTACATAGCCTGAGTGATCTCCCCTGCAAAGTAAACTTTTTCTTTACTAGTGGTGCAAATATTTTATTTAAATCCCTTCAAAATCTTTCCATGAAAGGATTTTTTTTTTAGGTTGGACTGGTAGAGCCGTATATCTTGTCTGTGTTAGTCTCCGTAAAATTTAGTGGTTGTCATTTTCATGAGGCCAGAACGAGAGACCTACTCGCCACATTCTGTGAACTCTATAACGAGTTTACCCAGCAGCAGCAGGTCTGTAAGTACATAGGCTTTATACCATTAGCGTTTGGGAAAGGAGAGGAGAAGTTGATAGTGTCAGCTACCTACAACCTGCATGCAGACACACTTGTTCATGTACTTGCATGTACATACATATAAACAAAAGCACATGCGCTCGCATACACACACACACACACACACACACACACACACACACACACACACACACAGAACCATGAATTTCATTTGTCACACCATTTTGTTCATGCTTTCTCGTTCATCACACTTCTCTGCGACGGTCATTTGTATAGTTAATGAATTCTTTTCCTCCATTACTGTTGACAGCATGTTCGCCAGGAGAACTCGGCTTTGTCCCAGGAAGTCAAGATAACCCAGCGAGAGACTGCAGAGTGTGGCACAAGCGCCAGCCGCTACAAATGGAGATATCCACACAGAAAGCCGTGGCAAGGATGTCATTGATATCACAGAGCATGAACGCATGTAAGTTGAACAGTTACATCCTGTGGAATGCTAGGACAAAGGAGCCAGTGTGATATGAGTGAATGACAGAAGATATTGGTGGCTGCGTATGCATGGGGAGAGAAGGTGTGATGGGTTTTGGTATGGGGAAATGCAGATTCCTGGGGAAGGGGAGAAAGGAGGATGTGTGTTTGTCAAGGGTGGGAGGTGCCATTAGTCTGTCAGTGTCTTTCACTTTCTATCTTATTCTTTAGCATTTTAACTTTTTTCCCCCACTCCTGTCCCCTTCTCCCTTCACAGCCTCCATATAGTTCATTTTTGTTTGTCCTTCCACGTACATTCCACTTCATCTTCTCATGTTGGTCATCTTTTTTATTTCCACCCCTTCCTCTCTTGCTCTCCTCCTTTGTCTCCAACACATAGGTGTAAAAACTGGAATTTGAGATATTTTTATGCAAAATGATTTAGTAGTTCTTGTTTTTGTTAGAGAACGTAAAATGATCCATCACTTTTCGACAATTTCAGAAAATCAGTGTGTCAGTTCGTTATCAATTCAGCGTATGTTTTTTTTTTAATAAATTCATACTCTGGTTTCACAATATCCTTTTGATTATCTGGGTTATGCAGTGTAATCATGTACAGGTAGATACCATGAGAATACGTGTGTTGCAGAGTATCGGAAAAGGTGTTGACAGTTCAGTCAGAACTGGAAGTCCAGCAAAGCTCATCACAGACGCAGATTGCAGAACTCAAAACTCAGCTGGATGCCCAGAAACAGAAAAACAACGTAAGTATTCATCCCTAATAATGACAGGGTCCTAAGGAAGAGGGAGAGGGACTGAGCATATTCGGTGGTTTGCTGACATTGATTTCCTGATAGAGTAATGCAGGCAGGATTTCATACCATGTATAAGTGAGAGGTGGGGGGGGATCATGTAGTGAAACTGGAAGTTGGATTCTGGAAACTTTGTGATGTACGCAGAAAAATTGACAGGTATGGGACTGACAGAAATGGCATTAGAACAGAATGAGCTTTCAGCCAAAAACGAGTTGCATAATGCTGCAAATTTATACATAATTGGTGAATTAGAAATTGTTATGCTGTACTCTACGATGTGTAATTTTCCCATTGTAAACTGGCTGATGATTTTGCTTGACATTGGCTACACAATACTTTTATTATTGGACCCTCCTCTTCCTCTCTTTTTCACTGTGAAGAAGGACCTGGTCACCAGCCAGATACAAGGGCCTTACATTAGCTTGTCAGAAACAAATAGTCGATAAGGGCTTGCCAACATACTTCGTGCTGTTAATGAAAAATGACTCATTCTTAGATTACAAAAGAATAACTTTGTGTTTATTTTGGTCAGTGAGAATAAAGAAAAATTATCATGGAAGTTTAAAAAAAAAAAAAAGAAAAGAAAAAGAGAAGCGGTCAGTTAACATGGTATGAAATCCTGTACATCTGGAGCTTGACTTGTATGGTGTGCTTGTGCTTGCAAGATTGTTGACTCCCATTTGACAGTTTCTCTGTGAACAACATTATTTGACTGCTCTTTCATATAGAAGTAATCACAGTCAGCCTTTCAAAACTTTCAAGAGAGATTTCGGAAAGTGGCATGCATCTTGGAGAGGAAAAAGAAAGAAAGAAGGAAATATGAACTTTTGGAATATTTTCTCGCATTAAGAATAGAGATTGCTGTTGACTGTTAATAAAATCCTGGTCTTTGGAAGCTTCTGTGAGAAAATACTGGAATTTTAGTTATTGCAGTGTCTGTTTTGCCTTGCATGCCAATATTAACAACTACATCTGTGTCCTGTACCATCAAATTAATTATGACAATTCATTAACACGTTTTTTCTTCTCTCTTGTTCTCTAAGTTCAGTTTATTTTTTGAGTAAAGAAAAAAGAAATTGCCCATAAGGCCTGTTGCTGTAGATCCAAATTATGCCATAAGGGATATGGGTTTGCTGTTGTTCATTTCAAAACAAAACAATGCATTTTCTGCAGGTATCTCTGTGCTGCATTTAAAGTCTAAACTTTTTTAAAATCCTAAGGCTGTCGGAGCTTCTTGTTTTTACCTCAGACCTGTGTAAAAGAGGGCATGAAATGGATCAGCAAAGAACAATCAGGAGGATTGTCATTTGCACCTTGCAAGCATGAGGAATGAGCAGATTGAGGGATGAACTGTAGAATAATCATTGATTGTGTTTGAAGACTGCACTTATTCCTTTTTCTGTGTGTATGTGCATAGAAACCTAGACAAGAGTGTTGAAATATGAAGTACAGCCACAGCCAGAATTGATTTTCAAGGAGCCTGAGTAAACAATTGCATAGAACATGATATATTATTTTTAGAAAGATTGTTGCATGAAAATGTGCTGGTGATTGTTTAGGTCTGTAGGTTTACAAACAGAAGAAATGTTACAAGAAGAACATGTGATTTCTTGCAGCAAGTGTTGAAGTGCTGCAAAGTGTTTACATTAAATGTGTCATTGTTGAACTCTCCGCTGGCCAGCCTTGTCGTCATTAGAAGAATGACATTGAGCGTTCTGTGTTACCCTTTCATCCCATGAAGTCAGTGATCATAATCGTGCCAGCATTTGATTGGTGACGAGCTGATTTATTATGACCTCCCAGGTCAAAAACCAGAAAAGATAAATTGTCAACTTACAGGTGGAAATGAAGTTAGGACGTTTTGATGCTTAGTGTCTTCATCGGCAGAATGAGTTAGTGACAGACAGAAAGAAAAAGATAGCAACAACAAAAGAAAAAAGTGAAGAGTGTTCACACAAAAAAAAACTGGTACACAGAAGGTGAGCACAACTAACAAGGATATGGGAAGAGAGGGAAAGACAGGGGGAGGGGAAAAGTGGGGGGGGGGGGGGGAGGCCTGTAAACATACATCCTGACATACACATGCACCCTTCGTGCTCACTGACAAGGATGACACTCATACTGACAAACAAAAATGGTTAGGAGAATCCTGGAAGACATTGCGATCACTCCTTGGTGTTCAGTCCATTTGGGACGCGGGTGTCGGGGCGGGCGATGACTGTAGACTCCATGAACAGCCTGTGAGGGCCAGTTGCATGGTTCTGCCAGACCACAGCAACTCTTGAGTGCTTGAAAGCAGGTCATTGTAAAATGTGAGCAGTCATGCTAGTGCCTTAATCTCCTTCATATGTCTACTCTTACTATGTCTACTCTTACTCCCGCCTCCCTCCTTCCCCCCGCAAGTCTCCCCTCTGCTCTACTCATGTTCCTCCCAGAACTGATAGACTGTGTGCTCCCATAGAAATATTGACGAGCACCAAAAGTGTGTTTAAAATGTGTTGGAAAAGTTAATTGATCAAAAATTGGTGCTTGTTTATTTTTTTTAAAAATTTTTTGTGTTTAATGTTTATGTCTTTTTACTGATATCATTGTTTTTATGTCTGATACAGGAATACGTGAAAAGAACTGGAAAGCTATGGAGGCTTTAGAAAAGGCTGAAAAGTCTGCAGCAGATAAATTTGATAAATCTCTTAAATCCTCTAGGGTAAATCTTGATTTTTTTTTTTCCAATTTCTTTTGCCCGTCATACATTTGTGTGGATTGTTTTAGTCGTTTCACCTCATTTACATTAAATGACTGCCGTTCATGACTCATATTATTTCTGAGTTCTTAATTGACCTTCGTTGTTCACACTTATTTTTGTGAGGTTGGATAGTGTTTTGTTTTGTTTTTTTTAATGTTTTATCCTTCCCAGTGTGTGCCTGTTTTTCATGACAGACTACCTTGTAACATGCCTTCTCTGAATTTCCATTTTCTGAAATATATTGACATTCATCTGTGCACAGTTTCTTTTTCATTTGTGTATGTTTTTTGTTTGTTTGCATTCTTTATTTATCCCCTTTTGAATTATTGATTTGCATTTATAGAAGTTTACTGTGCTTTATGTTTGTTACCCTCACAAAAAGTTTTTGTTAACTGCAGATGTTCATTTTTTAAATTGAACTTATTTTTTTGCTTCTTCATTTTGTCTGTCTCGGTGTGTGTGTGTGTGTGTGTGTGTGTGTGTGTGTGTGTGTGTGTGTGTGTTTGGAGCTTTACCAGATTAATTGTGTCACTAGATGGAGTTAAGATGATGTGGGGGGGGGGAGAGGGGGGAGAAAAGCCGGTGGAATAACAGATAACTATAGTTCTAGTCTTTTATAGTTACAACTGAAAAAGCTGAGAAATCAAAAAGATCACCGGTTTTCTGTGCATGTCTTGTCAGAGGGAGGGAGGAGGGCGAAAGATTGGGATTATTAGTAGGTAATGTGGATTGAATATGTACAAGAAGAGATAGAGATGTTGAAATGGCTGTTCATTACGTAATTGTAGCAGAATGATGTCTGTGACTAGTGAAGTGTTCCTATTGTAGTTTTTTCAAAATATACAGTAGTTAGGGTAAATTCCTCTGGTATCGGTGGTAACTAGGAACTGTTTGTGATGGCAGGAGAACGTGACCAAAGCTGTGTCAGAGGTGGAGAAATCGGACAAGGAGGTTTTGAAGCGACTGTTCCCTACTGTCAGCATCAGTGACAAATTGGTAATGATGATACTTAAGTTAGTGATTCCAGCTTTTCCAGTGCCCTTAGGAAAAGCTGCATTGTTTTTATTTTAGTCTTCAGTTTAGAAAACAAGAGAGCATGTTCGGAGTGATCAAACTCTCCAACTCCGTTCCATGCACCAGTAAGGGCTTTTACTCAGTCTGGTGGCATTCTGTACTACCTCTGCATATAGTCTGTATGCAGGTGTGGGTGAACCATCCCTCACCGATGGTAGACTAACCCTCACTTAAAATTATTGTTCGAACCTGTTCTTTCAATTTAAGAACTGTGCTAGACTGTGATTTTTGACCCAAAGTCGCAAAGAAATTTGAAGACCATCCCAGTATTGTTTTGCTCATATGAATGCACAGTCCTCCGTATTTACAAAATGTTGGGAGTGATCTTGTAGTTATTTGTGATATTTCCAAATTCCCAGACAGTCCAACATGCGCCTTTTTAACCCTGAAGATTGCTTTGATTCAGCTCCTTTCTGCCATTTCTTTTTAGCCAGACTTGTTCAGAATTTCCATCTTTCCAAACAGTGCTTACAAATGGCTCCAAGTATGAAGAAGGAATTGCATTTACTGCTTACTTTTTAGCTGCTGCTACTCAAGAATTTTAGTGTATATTCCCTCTTATGGCTCCATGTACAGTGCTGATCTCGCAGCCTTCGTTCCTGACAGTCAAGATGGTTTGTCATTCTGGACATCAGGACTTTCTCATGCTCTCTGATAACGTTTCTGCTTTGGAAGCTATCGCTGGCCACAACTCAGTTGCGCTGAACTACTGAAGTTCTTTTTTTTTACTTGAAAAACCTCTCTGAAATTTGATAGTTATAACGTTGTTTGCACTTGGCTTCCCATTTATTGTTATTTAAGGCAGTGAAGTGACTGAGTATCTTGTTAAGAAAGCCTCAGATAAAGAATGGTCCAGATCATCTATCCCTTACACTGATCTGAAACCCAGAGTTCATGATTATGTCAGAAACCTTTAGCAATAGGACTGGAACACACGATAATCAAGGTTTTCAGGTGCATGGAAATTCACAAGAGTTTACTATCTGCCTTTTGGCCGCAAAGAAGAAAAAGATGTAGGCTGTTCCTACTACATACATCCATATCTTTAAAAAGCTTAGGAGTTCCCATGGTGCACATCTTGCAGTAAGTCATTCACTATGAAACATGTTCTTATATAGTTTTGAGATTTCCATGAGGTGGGATATGTCTCATTACAGCAGATTCCTTGAAGACCTGTTCAAAGATGTTCCACAAGATGTGATTTGGGGTGTTTCTTCAAGAGAAAACACGCCATTCATTTAGTGTTAACGTTTTTTGAAAAATGGATCCAGTACTTATTGCCATTTTAGCATGTTTGAAATGAGTGGTTCTTTGTCCCCACTCCCCACTTCCATATGTGGAATATACATTGGGGTATTGACAAAGAAACAGCCTTGATATGGCCCCCATAATTATGATCAGATGGGCTATGAACAACATGAATCTGAATTTTACCATTCACAGAATATGGACATTTTTGTATCTCTGATTTGTGTCTTCACTTGCAGCATATGCTTTGGCTTAGAGTTTACGTCAGTGTGTATTCTGATGTGCAAAATTGAATTCAATCAGTTCTTGGAGCCACTGTGCATGCAATGTATACTTAACAAACAGACACACACATTGTTGATGTGATATAGAAAAGAGAATTGAATGTGGTATAAGCTGTTTCGAATGTTTCTTTTACATGCGTTTTTTTTTTTTTTTACATCTAGTTTTGCTTTTGAGTAGGCAGAAAAAGAATTATTTGATGATGATTATATGACCGTTTATGTATGCATTTAACTTCGACCTGTTCATACAAACAAAAAGCAGTTCTTTCTTGTGAAGAACGGTGAGCCAAGTTATTGCTTTCTCGTTTGTTTTCTCTCCCAGTTCTTAGTTTGCATCATGTATTCAGTTTAGAAAACAACAACAAAGAAAGACAACAGTAAACATTAGTCAGCCTATGGCAGAGAAGAAAGGAAATGTTGCACAGAGTGATAGGGTGTTCAATAAGCTGTGTATGTTTTCAGGGGCCATAAAGAATGGTTCATGTCATTTGAAAAACAAGCAGCACATCAGTTAACACAGTCTTCAAAGTCAGAGGTTTGTATAAATTAAATTCTTCACTGTGTTGTTGTTTTTTTTTTTTTTCACTTCTCTGTGTGTGTGTGTGTGTCTCTCTCTCTCTCACTCACTCATTCTCTCTCTCTCTCTCTCTTACTCTCTCTCTCTCTCTGTCTCTCTCTCTGTTCTGTCTCTCTCTCTCTCTCTCTCTCTCTCTGGATGCCACTCTTCCTCTCTTCATTTCCTGTTTTTTGTATTCTTCATCCCCCTTATCCTGTACTAATTTTCACACACACACACACACACACACACACACACACACACACACAAAAACATGCTTGTATGAAATTGAACCACTTTCAGTTCTGTTTGTCACTTTGCTCATTGTCCACCCCTCTCGTAATACAGACTCGCACTCACTCTTCTTTTGATGAAATTCACATTTGGTTTGAATAGCTTGGAGAGGGAGGGAAAGTCTGGGACAGTCTTGGAGTAAAATTTATGAGTGAGATAATAAGTTTTTTTTTTTAATTAACTGCATGTTTATTTCACATATTTCCTGTTTTATCTAATCCAGTAATGCTTCGCATGCTGAATCAAGTGTTTTGTTTAGAGGAAAAAAAAACTAAAAAGGACTAGTAGTATTATATTACTGTTGACAAATTCCAATTTCGGTCTTAGAATGAGCTAAAGATGTTTTCTGTCATGGGTTCAGTAGGCTCGTAAACATTGAAGCATAATTACCCAAACATAAGAACATGTGAACAGAGTATTATAGGTGGTGCATGAGCATGTGCATAGGTACATACGGGTACGACATCAATGGTTACTTTTCTATTGATTTGAAACAATGTTCTAAAGAAGCCAACTCATCACACTGTAAAATTTCAGGGTTTTGTTTTTGTTTTTGTTTCTTTGTTTTTTCATGTCAGCTGATCAGGAGAATAGCATGTATAATCCAGTTACTTTGAAAAAAAAAAAGGGATCTGTCCATCATTTTGAAAAGACCATTGATTTTTATTTCCTAATATACTAACTGTCGTTGTGATGACCACACTGGTTGCAGAAGAATGTGAGTGACAAACTGAATCATCTGGAAGAAGAGAACAGTCACTTGCAGGCAGAAATTGAAGTGTTCAGAAACAACCTAGCTATCCTGGTGACTACCCTTACTCCATTAGCTGTTTCGCTTTGTGCTTTGACAGTAACCCACTTTGAATGTTCCTTGGTTTGCTGATGACAATTGATATTAACCCGTTGTTTTACATTGTATTTTGTTCTGTTTGTTTTCATGTGCCTGTGATTATTTTTTCTGCTTTACTCAGAGCTTTCCGCCTGTTTCATTAATGCATGGCAATGTTCTTAAAACAGATGTGCTACTGTATTTTGGCCATATTTTGAAAATTCAGCAAACCTACACAAAATGGCAGACAAAATTATTGCTGAATTAAAAGATTATTATGTTCAGGGTTTTTTTTTTTTCAAATTAGAATTGACATAAATGCTGCTTGTGCATTTTTTTGTGGCTTTTTAAAATTTTAAATTATGACAATAAATTCTCGAAAGAAAAAATGTGGAAAGCCTTTGAATGTTTACACTGTCCATTAGCCAATGCACTGGAAAGAGTTAGATGATATTTATATCAAAGCAATGTTCTGTGATTATATAAACATCTTCAATGTTGACCCTTCACTTGTTATAATTCAGTTGCCTTTCATAGTGAGCATTCGTCCTCTCCTCTATCTTGCTAAAAAAAGAAAAAATAAACAAAGCTATTAGAGAGAAAACTTGTTATATCTGGAATAAACTGCTTGTTGTTGGTAAATTAAGTTTGCAGTCTCTGTTGTTCACCTTTGATTGGAGCTTGCTTGTGTAAAAGAAATCTCCATAGTCTAGTGCTTAAACTTGAACACAACCCCGTTGTCTTTAAAGGATATGTAACTTTCCAGTTCTGTATTTCAAAAGTAAGGCTACCACATCCCCAAAAGAGTCTAAGGGTAGAACTGCACCATGTTTGTGTAGTATGTCTATGTGGCACAACAAGTGAACAGCAGTAGGGCAATGATTATAAAGTTCCCAGCATGCGTTAGCATGATTACCTTTGAAAGAGTGAAACTGCTTGGGGAGCCTCGGTTATTGTGTTGAACTCTTTTCCTTAAGTTGTAAAAAGATTCTCAGTGTAGACTAAATTGTATGTGGTTGATCTTGCCAGTTGTGGGGATATCCAATTCTGTCTTTTTTGTGTATAGTTTCTGTTTTCTTAGTTCAGAGACGGCATGAAAGCATGATGTAGAAAAGAGTACAATGAAAATTGATCATAGATATGTGTTACTGAACCAAGATCTTGAAAGTTGAGAATGTGCATGTTTCTGTAGTGGCAGTCCCTCTGCATCAAAAAAGAAAGTACAAAGTAAGTATGCATGGGTGACGACGAAAGCATGTAGAGGGGAAATAAGGTGGCATTGATCTATGATGATCCATTTCACCTGAGGGTGTATCCTAGATATGCAGTGATGAGGAAACGACAGAATAGAATAAATGCTGGAGCAAACTGAGTACCCTTTTAGGGTATTGAAAGTAGCCCTTTTGTCAAAGAGTGACATCTTTCAGAGAAGAACAACTGTTCACATTTGCATGCACACGTATGTACATACATGGAAGCATTAACAAAAAGCCGAAAAGGAATTTACTGAAAGAAAAACAGTCCAGAAAAACGAGCATAAGTGACTCACATAAACAGAACTCCCTGCTCACAGCATGTTTTGTTCATTCTTCAGTGTAGACAATAAAAGTTAAGCTGGTAGACTGCCTTATGAATGGAGCAAACAGCCACAATAAAGAGACGATAGGTTTTGAAGTCTGGCACTTTTTCAGAGAAGACAAATCAGACAGAGTTGTTTGGCGATCCAGTGACTTTCGTTCTCTTGTTTCAGTTTCCACCTACTGTTGGTCCGTTTTCAAACTTAGATATATATGATAATTCTGAATGGGAATTATTGAATTGTCTTATATTTTGGCACAGTTATTTGCTTATGTACTCCTATGTCACTTGTTTTAAATGGATTTGTTTTGTTATATCATTGCATGTTTTGGATATGTTCCATATGTGTACAGCTGGGCATGTCAGTACCTTCTCACATAGATTTGATTTGGTAGGTTGGTGATGATGTTGGTGGGGTTTTTTTTTTTTTTTTTTTTTTTTAAATACGAAGATTTTGTTACATGTTATTGATTCATGCTGATGCCGTCTTCCCTGCAGTTTCGTGGGTTTACTATCTTTGAGTGAAATGCTAAAAGGAGAATCTACGAAAAGGGGAAAGGACAAGGGGAAAAAAGGAAGAAAGGGATAGAAAAGTGGCACTGGAATCCATGAAGCACTAGTTGCATTTCTTGGGATGCTAGCAGATAATATTGACATCATGTAACCTCGTGTCCACTTCCTAGCCAGAACGGGTAGTCATCATTTTTTTTTAGATAATGTTACGCTGTGATGTCATCCATTGGCATGATCGTGTCTGTACTAACAAATAGTCCTGGTTGTCGGTCAACAAGAAAGTGTGCGATACGTCATTTGCTGCTCAGGTTTGGGTCAGATCCACAATTTTTAAAGCATGTTTCAAATTGATTTTGTGTGGGGGAAAGGGGAGTGTGCCAGCCAGTAGCCTTGGAATATCTGAGATTTTTGCATTTTTTCAGTGTGAATCCCATTTATGGTCAGTTTATAAGTTGATTGGGTTAGGGGATTCCTCAGCCTACCCCTGCTGTCCTCGCCCCCCTCCACCACCCAACCCTTCTCTCTCTCTCTCTCTCTCTTCTCTCTTATTTTTTTTTTTAGACTGTTATTTTTCTTCTACATACGGAAAATGTGTCATGCCTCACCTCATGTTCCTCTCCTATTTTGTTCCTCTTTATAATTTTTTTCTTTGCAGTGTATAAAATGATTTGTGATTCCCAAGTTATTTGAGCATACACCTGCTGTCACAGCTGTGTGGTTTCCTATGTATATTATGAACTTCAGCTATAGCTATTGACAAAATGCCACTTGCGTGACTCAGATAATTGGTTTTATTTTTTTGTGGCCAGGCGCTGTGAAATGTATAGATACATGTCGGTATGCATATGAGAGAAAAAAAGAGAGAGAGAGTGCTCTTATCCAGTATTTTCAGTACGATCTGCTTGAGAGAGTCGGAGAGAAATGTTAACTCAATATTTTTTTTTAGTCTGGTATCTTATAGTACAATAATCTTCCAATACAATAATGAAAAGTGTGTGTGTATGCGTGCATGTGTTTGTGTGTGTATGTGTGTGTGTTTACTTACAATTCCTGTGTAGAACATCTGTGTTTAAGAGCAAACATTTTTAAAGAAATAAGGTCCACAAAAACTTTAGAATTCATGATTTCAGAAATGGAATAGCTCAAAATGAAGATTGCATCACTATTAATGATGCCATTTTCTTTCTTGATAAGCCTCAAGTGCATGTTTTATCAATGTACTGTGGTGATCTTACAGCGATACATGTATGTGTCTACAGCATTCAGAGAAGAGTCGCATTGACCAGCTGGAGAATGAAAACAAGCAGCTTCAACAACGGTCACACAACTATGAGGAGAGGTTGAAACAGCTGGTGAGGAGATGTTTGGAGTTTAAGGGAATATGTTTTGTTGGGATTTGGAAGGGGCTGTGGAACACTAATGCATACCAAATATTGCATTAGATAAGAAGAACGCCCATACATGCATACGTATGCATGCACACAAATTGAATGTGAACACTTGTTGGCATGTGCACACACTTGCACATGCACATTTCTTGCACACAAGCATACATATACATACACTCGCTCACATGCGTACTCACACACACACACACACACACACCTGCAGTTCAATGTAACATGTGCATGAACATGAACAAATACAAACACGCATGCATACATGTAGTGCCCGTACTGAGCATGTGTACATCTTCACGCGCTCACATGTGGACATGCACAATAATACAGATTGTTAAGCACAACGTGAAAATAATGTGTTTTTGTTTCAGAATGCAGAAAAAGAACGATTACAGCAAGTAGAAAAAGAAAACCAGAGATTAAAAGAGAGTTCATCTTCTTCTGTAAGTACATGAAACACTGCAACTGAATTTGTAACAGATACATGTGTCCCATCTAACTTGCCTTGTTGACAGATATTTTAGATTGTGAAAGATCTGAAAGCTCCTCATCATCATTTCACACCAGTACCGATGAATCCCATTTAATTTGTTCTGATTATCAAGAAAATGAGTAGTGTAAAAACACGTCTGTATAAAAACATTATGGCGAATAGTTGTCAGGGTGAGAATTTACACCCCATACCCCCAGCACCTCCTCTCTCCCCCCAAACTGACAAATTGCGAAGAAGGGATAAACGGATATGATTGTTATTTGATTGGGTAAAGGCTTTATCAAAAACTCGATCAGTAGATGAAAGTCATGTATAAAAATAAACAAAAAGATGTCTGTTCTGATCATGCGGAGTTCGATGGCAGAATAGTTTCTTTGCTATCCTACATATGCAAGAAATTGAGAAGGCAGTCAGACCTGTATTTGTCTCTTAGGAACTTCAGTTTTTGAAATAGATGCACAGCTTTGAAAAGTTTATTGTTCACGGAATGATTCAGTATAAAGTGGTAAATGTATGTTTGACTGTAGACATACTGTCAAAATCTTTAATGGAATTCATTTTACTAAATGCGGTATCGACACACTTTTATAGATTTCTATTGTTAAGATGCATGAATTAGGACACCCAGTAGAAAGGCTGCTTTGGGCACATTTCGATTACAAAATAAGATGATATCCTGTTTTGCCCTGTTAGCAGTGCGTATACAGATGTTTCCATGTTTCAGATATCAGGCGAAGTGTTACAGCTACAAGCAGAGAATAAGGAATTGCAGTCCAGATTAGCAGAGAAGGACAACAGCATTGCAGAAGCAGTATGTATGAATTGTAGTGTGTATGTGTGTGTGTGTGTGTGTGTGTGTGTGTGTCTGTCAGTCCTGAAAAGGTGTGAGCTGAATATTTTTCAGTGCAGTTGGGTTAATCCCATAAGCATTATTTGGATAAGCTGAAGAGAAAATTTGAGTTCAGTTCCATAAGCATTAATTGGATAAGCTGAGGAGAAAATGTGAGTTCAGTTTGTTTGGGGTTCAATGAACTGGACTACATTCAGCAGTGGGTGATGTAAACCATTCTCTTACTCTGTTTGTGGGTCATTCTGTTTGTGAGAACAAGTGCAAACTGTGACAGAATGAACAAAAAACAAGTCTAATCCGTTTGTTCGTTTGTTTTTTCAGCAAAAGCTTAAGATGGGTGACAGAATGAACAAAAAACAAGTCTAATCCGTTTGTTCGTTTCGTTGTTTTTTTCAGCAAAAGCTTAAGATGGTAAATTAAGTGTGCCATCTTTTTCATCAGGTGAAGAGCACATACTCTTGAACCAGATCTCAGAATCTATTCAGTAATGATGATTTCATCCCCCTCCTGTCCAAAATGGTGTAAATGTGTATAAAAATAAAAAATAAATGAAAAAAGTGTAAAAAATACTCCAGATACGAAACTAAAAGACTGGAAATACTCCAGATATGAAACTGAAAGACTATATTGCAGTGTTTAAGTTTGTAGTTACTCAAGAGAAGTACAGAAAACCTGGGTTCATCATTTCATTGAAAAAACCAGTAGTACTCAAGCCAACGCAGGAAGTGTGGTGGAGAGGTGGAAAATGATTCTGTCAGCACAAGACTTAAAACAGGGGCCTGGGATCATCTGGATTCCTAGGCAGGTGTTTGCTCCACCTGGTCCCATTTACACCAATTACCCTGATTTACTTTTTCTGATTTGTGATTTCTTTTTTTTTTTTCATTTTTACTACTTCCTTTAGAATTTAAATGTTATTTTGTTGTGTTTTGTCTTTACGGTGTGTTTAAAATGTGTTCATTTGTAGAATTGTTTCATCAGTTTGTGTGTGATCTTTTTATTCAAGGAGGTCTGATCAATGTGCACTTATTCCTGTGTCGTAGTGTCTTGTTCGGGTATGTTTGGTAGAATGTGACTGCAGGAGGAAATCACAATTTTCATACGTTTACATAGTGTGTGAGTTTGTTGTGCATGCATACACATGCATACCCGCACACAGGCCTATGTACCTGTGCATGCATACACGCACACATGCACACACACACATGCACACACACATATACATGTTCACACACATGCACATACATACATACAACACACGCACATGCTTGTATGTGCATATACCCATCCCCTCCACAACACTTAGCAGGCCCTCACCCCACACAGGCACGCACACACACACACACACACACACACACACACACACACACACACACACACACACACACACACACACACCTTCTGGAACTTTTTTTTTCCTCTCCTCTGTCTCTTTCTTTCTTCCTTGAATTGATTTTTTATTTCAATTGAACTCTTCGTTGATATAGCATGTCAGTTTATATGTGACTCGATATTTGTTTGTTGCAGGAAAGGAAGTTACATAATTTAGAAAATGTTGTTGAAACAGAAGAAAAAGAAATGGAAAGAGAAATTCAGGCTAGTAGAGCAAAACTCCAGCAAGGTAAGGGAAAATCTGTGTGTGTGTGTGTGTGTGTGTGTGTGTGTGTGTGTACTTGTGCGTGTGTGTGTGTGTGTACTTGTGCGTGTTTGGCATGTGTGTGTGCGCGCGTGTCTGTGTCCCACACATGCACATGCATAAAAATGAAAGTTCAGTGTCTTCTGTAATTATTATGTATGAGGTGTGCTGTGAGGCCCGAGGGGAATGCAGTCTAAATGCCTTTTTTTTTTTTTATTGTAAACATGCTTCAGCTGGATAAAGAGAAGTGATTTTGTAGTAGGATTGCATTTGTGTAACAGATGTTTTCTCCTCACCGGCTGTAGTGGTGTAACTTTGTTTAGACAAAATGTTGTTATATGATTATTACTCCTTCAAGCAAGGTCAGAAAACAAAAAAAAAAGAGAGAAAAACTGCATTCAGTAGAATCACAGCCAAAGATTATTGCATGACAATGATATATTACATTATCATTAGGAAAAGTGATCTATCCCATGTCATATCTTATCAACAGATTCATAGTGCATATTTTATCGAAGCAGTAGATTTTTGGGGTGTAAAAGATTATGTTCAGCAAACAGTATGGAAACTACTAATAAAATGAGAAACTTGCTTCTAGATTTCTCGTATCTTGCAATCATTCCATGTGTACAATGAGCTCATCTGGCAGTTGTATTTGTCACTAGGTTTCCTCATTTTTTTTGTAATGATGTTTAGAGCATACTATATATGAAGCAGAAGCTTTCATGTTGTGTATATATTGAGTGTGTGTTGTTCGACAGGGGTCAGAAAGTTCAGGTCGTGAGCAGGAACTTGAAGAGTTGACCACAGAACAGCAGTCACAGATAGAGCACTACAGAAATGTTCTGATGAACACAGTAAGTACATTGACTTTCTGTGCGACGTACTACTGCAGATAAGTATGGTCATAGTATAAGAGAGTGCAACAGAAATATTCTGATGGACAGAATATGTTTACTCACTTTGCCTGTTCTTCAGTTGACCATATCCCACACATCAGAGACATCTGGACGATGTTGATGGTGGTTGCACGCATTTAGTGACAAACACTACTATTGTCTTGTTTTTTAAAAAATCCAGTTTTATGGTTTCCCATATTAATTGATGGCAAAAAAAAAAAAGGTAAAGACAGCTTGCAAGATAATTTGTAACAAAGGTGGTTGCTGCACCAGACAACTTGCTAGATAATCTGGAATAGCAAGAGTCTGGTCCAAGTCCACCAGCGGGTTCATTTCTTTTTTTTTTTTTAATCATGTTTTTTTTTTTATGCATATCAGTCTTGTTGTACAGCTTCCTTTAAGCTGTTGCAGGTGCGTTGTCACTGCAGCGCAATTTTTTTTTCATCATTTTGCTCGTGCGCTGGTAGTGTATGTTTCTTTTAGATATCCCAGGCCACAGGGTCAAGTTGTTTTTTGGCAACGGTTAGAAATTTGTTGAGCAGCACTCAAGTTGCTTTTTGAGACAAAATTGAAACAGACACAGGCAATCAGCAACTGAACAAAACATTTTTTTCACATCTACCGAGCACTGGAAAAATTAAGTTACAGTCAGGTTAATTTTTCTTTTTTTTTTAAGTTTTGGGAAAGAAGGGATAAGAGTATGCGAACATGAGCTTTGGACCAGTATCAAATTTTGCTAACACTGATGGAGGTATTGTCAAGACGTGAATTCATTTTGAGTTAAAACTTGAATAAGGTGGAATAAGACACATCAGTAGGATGAGCTTAACAGTTTTGTGAGGGATAAGAAAAAATGAAACAGTTCCCTTTTCTTCTTACTTCAGAGACTTATGATAAAGAACATTTCAGAGATATTCTTTTGCCAGGAAAAAACTGATGATTTATTTCCGTAAAGGTTTTTGAACATGGGAAAGGTATGTGAGTTGTTATAATTTTCTAAGCTTTTTTTTTCTTGGTTATACTAGTTGAACAAAACTGAGATTAGTATACATGTATTTTGTGATCATGTGTGAAAATGTTTTTTTCTCTTACTCGTCGTATGTGTAGAGATAGAATGTGTGTGTCAACATTTTATTTTATGTGATAGGAAAGTGTACTGCAAAGACTGGAGACCGCAGAAAAAGGTTGGGAGGAAAAACTGCAGTCATCCCAGACAGACCTGCAAAAGGTGAGCACTGATGAGGGTGGGGGCATGAATTTTGTTGTTGTTGTTGTTATCAGTCAACAAATGTTCTGAATGGTTTATCAGTCATGAATCGTCTTGAAAATTTCATCAGATCTGTTATGGGTCAATTTGAATGATAGAACTGAATTTTTATCTGTTTTGCTTGCAAATGGGTGCTTTCAAACGGTGATGATGTGCATGACAAAGGCACTGAAGTCTGAGTAAAATGTTATCATTCTCCTGTTGCAAAGAAAGGAAATGAGGGGAAATGTTGTTTTCGGGCAAGAAAAATGTGTTAAAAGGTTGCTGTTTTCAGCATTCCTGTACACATTGTAGTTTAACGCAGGTAAGCGTGTCCACATATTTCATCACTCGCGTCAGGATGTGACCTTTCTGAATTAATGCAGTGGAATTGGATATTCCAGGCTAGGTCAGAGTGCCAGAGGATCCAGGCCGAAATGCAGGCATCGGCAACGGGAAATACACAGGTCAGTACATGTCCCTTTGTGTGACTAGAGTGGGTGAACTGAGATGGTAACATTAAAAGGTTATTTTACTTTGCTGCTATTACATGTACGTGATGGTTTAACTAAGAATAAACTTTGCTGCATGTAAGCTGTAAGGTTGTGAAGTGAGAAATCTGAAGATGTTAGATTTATCATTGTGGTTTGTTTTTTCAAATACCCCAATTATGATCATTCAGATTTAAAGAATCAAGACTGTATGACATGACAAAACATATGACATATGCTTCAAGCATTGCATGTGGGGAAGAAGGATCTTTCCAGTGTAATTTTTGGGTCAATCATTTCTTGGTTCAAGTACCCTCCGAAGTATGAAATAATGGTGACGTTTTCAGAGCAGATATGCCTACAAAGTTTCACCAGTGTATTGAATCCAAATTGATTATGATTGCACCACTTGGTGAAGTAGAAAACAAAATCAAAAACAAACAAAAAAACCCATAAGGAATAAACCCACCTTTAGTAAAACCTCACTGTGAGCGTGGTGTTTGGTGGTTTGCAGCTGCAGAGTAAGATTGACAGTCTGCAAAAGAGCTGCAGCAGTCTTCAGAAACCATTCAGGTCATCACCAGGGAAAAGCAGGAGGTGGGTGTCAGCGCTGTGTCCCAGGAATTGTTCATGTAGTTTGCTTGTAGTTCAGCTGAATTCTGTGGTTGAATGCTGAACACATAGACAAGATCATTATTACTGACGCAGATTTCTCTTCTTTTTTTTTTTCCCTGTTGCCTAAGAGACAATTACATGTGCTATTCTTGTCTTTTAAGAGGGAAGATTTCAAACTAAAAGAACTAAAAAAACATCTGATCAAGCTTGTATGTAAACACTGAAGTTACACAGACGTGCACATATACAGACGCACACACAGACGCGCACATACAGACGCGCACACAGATGCACACACGCATGCACACACTCATGTAATACACACGTACACACACACACACACACACTCTCTCTCTCTCTCTCACACACACACACACACACACACACACACACGCAAAATGTTGTAATCTCACTCCACAATCGGTCTTGATGGCATTATCTTTTTTGTTCTTATCCACATTAATTGGGGAGAAAAAAAAACATCTCAGATTCCGTGGCCTGTTTAAGCCCTGCTCTTCCCATGAGGGGGATTCTCCCTTGTGCTGGCCTTATGACAAGATATTCCCTTTTGCTGACTTCAGAAGTACGTGTTAATTGTCATCAGTATGGGGTCTAGGATTTGGTGTCCTGCATATGCTGGAGCAGAACAGGATCCACTGAACTCCAACGAAGTTGCTAAACCTCATGGTCTCCTTTTGAGGGTTGCCTTATGATGACCTGAAATGAATTGTTCCCTGTAGACTGCTGGTAGTGAGGTTGTGACAAAGTCAAACCAATGTGGCAGTGTATGGGATGATAAGAAAGCAATGCATGAGAGGCATCCCTAAGGGAGTTTAAAAGACATGAAAGCAGGACACTTGAGAACTCGCACAGAACTCCACACCTGCTATCATTTGTATCATCCTGTGGCTTTGAAGCTCTGCTGACACTTTGTGCTGGTGTCTATGTGTGCAGCTGACCAGCAAAGTGATCGTTTTGGAGACACAGTCCAAGGCTGTGGTACAAGTCGACAACGAAGGCCTTAAAAAAGTACTTGAGTAGTTTTTTTGTTTCATGTTTTGTAATTTGTTTATGTTTTTTAGCATCTAGTGTGTGTGTGTTTGTGAAGTCTGTTTTCCTTTTTTTGTACATTGATTATAGCCATTTGGTTTGCTTTATTTTTGGTGATGGTGTGTGCATTGTTGTTGTTGTTGTAGTCAAGGGATAGGGGTGGTTTTTCCTTTCTTGCCGTTGCGTAATGGATTTATTTTTGTTGAGAGTTTTCCCCTTTGTTGATATGAAATACTCTTACTGCTGCCTGATACTTCAAATTGCAGTTTATGAAAATTGATATTTGTCAAGACATTCAGCTAAGTGTATGATTCAGTGACGTTCTCAAATAATGTGGTCCAGCTGGTCTGGACTGAATGTAGAACTAATAATGTCATTATTAACATGTTGATGTAAAATATTCATGGAAGTACAATTTCCACAGCAAGGAGAGAGAGGGAAGGATGGGGGAGGGGGAAAGTGTGGTGGAGTTGACCTCTCTGTGTTAAAGCAGTAGTCCCTGTCTTCCCTTCACACAGCAAATGGAGGAAGCTCAGCGTCTGCTGGAGAAGGAGCAGAAGAAAACAAAGGACCTGTCGACCACGGTGGTGCGGCTCAACGGCATCATCAAGACGGGGCAGGACGCACTAACCCAGGAACAAAAACTGGTCCAACAGCTGCAGGAACAGCTCAACGACAAAACCAAGGTGAAATGGCATTTAAGATGAACATTACATGGCTACTGCTCTTAACAATTTTTTTTGTCTCAAGTTTCCTTCCATTTATAAGATGATCATTACATAACTACTGATCTCAACAATTCTTTGCCTTAATAGTTTCCTTGCATTTTTAGGATGATCATTACATAGCTAATGATCTCAACAATTCTTTGCCTTAATGGTTTCCTTGTTTGTTTGTTTTTAAAATAACTCTTTGCATCAGTAATTTATAAATTTTGAAATGAAACCACTTTTGGGGGAAGAGGGGGAAGGGAATGTTTGGAGAACTTTGTTCTATAATGATGTGACAGATATTGGAAATGGTGTTTTGGTACATGCTAAGGGCACAAGTTTTAAGAGATAACTTTTATGTTGGATTGTTTCTAAACTGAGCTGTTCAGATAATCAAAAGTAAAGTATTTTAAGTTCAGAGCAACACTTCCACAGTATTTCCTGGTTCTGGAACTTGACCCTCTTCAGTATGCACTTATCTGAGCTTAGTTACTCCGAAAACCATCGGCAAGGTAAGTAACTCCATAATTTGAACATGGTTAACCAATTAAAAAATTAATTTAAAAGAGAGGAAAGGAAATAATGAAATGAAAATAATTTTTTTAATTCCTGCGAATATATATGTTGCTATATTGTAAGTTTGAAGAATGTCACATGAGCCATTTACTCAGGGGGGAAAAAAAAAAAAATTCAGAACTTTCTTCCGAATTGTTGTTCATCATACCTGGAACCTCATCCCAGTTGAAATCTAGGTCACTCTAAGCTTCATTACCCAGCACTTTCACTAAGTCTTATGCCGTAAATCCTACAAAACACAGTATCTCCATCACTAAATCTCATTATAGAACGGCAGAAATCAAGGTTAGCCATGGTGAAAAAACAGCATTTCGACCTCAAAACTTGAAAAATTCGTAACTCGAGAACCACGGCACGTATCGACTCGCGTTTTTTTTTTGCAAACGGAAGTAAATGGCTACAGGAAGAAGAAGGAAGTCACGTTCTCGCGAGAGATTTCCTTTTCTACGAGAAAACATGGCGGCGCCCATTGTTGCCACGTGTATTACCGGGCGCTGGCGGGCGCTCAGCCTTTTGGCTGGTCGGAGGCTAGCGGGTGCTCTCTTTTCAAGAGAGTTAAAGCCCAAAGCTGTGGAAATACTGCAGGCTGTGGGAACATGTTACTTAGGAGAGAAATAAATAATGATCTTGACAGGGTGGATAGTCTGTCTGTAAGAAGCTGACAAGGGATGAACATTTTCAATAATATTGGTAAATCAATACATCTGAGATGGATGACCAACATCACCTTTTTTTCATCTTTCTTCAGGGATCTGGTGCCTCTGCAAGTCAGGAGATTCAAAAGGTGAGGAAAGTAACTAATGTGGAAAATGGTCCTTGATGACAAGTTGATCTAGAAAATTGTCCTTGATGTAGACAAAAGTACATTCAGTGCAACAGTCTGAGTGCATGAGTAGCATGTCTTGTGGCATGCCTTGTGTATTGCTTTGTGGGCAAGTTTTGTCTGGGAGTTGAAAATAATAGCTGAATATGGGATCATGGATTAAAGACAGGCTAGATAGCCTTTCCAGGTAGATGTTTGCAGTGCAGCTTGTAATTTCTTAAAAACACCATATTGTCGTTTGCCCAAACCAAAGCCCCCCTCCCCCCTTCCCCACCTTCACTCAGCATGCTGTCAACCTGCATACAGTGCAGTGCACTCTGCAAAAACACCATGTTGTCACATGCCCAGAGTAGAACTTGATGACCTGTGGATACTTGCCTTGCAAGTTCAGGGGACCTTGAGACATCCAATAATCAGTAGTTAAGGTTTTCCACACAAGCGATATTAATTTTATCAACTTAAAATAGTTATGGTGAGTGACCTTAAAATGAAGAACTGATAGATTTTTTTTTTTTTTTTTTTTTTTTTCTTTTTTTTTTTTTTGAAGCAGTCATTGAAGATGAGTTTGAAAGATTATACCTAGAAGACTCAAATCCAGAAGGTTAATCAACCATTATAAATTAAACCAGTGCTAATAAAGAGGCACAGTGCAGTCATGATAGGCACAGTGCCTTCACCATGTCTTACTCGGTTAAAGATGACTGCACGCTGACTCACTCTCACTCTCATCCAGTGCATAAAGGAATAATTGAATTACTGTTTGAGTTTGTTAACATGGATGAATTTGAATGATTTGAACATGAAAAGAAACTCCAGATATGGGGGTCTCAGTGCTGATGGTTGGGCCATGTATAATCCCAGTCGGCCACCAATTTTTTTAGTTTCACTGGCAGAGTTGTTCCTGAGTGCACTTACTGGAGAAAGATTGATGATTTGTTCTCAAAACTTACAGAACACTGTTACAAACTTAACTTTCTGAGTTTGTAGACGAAAACAGCTGTTTTTTTTTCACAGCCTTACAGAGTTTTCCAGCAGCTGTTGTCAGATACGTCCAGCCAGTGAACCTGAAATATTAAGGCAATAGATGTTGGCACCACTGGGCCTTGAAAAGAAGCTGAATGTAATATCCATCTGCTTTCGTCTGCTGTGTGTACATGTAGGCTAACTTTGTGGAGATGAGGTTGTATCTAAATTTGTGTTGAATGGTGTGTTGTCAAGTAGTATTTCAGAGCATGAGAAAAGAATTTTGTATCAGCGAAACATCTTTCAAAGTTTGGTAGTAAAGGATATCAGCTGTGATGTACTATGAATCAAATGATTCTGTTTGACATGCTTTTCTTGTGTCCCTGTATGATCTGATGCCGTGTTTCCCCTCACTAGGTCAAAGCTTAGTCACAGGGAGAAGGGTAGGTGTTTTTTTTTTTTTTTTTTTTTTGGACTGTGCATGTCTTTATACAACTCGTGGTTGTTGACAGTCGGTGTTGTGATGATGTGTTCATTTCTGTACTGTTGATTGCTCATGAAAAGGTCATCCATTTTGTTGTGAATATCTTTTTCTGCTTGAATCAGACTGTAACTTGTGTTCTGTGAATAGGTGGGTCACTTTAAAACCAGCAGTTTGTCTTACATTTGCACAAAAACTTGTATTTGTTTAGTAATGTTGATTGTGAGCACAGATTTATCACCAATTATAAACTGATTCGGTGCATTCTAAATTATTCTACCTTTTTCACTATTAACTGATCAAATTAAATAGAATTATTGTTCCTGAAACTAGCATACAACCTTTCATTGGTCATTTAAGGGGGGAAAAAGATGGGGGTTGGGAGGGTTATTCATACATCTACTTTATGCTTTGTTCTAAAACATGGGGCAGAAGAAAGAGGGGGAAAAAAACGGATCTATCTTTTTTTTTTTTTTTTTTTTTTTTCCTCATACAAGCTGAAACAGGGAGAAAAAAAAATATATAGGAGGTAGATCTTTAACCTTGTACAAACTGATGTTATTATGTGAAATTTCTTTGAAGGGGGATCCAGAGTTGATTGTATATCTGTGTTCTGTAACAATTACATCAGCAAAACAAGAGCTGTTACTGCAAATTGGTGAAAATGCTGCAGACAGAGATTGAAAAGTTGAGAGGGGAAAAAAAATTAATGAAACTGATAAAGTATGGGGATTTAAAAAGAAAAAAAAAAAATAGAAGTGGAAGAAGACAAAGGTTTTGTTTGTTTTTGTTTTTTAGGGCAGGGGATGATTTTTTGTTACAGATGTGGATGTGTGTATTTCTGATCCAGAAACCATGTCTAATACCCTTTTTGATGTCTTATACTCGGCCATCTCAAACTCTGCAAATAATGAATTTGAGAAAACTCTCTGTATCCCCCACCTCCTATCCTTTCCCCTCACATGGCCTCCCCTTCAGTAGTTTTATTATAGGAATAGTTGTCATAGATGACCGTAACAGGTTTGCTTGTTCCCATGTGTAGCTACGAAGTGAACTTAGGGAAAAGACACAATTGCTAGCACGTGAGAGTGCCACCATCCGGACACTCAAACAGCAGTTGGTGAGTGTGTGTTGTTTGGCCCTCCGTTTGCCTTCACTTCGTCGTAACGGTCATGGTTCCTCTTGCCCTGTCTCATATTGGCGTTTTCATGGAATTTCCATTTCCCGTTTCTGCAGTGTATTGTGTTTTGTTTCCTTTCAACTGTGAAATTCGGAGCACAGAGTGCTTTCCTTCAGTGTGTATTTGTGTAATTTGATTTGAAATTAGACTTGTCGATTGGATGATTTGTTCCAGTTGTGGTGAAGGCTCATCTTGTTCAGCCACTCGTATCATCAGATCGGCTCACAATCATATTGATATTCTTTGATTTGTTATTATTCACTCCATCTTCATTGTGTCAGTGCCAGACCTTGTTTGTATTGGTTTGTTTGTTTTAATACGAGTTTAGAGGTGTCATGTCACTTACCCTGTCATACACCTGCTCATGTTTTGCAACAGTTTTTTTTTTTTTTTTTTTTTTGTCATCCAGTTCACTTACCCCAGTCGTGTACCTGTTCATGTTTTGCAAGTTTTTTTTAGGTCACCCAGTTCACTTACCTCAGTCATATACCTGTTCATGTTTTGCAACATTTTTTTTTTTAAGTCACCCAGTTCACTTACCCGAGTCATATACCTGTTGATGTTTTTGCAACAGTTTTTTTTTTGTGTATGTTTATTTTTTTTAGTCATCTAGTTTGTGTAAGTTACTTTTTCGTGTGTTTGTTTTTAAGATACTTGTCAAGAGAAAAAAACAGTTAACACACCCCAAACTTGCAAGTGTTTCTTGAGTGGAAGAAGTGTTTTATATTATGTCTGTCCAACATGAAGACGTCTCTCAGGCGCAGATTGGTGGTGACAAGTGCTGACCTGCTGCCACGGTGCTGACCAACCACATCTCTCTTGATCTGATGGTCATCTTTCACCCTCCACCATGTATCATTGTCCTTTATCCAACGCCTTTGGCCCATCACCACCCTATTTCTTTTGTTCTTAAGCTTTCGATAATTTTGACAAGTTGCTCCTGTGTGTTCTGGAGGGCTTGATTTACCTGGTCTCGGGTTTTGTGAAGATTTTTTGTTTGTTTATCAGCCAGAATCCACCATCACTTAATTTTATCCCTGTATTCAGACTGTCCTGTTTCTTCCCCATGCTGTACCCCATAGTGTCCTACCTCCTCCTTATGTATATTGGTGGGATGTAAACACTGCATGTTACCTTTTTTTTTCGGTGTTGTTTTTGTTTTTGTTGTTGCTGATTTTGAGAAGTAACACACCCTTCCTGTTATTTTGACTGCTTTTCCCTGATTGAATTATATTCTCATCAAATCGTGCATCATTGACAAAATCTAGTTCTGTAACACTGCCTACACCCACACTTAGTAATTATAATTGAGTGCTTTGTAATGTTGGTTTTGACTGCCATTCAAAACTCAATTTTATTGCAACTGGATTTGATGCTCTCTCTCTTCCCCCCCCCCCTCTCTCTCTCTCTCTCTCTCTCTCTGGCTCTGTGTCTCTCTCTCTCCCTCTATGTCTTATTCATTGAATTCATGGTCTGTCTTACTAATGCTCATGTTTCTTCATGATGGACAAAATAAGTTCATGTGAACTGTGAATGATTTTTTTTTCTCTATTATTTGTTTTCTTATGTTTGTAAAATTTGGCTAAGCAGGTTATTGTGTTTGTTTTTTATGTGTAAAATTTGACTGAACTGGTTATTTTCTGTCCCTCTGTTTCTTGTTCTCTCTCACTTTGTGAATCGAAATGTGCAAGTTTCTGTCTTTCAGTGGCCTGTGGCCAAATTGATGTAATCTTTCTGTCTTCTTATCTCTTTCTCAGTGTTCATGAACACCCCCCTCCCCCTCTCCCGGTCTCCCTTATCCCTCTCTAAATCCCTCCTGTGGCTAAATCAATAAAATCTCTTTCTCTCTCACTGGCATACAGCCTTATCAGTAAAACTGTCATTCTCTCTCTCTCTCTGTCTCTCTGTTGGTCCTTCCTTCATCCCCCTTCCCCACCCCCTCCCTGCTCTCGTTCTCTCTCTCTCTTACGCTTTTTTCTTTGCGTTCGAGGGAGAAGGCAACTTTTTGGCAGTTTTTTCCTTCTCTCTCACTGGCAGCTTAGTAATTGTCTGATAATCTATTTATGTTCAGTGAATTCTTTACATCCTTTGCTTGGTTAGTTGTTTGGTCTGTTAAGAGAATTGAATGAGATATCTATTTACTATTAAGGAAGAAAAAGCAGTTTACTTTTTCTTTTTAATCATAGGAAAAATTGTTTTGAATTATACAGAGCCCTTTTTTTAAAAACTATTTTCATTTCCATGCTAAATTAAAAAGGTTTGTGAGTATGAAACTAAAAAAAACTCGCTTTCTCCCTCTCTTGTCTGTATGTCAGTCTCCCTATCTCCCCCCCCCCCCCCCCTCTCTCTCTCTCCCCCTCTCTCTCTCTCTCTCTCTCTCTCTCTCTCTCTCTTCAATGCTCAAATTGTTTGCATTCTTTTCAGCTAAGTAGTCCCTGTAGTTTACATGATAATCAAGTATTCGGAGGAATTGTTTTTGTGTTGCTTTTTTCTTTTTTTACTCCACAAATCAATGATATCCATTACTAGGAGTAATCAGACAAAAAGGCTGTTTAAGTGGTGGGAACAAAATTACAGGAAATCATGAGTCATGTATTAAAATGTTTAGCATCATGAATACTTCATGCTAGACTCTTGCTACCTTTGTTAGCCATGGCAGCTAAATAGCTACAGGAATAACTAGCTTTTTAAGGAAAAAATTACAGTTAGTGATTCATTAAGAATTTGCCCAAGACATCTCCATTCACGTTTAATGTGGGTTATCTTCCTTGCAAAGATATTCTGTTAACATGTAGAATAAGTAACTGTATGTTTACGTGCATGCTTGTGCACGTATATGAACACAGACATGCACACAACTTTGCATGCGCAGGTATATGCATGCACGTGTGCGCGAGCACGTGCACAGACACACGCACACACATGCGCACGCACGCACGTAGACACACACACACACACACACACACACACACACAGCACACAAGCACACACAGTACACTCCTGTACATGTGGGTATGGCATTAGAAAGGTACACCTGAAAATGGGGTATCAGATGATCACTGTCAGTGCTTAGAATTAAGATCTTAGGTATGGTCCTGTCGAAATATGTGAAAAAGTGGCTGTAGCTGTGTTCATAAAACAGTAGGCTTCGATTCTTTGATGCATACACCTCACACAATGACTAAAGTGGATGCAAGCAGTAACAAAACTTTCAGATATACAGAAGAAACAGAAACCTTGATAATTACTGTTCGTCTGCCTTTTCACAGGGTCAGTTAGGTGTGTTGGTAAGTAACCTTCCTCCGTCACCTCATGCGCACGTTGTTTGTTACTATTCTGGGCCTCTGTGTGGGGGTTTGGGTCAGTTGGTTTCTTTATCACATTGGTTTCTTTTATTGTGCGCTCAGTTGTAACACACAGAGCATAGTATTACTTGGGGCCTGCCAGTTTGTCCTCCAGATGTCTTGAAAACATTTGCACAGATCTTCACCTTTTCTTTTTTTCTTTTACAAGTTCATTTGCAGGATCAGCATCTTCGACATAATTTTTAGATTTCGAGGCTCAGAATTTGAAGTGTGTTGAAGGAAACGCTGCAAATGAGAAAAAGTTTATCTGGGAAGAGAGGTAATTTTTTTTTTTTTTTTTTTGACTTTCAGCA
This sequence comes from Conus betulinus, assembly GCA_016801955.1. NCBI lineage: Eukaryota > Metazoa > Mollusca > Gastropoda > Neogastropoda > Conidae > Conus > Conus betulinus. The sequence continues at coordinate 179,009 of JADBJO010000328.1, read as the reverse complement.
TACATGGGTTCTTCATCTTTGTCAGACACAGTTTTCATTTTGAATCCATCTTGTTCTCATTAACTACTTTCATTCTCTAAACATATGCAGCAGAACGGACAGAAATTTACCATGCGTGGATACCTGTCTTTTGGTTCTGTATCTTCAAAATTGATACAAAGGCTGAAAATGTAAAATCTGAACTAAAAGTTCTGAATTTTTCAAAGTGATGGCCAGAATGTTTCCAAGAAGTGTTGTTAGCATGAGACACTTCCCAATATATATTAGAACCAGAAAGCTGAGGGAATTCAGAAGTTCTTGGCTGACTTCCAGTTTTTCTCACTGAACCTGAAATCGTTCACCAAAAGAGCATGGTCTCATATAATTTTAGAATAATTGACTGGATAAGAAGCTACTTTGATTTTTTTTTTTTTATCCTGATTTCTGTGTGAAGCATAACAGTCTTTAGTTGTCTGCCACTCCCTCTCTACCCCTTTTCGAATGCACTACAAGTTACCAGGCAGCATATGGACCTCACCCTTTACTTCCCTTGGCACAGTGTTTTGTGGGTATTGGTGTATGATAAATTTGTTGTTTAACCAGTTCTGCTCACCTGTTGATTTCCCATGGTCCTTTCCTGCACTCATTCATATTGGACAGGAATAATATTGATGTGGGAGTGGCTGCAGCCATGGTTTGTGTGTGTGATTTCCGTCTGTTAATCTCTTGTGTACATTGCCAGGGAGAGGGTGTGTGGATTTTTCCCCCTTTGGGTGTTGTGGATAATCGGTGTACTGCACCTTCAAAATTGTTGTAATCTGTCTTCATGAATGGTTTGTGTCCTAGAAATTGCATATTATATAATATAGTTAAATATTATTTATGCTGGTGATAGTAAACAGTACCCAGAAGAAGATCCGAAAGAATATAATTTTTTTCTATTTTCTCTTTTAGATTAACAGTGAGGGTTGGAAACAGGGGGTAACTGACAATTGGAATTTGTCTCTTGCCCATCTGCTGTTTTTCCATCGTTCCTAACCAACAAAATTCATTTGAGCTGACTGCGATATTTATTCTTTGTGTCACTTTCTGAAGCGACGGGACATAGTTTTTTTTTCCCACTCTCAGGTTTTATTAGTTACTGTATATGCACTGTTGTCACTGTATTCTGATCCTCTCATCTGTTCACGTAATAGAAAATGGTTAGACAGACCTTTATCACATTTGACAGGGCGATTCAGTATCTAGAAATGGTCAACTTTAATGTCTTGAGATATAAGAGTGATACAGTGCCAAAGGTGAAAACCATTCAGAGATACAGAGGTCACACTGCTTAGGCTTAATGGATAATGCATCACCTGTGAAATGCAGTTTCCACTCTTAAACATCAGCTGTCACTGACTCACTATAAGTTTTGCACTTCAGCAGTGATTGATGAAAACTTCACTGCAAGCACAGGCTTATCAAAAGAAAAAAAGGCTTTCTTCTTATATGTTGCACCACACAGTACAGCAGAATTCTGCAAGAGTTCATTCACCAATTTTGTTTCCTCCAGCAAATATTTTATGGATTGCTAAAAGCAAAATGCCAGTAACCTCATCACCAAGAAACACACACACACACACACACACACACACACACAATACCTGCAGTTTCTGGGTTTAGATATAAACTCTCATCATTTCTGCTTGAGATATGTGGCAAATTCGGAGCCTGCCTTTGTGGATGAAGTGATGCAGCTGTGAAAGGTTAATGTGGAAAGTATGAACTGGTTGCGATGGAAGGCCAGGAGGGAGGAGAGAGGCGCCAGGAAGCTGTTGGAGCTATTTTGACTGCTGGGCAAGTGGAGAGTTTGACCCTCAAACAACACAAACTTTTTTTTTGATATCTTGAGAGCTTTGAGGGGGGAATGGAAGTGAGGGGGCGTTTGGGGCAGACATCTATCCCAATTGCGCCAAATTATGAAAAGATAAGTGATTGCTCATTCTTCATTTTCATTGTCCTGAATGTTGTTTATCTTCCCTGAAGGAGACCTAGGAGGTCGAAACGTGTCATGTTTTGTCTTGTAATTTGTTTGTCCCTGTTTGGGCGGACTCACTTAAAATTATTTTAAAATTAGTTTCTCAGTGGGAAACACAAACTCCATAAGCATAAATGCCATCCCATGTTCCATATTTCAAATGGATGACAGAGAGTGCTCTCAACATTGTTATATTTTTTATATTAGTGTCAGGAAACGTTCAAGTTTTTTTTACCTACTCTTTCGAACATGTCTAGGGTGTTAGGTTTGCTGGCTTTGCTAAAGAAACTCGGCATTTGTACTCAGTAAACTTAACGTGGTGTTCTGGTTTTTCTTTACTGTTGCTACCAGAAGTGTTCATGAAAAACTTGTTCAAGGGAAATAATTACTGAGGCCCACTGACAGGATGTGCAGCTAATTTCTGTTTGTGTATCACTCATAAGCATCAACTAATCTTCACAGGAAAGTTTTGTCAGTGCACATTTGTTGGCATGTATTGTCTGAAATGATGTATTTGTTATTAGTAAATATTGATGAAAAAATTCCTCAAGAGTTCAAAAACAAAAAAGACAAGGAGAAAACTGATGGACTGTTGGGGATGTATGTTTCAGGGTCCCTCTGCCAGCAGTGACATGGGCACGTCAGTGTAATTCTTCATGTCCAGTTTCCCCACCGTCACCTCATCTCCACCGCTGACAGGGCCACCAATACCGCTGGTTTGCCCTGCTGTTTGCATAGTTCGGATGGATGTCAGTGGCCAACAGCTGGTGTTCAGCTGTTGTCTGCCTTTACATTGCCGCTGCAAAGTTTTTCTCATGACTTGACGCTCAGCTGCTGAGAGGACAGTTTTGTATGGGTGTGACTGAAAGTGAAGCGTTTGGTTATATTTAGGAAAAATCAAGTATCAAGTAGTTTAGAGCTTATCGATAGCGTTTGTGTTTAAAGTTTTCAAAACTACTAGTCTCATGAATTGTTTTGGCACTGTCTCGCAGTCTCATTTTTTGCTTGCCGCCGCACCCCCCCCCCCCCCCCTTTTTTTTTTTTTTTTGTTTGTGCAAAACCATTTGTCCTCCTCTTTCAGGGGGGAAAAAGACCTTTTTTTTCTTCTCTGGGAGAAAATTTAGGATTGTTATTTCTGGTGTGTATTTTGTTTGTTTGTTTGTTTGTTCTTAGGTGTTGAACAATTCATTACCTTGTAGAGTAGGTGGAGTGGCTGACATGTAAAGGATCCATTGCCAGTCTTGATGTTGTATAGGATAGGTCCAACTCTGTGTTTGACCATCCATGGGCCGTTCTCACTGTCGCCTTCTACTTCTGTCTATGTTATCCATACAAAGGGATGGTGAAGAGGGGGGGGGGGGGGGGGGGGGGGGGGGGGGGGGGGGGAGAGGGACACACCGATTGAGTGGTGCTTCAACAGATAACAACCAAACAGATCTGCGCTCTGTAATGTTGCTGCTTTCTCAGGAATCATGACTGCAGACAGTGGTCTTGATGATATTTAACACACAAGGGTAGATGTTGTGAAGGAGCTTGAAAGTTAAGAATAGCTGGCTGTTTCAAGCATCAAAGATACAGTAGAATACATGACTCTTGAAGGTAGTGTTTGATTGGACTGAGGAGGAGGGGAGAAGTGGTAAGACAGTGGTGTTTTTTTTTGTTTGTTAGTTTATTTTCTTGTTTTGTTGTTGTGGGTATGGTGAGCTTTTATTTTTTTTCTTTGGGGTGGGGGTCGGGGTAGAAGAAGGCGTTTTTTTTTTTTTTTGTTTTGGTTTGCTTAGATAAATTTTGATAGGTTGGTGACCTAGGTCCGATGATATTGTGCAACACTGCATTCTTTCTGACTGTTTTTTTTTTTCAGTTGTCATCTGTTGACATGCTTAAAGCATTCTTACTCCATAAGTGCATCCTAATCATACACACCACATGGCTTAGTTCAGAAGTGCCGAGGCAGAGGGTTGGGGGAACTTCAGCTTTGTTTGTTTTGTTGTTGTTGTTGCATGTGTACTTTACATGTTTAAAAAAAAAACAAAAAAAAACAATGCATGTATGTCAAACTGTTTACATTGTATGTGTGTCTTGCCTCTCTAGCACTGAGGATTGATAGGCTCACAGTAAATAGAGGTATACACCTGTGTATTGTACGGCATATTGGGGCTGCTGGCCCTGTAAGCTGTGGCTGTCGCTGTTTATTCACTTGGATGAAAGAGTTGTGACGCTTGGGCCCAGTTTTGCTTTGTCAGTGTTAACAGTGGTGATAACCATTTGTCAAAGTAAACTTGCAGAAGTGAGAATGGATTGTTTCACAATTTATGTCAGGGTTTTTTTTTTTTCTGCTTTGCTATAGCCTCTTGTACATTGGGTTATGTTCACCGTGAGCGGATTATTTCTTGTGACTTGCAAGATTCACTTGTACAGGGTTTTTTTTCAGTCGCTGTCTTTCTGCATTATTTATACTCCCTCTCTTTATTCTTGTGGCCTGTGTAGTCAGCTGGGCTATAAACATGACTGGAGTCCCTCTATTCTTGCTCTGTTTGCTGCTTCTGTGATTTTTTTAATCTTTATTTTTGCCACCAGTGATGTGATTTCAACAGGGTTTGGGAGACTGTCTTTCTTTGATTGATGCTGTTTGTGTGTAACTGGAAAAAGGTGTTGAGATCTTTAAAATGTTTGAAACCTAAATGTTGAAAGCTTGAGAAAATGTGCCAATTAAGCACTGATTAATGCGACTCTGTAGGATCATAATGAAATAAAGATTACAAAATCATTACTTCTTTTGCATTAATTTCAGATTTGAAGTGGTAGTAGGTAACAGCTGATTTTAGAAAGCTGAAATTATAGATATTTTGGATGGCGCAGACTTTTTTAAAAAATGATTAGAAAGTCAGAACTATGCAATGTCTTTGTTTTATGTTATGAACAAGACAGAACTAAAAGAAATACACAAGTTTTAATTCAGTCAAAACTCCAGATATGAATGGAGATGATCAATTTGTAGCAAGATCTACAGAATGGTGGCATGGAGAGTTTGATTTTGTGAAAGTCAGAATTTGTCAAAATCCTCCGAATAAAGTGCAAGGAGCTATACTGAAATGTAAAACATCATTTGGGTTTGGTGTCAAATACGTAGTAATACAGAGAGGTTTGGACTTAGAAGTAGATTTTTAAATAACACCACAATACAAAGCAATAACACAGTTGGATCTTGTTCAAAATTCACACAGCTGTTGCTCTGTAAGGTGGCTTCTCCACTCTCGCATGTATGCATGTTGTTTGTACATTGCTGATACTGGTAATGGACATTGATAAGGAAAGGAGACATGACACGTTTCTTTTTTCCCTTGCTATGCCTGGACTGTGATTCTTCAGTCCCATGCTTTGTTGCTGTGTAATTGATGATGTGAAATGATGAGCTGGGTACAACTGCTGCTATGTTGGGTGGAGGAAGTTGTGAGACATGACAAGATGATGGAGTACTTCTAGCATGCTTCTTTTATCAAATGGAACCGTGTCTGGTATTGTGGTTATGAACTGAATACGCAAGTCACTTTTCGTACATAACTCGCACATCTATGCACTCGCACGCAAACAAACGTCCACAGAAAAACGCTAACGCAGTTTAGACCCACTGATCTGAAGGAGAGACTTGGATGTGTTGTTTGTGGAAGTATTGTCAAACGAGAATTTCAGGATACTTTTTTTAAAAAAAGGTCACTTGACACTGTATTGGAAGGTTACACCATTTTGTCTGGCTTGAGAAAGGCACACTGCCTTCTGAGTGTTCAGTGAAAGATGATAGCACTGTTAAATGCGATTGATTTTATACTTTAGGCATCAGATATTATTGGTGCAGTGTGTCCTGGATGGCTTAAGTAAGGTATTGAACAAACACATTTTACAAACACATTTCCTGACAGGCATCATTTTATTGTGAAGATGTTGATGTGACTGGGATGGATTTGCTCAGTATGTTATCTAGCTTCAGATGGCTTGAGGAGTGTTAGCTTTTTTTGTTTAGTGTTTGTGCAATGAGCATGCTCAGAAATTTGAAGAAGGATGCAAATGTCACCAATGGTAGGAGAAAAACCACGTGTTCAGTGAAAAACCCACGACAGATTAGGTAATTATGTTGCAGCTTACAGTAATACTAGAAGAAATCATCAGTAGTTATGGTATTGAGCCAGAAGATAGGATTGGTAAAGATGAAAGTGAACAACTTTAGCAATGATTATAAATAGGTGGGCTGCAAAGCACTTACTGCAGACAGCATCGAGGTGGTTTTTAGCCATTGCCACAGCATCCATTTTGAATGACTTCATTTACAATTGATTTTTGTGTTATTGATTTTGTGCAAGGCAAACATGATCATCCAGCAAACACACTACCTACTAGTGTTCGTCATTGATGAGTTTTCTTGTGTTGATAGTGAACCAGGTATTTTACGACAATAAGGGGGGGGGGGGGGGGGGGGGGGGGGGGATAAGAAGCAGAACATTGTTAGTGCTCAGTTTGCTTTCATTATGGGATGTGGGTCATTGTGTTGCCTTTCTGCTGTTGGTGGTGAAGGGGTCAGTGTGGGTTGTGTCTGTATATGTTGGCAGTGATAGGTGATGGGACCAAAGCATGGCACAATGTGATTGGGGGGGGGGGGTATTGATTCAAGTGGAAATGGACAGCCAGCATATCACGTTCTTGTTTGAAAGTCTGCGCTTTGCTGAGCAAACTAGCACTAATTTGAAAAGTGTGACATGGATTTACTGTCAAATTTGTCACTTGCTTTAGTTACACCTTTCGTCCTGGAATGTAGATTATGCATCGGTTTGCAGATAACGTTTGTTGACCATGGCAGGTGATCAGTGACATTTGCATGTATTCTCTACATGCTACAGTCTCATTTATGTTTCCTAATTAAACATGACTGCCAGGTCCTTTAGAAATTCAGTGCTTTTGTTACAGTGAGAACTGTTTTTATTTAGCTCTTTTCCCTTCGTCCCAGGGTTTCCGAAGACATTGAAAGTGTCAGTAGGGTACTGACGTTATTTTTTCTCCATATGTTACAAGGCAGTAGAACTAACAGTAAAAATGTAATACCACACTGTGTGCAGAATTGATGACACAGTTAACACTAATATGCATCAGTTGATGTGGTGGAGCATAGTCGGTCAAGACAGGTGAAATAATATTGCATCGCAATGACGATGAAAAGCTGTTGCTGCACAGCACCATGCACAACTGACCACAAAGCATGCATGTGCACACAAAACAGTTTTTTTCTGTCATGAAACTGTCTAGTGCATAGTGAGGAATGCAATCTCAATGAAATGTCACTCAGTCTCCTTATGGTCACCACATAATTCAACTTCAAAGCACATGTCACTTTAAGTTTTGTTTCTTAGTAGTTTTAGATAATGTTGCAACGTTCACAAAACAGGAGACAGTAAAGAAATATGTTCCTATTTTATACAAGTAGTTGCGTCATTGTCACAGAATTGTTAAGCATGGCACACCCAGGACATCATTGATAAAACAACAGTAATTGATGATCAGAAAAAAATTCTCTACTTTCACCTTCTCTGCCTTGATGAATTATTGATTTTAAATTCTTTTTTACCTCGGCAATTATTTAATAAACCCAGATCATCACTAGCTTAAATCATTGTGGAAAAAGTGATGCAAGTCTTCTCTTCCATTTTACCGTTGAAACAGCAGGATCCGGTTGATGTCAGTTACCTGTCAGTAGTGATTGGTGTAAACACTGAGGGCGTATCATTTCATTGATATTTAGCCGACAGGGGCTGATGGGTAAATGCTTGCTGTCCGCAAAAGCCACTTGCTGTAATCAAGGGTATTCAACGTTTTCACATAGAAACCCAAGAGGAAAGTACTTTTGAAGTGTTCTTTCATTTGTGTAGGTTTTCTTTCTTCCTTTTATTTTTTTTTTTTTTTCTCTTTTTTTGGGGGGGGGGGGGGGGGGGGGGGAGATGCGGTTTAGGGGAGTATAGGTGGTGTGGAGGAGGGAGTTTCGTATGGATGGAATGAGACCAAACCAAGAGTAAGTTATGTCCGATCTTTTTAAACAATGATGATATTCAATATTCAGTTTCTATGCTTTCATAAAGAAAGAAAGACTTTTGAACCTGGATATTGAAAGAAATATGCATACAGGCATATATAGTCAAGCATTCAGCATGCTTGCTGTTTCTTTGCATGTCATCGGTGAGGATATACGCAATTTTGCCTTTATTTCTGAATTTCCAGGAAATCAATCGCTTTCCTTCCCAGTTTTGAGAAAATATGTGAATACCACTTTAATGATTTGCATTATCAAATATTTTATGTTTTTTAACCTTGAAAACATACAAGCGTCATTTCATCAAACTCTTTTGCTTTCAATTTTCTTTTCCCTGTAGTTTATGCATGCAGTGACAAGCTTGATGTAGAATGGCCGTCGTTTTTGTCTACATGGAGCCAAGCCAACATGGTCACCGGTTGAAAGTCATTCTGTTAACCGATGGCAGTAAACAAAGAGACTGCTTCTATGACCGTTTAGAAGTGAGCATTTTTATTGCCTTAGCTTTGTATCTTTCATTTTCCTCCATAGTAGCATAAACAGTTCTATCTTATGGTGTACGTTGCATAATTTTAAATGTTCCTGTCATTCTTTTTTCATTCAAACGCGATTTCTTGATTTCCTTTTCTCTTGGACATGGTATACTGTGAAAGTCGAGTTGGTTTATCACATTTTATTCTTCAGCTCTTAGAAAGGTGGATGAAATGGAAATGGAAAGTATATATATATATATATATATATATATATATATATATATATATATATATATATATATATATGTGTATGTATGTATATATGTTGTGATGGCTTTAATATTCTATACATTTTCATACACTAATATGATTGATGTAATTATACTTCCAGATTTTTGATTGCATGTCACATTTTTGCACTGCGTCAGTCTACTTTTGTTGATTCAACATTTAACTCGACTTGAGAAGTGTGAGCACAAAATAACAGCGTATTCACTACAATGAATTCAGCCAGCTGTAGAAAAGCTGCCTTCATTGAAACTGAGGTGTTTGTTACAAATGCAGTACTTGGGCTTTTCATGTCAGTGTGAAGAAAGAAAAGGGGATGTTGGAAGAAAAGTTGATTTGAGCTGTGGTCGTCCAATGGAAGAGTGCAGGTCCTTAACACAGACACGCACACACACATACACACACAGGATAAGGAGATGATTTGGCTGGTTGTCTTCCAATCTAAAGAAAACCCTGAAATGATCAATCACTGAATGATAACTGTCTATCGCTGAATGGTGACTGTCGATAGCTGAACGGTGGTGACCATCTTCATGTTTTACATTATGAAAAGAAACATGACAAACTACGCAAATGTTTAGCAATGTACGTCGTTGTGCTGTGTTTAGCTGTTTTTGTCAAGAAAGGTGATTGAAAAGGCTGTTGGTCAAATGCAAACAAGTTGACTGTCATTGTGAAATTGCCTTCCCTGCATCTTTGATTGCCAGTGTTAGAATTGGATTTGTCAGCTTACCGCTGTATCAGTATTTCTCTTATGTTTGACAGAAATGGATACATTTCTGCTCATCAAATACATTGATTCACTTGATATTTGTGATTGTAGTACTGGAAGTGTAAATAAACTCTGCAAGCATACATCTGAATTAATTCCAATTCTATGAACATGCATCCAGTTTATCAGTTATCAAAAATACACAAAATGCACTATTTCCATAGTGAATTTAGGGCCAAAGAATGATCATTTGAAATGCAAGTCACCTTTTTAGGTGTGTCTGTGTCAGATCTGAACAGCATTCATGTTGCTCTTTTATTCTATCTTTTTTTTTTATTTATTTTTTTTTTTTAGCTCGTTTTTGCTTTTGTTCCCATTGCATATCCATGACATTATTATGAACTGGCCAACTTTTCAGTAACCTGTTGGAGATGTGGATGTCATGCATGCTTTGATGTTTAGACTATAACGCACTTTCATATGTAATGTATGATAATTTTGTTGGGTTGTGTTAAGTTTAGAAAACATTCAAGTTTAAAACAAATTGTGTCAGGAAGACACGGAAAATGCTTCAGCGGTATCAGGGTCGCTTTTCTTTCCACTGGCGTTGTTGACAGGGGATCTTTCTTAATTATGATTGTAATGATAAAAGTGAAAATGGACCGTGTCATGGAATATAGGAATAGAGATGGATATTGTCTGCAATAAAGTTTTGTCATCCATTTATCGTTGTGTCTGTGTACTTGTTGAAAGCATGGCAAAAGTGTCTGTTAACTATGATTTTCTTGAGAAATCCTCGTGTGTATCATTATAACTCTATTTCTCTCTCTGCCATCGTTACTTCAGTTTGAATTCCGAGATTCTTTGATCCTTTTTTTATATGTAACCCCAGGTACAGTCTCAGGGAATGGTGTCTGTCAAAAGAACACCAGTATGGTTGTGTTTCCATGTCATCCATCCCACCAGTACAATGGCTTACTCTTCTCCCACAGGTGGAATGGGGTTGATGTTCCTGCAAGATTTTCTGATTATGCAAAAAGGAGAGAATGGGAGTTTGTACAAGTTAACTCCAAGGAGAAAGCCTCTTCCAGCCTAACAATCTTGAGTGAACTGTGGACCTTAAGTCTGACGCCTTGGCCGCTGGGCCATACCAAGCCTCAAGTTGTTTGACAAGATGAATATGCTTTTCTCAGGGAGTAGACATGCCTCCATGCATACATTGTATTACAAGATAAATTACTTTTTTCAGGGAGTGGAGACGCCTCCCTGCAGGCATGCATTCTTTGTTTTATAAAATGAAGACACTTTCCTCACGGAATAGAGATGCCTACATGCAAGCATGATGTTCACATGTCCATTGATAATAATCGTAATGAGAATAATCTTCTCTTGTATCTTCGTCTTTTTCCTCTCCTGGCAATCATACTATCGCAGCTGTACTTTAAAAATGCCCGAGATGAATAAGAGCTGTTTTTACACTTTCAGGCCATAATTGTCGCTGAAAAAATGTTGGAGTTAAAACAGATTCAGCAGGACTTGGTCTTTTTTATGCACTCTGTGAGAGTACACAAAGTGTTGACTAAATATGCAATACTGTTGGTTTGAACAAATATGATTTAAATTGTCAGCCATCCTTGATTCTGGGTTTGATCTTTTTTTTTTTTTTTTTGCTCTCCCAATCTGTGCGCCCCTCAGAGGCAGTGCACCCACGCCGCTCATTCCGACACCCCCGTCCACAGCCACAGCCGGGTTGGCCTGCCGCAGCCCCGGCACCGACAATCCACAGGGAGCAGTCACTGTCAAGTCTTCAAGAGGCAACCCACCGGAGGAGACACTGCACTGCTGCCGAGTCACTTCGGTGGTGTTCAGTGGCGCCTGTTCTGATCTACATACAGAGGACACCACCTACTAAGCCCCCTACTGACGACAATAATTGCTTAGTCGCGGAGCCGGCGTGAGTGAGCTTTCCCTCCGGAGGGCGCCACCACATCCGTCCAACAACAGCCCCCATGGACTCGCCGATACCGGTGACCCCGGCGGGACCAAAGTAAGGCTACAGATGTGGAGAGGACATCGAAACTGTGGTCACCATGAGAGCAGGGCATAAGGGCCGCAGCAGAACTTGAGAATTTTTTTTTTTTTTTTTTTTTTTTTTTTTTGATGATGATGACAGTGAGGATGATGATGATTAAGATGATGCTACAGATTTCCATTTCGGTCTGAGACTACATGACAGGGCTGTACTCTACGCTTCCTTTCATAATATATCCTGGCGTCAACCAGGCCCGAGAAATACAGACACCTGCAGTGTTGGTCAGGAAATTTGAGCAACACTCTCAGAAAAGCATCCAATAAGTGGATGAAACTGGACTGTGTGGTCCCAGTCTTCCCAACTGAGTCCGCAGCAAACTCAACTCTGGGTAGGAGCCGGTTGGGGCAGAAAAAAACCACATGACTCTGATGGGATTCAAACCCACAACCTCCCAGCCGGGAGTCCGCGACGCTAACCACTTCGCCACAGCGGCTGTTTTTTTTTTTTTTTTTATTATTATGTTCACTTCATTAGATGCTATGCTTCAAGAGTGACAAAGTAAATATTCAGTGCTATTAAGAGAAGGGTGGGGGATATAACATGCTCAGCTTCAGCTATAACATACTGAAATGTGTTATCAGTCAGTCAGTCATTCCCCTGACCGCTAGCGTCGTTGGGGGGACGTGATGAGGTAGCCGCCATTTCTCTCCAAACTCTTCTGTTGGTAGCTGTTGTGAGATCTGGCATGGTCATTTTGGTCCAGTCCTTTACATTGTTGGACCAGCTCTCTCTGCCATCCACATCTGCGCGCCCTCCTTCAACAGTACCTTGAAGATGGGTTTGGAGAGGGTGTTGTGACGAATGACGTGGCCAAACCATGCCATGTTCCGTTGTTTGATGGTTGCCAGAAGTGGTTTGTGGGGCCCCAGCTAGGTTTGTGACCAGGTTCCGCGCATTATCATTGGTCTTGTGTTCTTTGTAGGAGATGCGGAGTAGTTTCCTCGGGCACCTTGTCTCAAACGCCTGGATTCTTCTTTCTGTTTCTGCCATCAGTGTCCATGTCTCGCAACCATATAACAGGATGGAGACCACTTGTAGAGCCAGAATTTTGTGTGGAATTTGATGTTGCTCTACCACACTCTGTTCAGTCTGAAATGTGTTGTATGAAGTGCAAATATTTCTTCATTCTACCTTGCATGTAAGTCGTTTTATTGTACTTCTCCAGCTGGTACTGAACCTAACCCAAAGTCTCCAAAACGAGGTCAGAGACTCGTTTACTGTATCCTACTGGCTTACATACATTACTCACTCAAAACAAAACACTCAAGAAATTAATACAAAAGACCTGCTTTGCAGGAAAGTTTATTGCACCACTGATCAGATCACATGTTAAGCAAACACAATTTGAAATGTCCACTTTTCATATTGTTTTCACACCATACAAACTGAATTCAAATACAAGTGAACATGGTGAGCTTCAACGCTAGACTTGGCCCTCATGACTTCCTCTACATCTTACCAAGGATCCCAGTAAATGAATCAAAAGAAACAAACTGCCATAAATCAGCTTTCCCTTGTCTTTCGCTCATTTATTTCAACATATTCTATTAAGCCCATTGATTTCACACACAACAAAGCAACATAAGAAAGTTCATTTCACTGTTCACAGTGGACTTGCCGAGTAATTCAGTATTCAAATGCAAATGGCTGGAATGCTCGCAATATGCTTTGTGCAGTCCACCAACTTCCAATTACACACACACACACACACACACACACACACACACACACACACACACACATGAGCGCACGCACGCATGCATACATATGCAAGTACGCATGCATGCACACACATGAACACGCGCGCGCACACACACACACACACACACACACACACACGCACACACAAAGCGTGTACACACTAATGTATGACCACACGCACATGTGCATATGCATACAAACACATCATACACACACAAATGCCCTCGCGCGCACACACACACACACACACACACACAGGCCCGTGCCCACGCACCGTACACACACGTGTATACTCACCACACACATATACAATGATAATAATGGCACAACCAATGTAAGGTAGGTACTCAAGGTTTGACCAGAGCGTTGGGGTAAAGCGTAGGTAAGACATTTGCCTAGTTGTAGCCACGAGACCCTCTTCTTAATTTCTTTTGTCTTAGTCGTTTATTCATTTATCCATCAGCTTAAAATCATGTGCAGTGTGGTCTCAAAACTTAGCGGATGTCGTGTAGCGTATATTGACTAGCCCGCACGCATTGACACCTCCTTGATGAAACTGAAACTATATTTTAAAAAAAAGTATATTGGGAATGCAAGGAGCTACGGGCTTTTTCATGTTTACGTAAAATTCCGTATTTAAGATACAAAGGACCAACGTAGTGGTAAAAAGACTTCCGGTATTTCGCATGTACAAGACAGTGTGTGTGAAATCGGCTGAGAAAGGTGATTGAAAACGGAGTTATTGTAAGACCTCTGAAATCAAAATGGATTCGTTTGACCACCACACTGAGGGACCTGGTTTTGTTGGAATCAAGTTTTGCAAAGAATGGTTAGTATGTAGATTAAACTGAAAGTGTCAAGATGATTTAATAACAAAATCAGTAAAGCAAATGCTGGCAACTCAGCTGGGGATCCCAAAACGGAAGCTCACCTTGTCTTACGTTGAAAGGGAGCTTTCCGTCAAAAATTAGGGACGAGAAAGTTTAACTATTCCAAATTGTCAGTTCATTTTGCATTTCTAGAACACTAAGGATGTTTGTTATCAACTCAGGCAGAATTTTGACGCGAGAAAACTTGACAAAAAGAATATTTGAACTTGATGGCGAAGTTTCAACTCTGACGTCACGACCGATGTGACATGCGCAAACATCAACCTGACAGTGAACGAAATTCAGTGAGTTCACTCATAAAGATATGTAATAAATATTAGTCTTAGTGTGTGATACGGTGATCAGTACACTGTGTCATTCCTGTGAGTCTAGGTTCTTGATAATCATCTCCTGTGCTTGGTGCTGTGAAGTTTTAGCTTGGACCATGAAACACCAAAGGGGAATAATCAACATGATGATGGACACTAAAAGAAAGTATAAGGAGGAAGAACTCTTCTGCCAAAATAGGATTATTTACAATATCTCATCTGTCAAAACGCCATTCATATTATTCTGATAGCTGAAAAATGTACAAGTATCTAGTTCTACAGTCAAATGATAAACTTAATGGTAATGCATTGGGGTTAGATTTTAAACAGAGCTACATTTTAAACAAAGAGGAATATCACATGGGCATGATATCATAGTTGCTGCTGAATGTAACAGCATGTGCCTCAAGTGGTAAGGGACCCATAAATGACAAAATCATAGCTTAGAGGCTGACCAGACTCCCTCAGAGTACTGTTTGTAAAAATGCAAATCAGTGAAGTCTGAAAGTGAAATGTGTCTTTTTTTTATGTTGAAAACTGTAGTGTAATGTCAGATATTTGATGTCCATAATCATAGTGATCTATGAAGGAAAGGGATACAACCTTATAAAATCAAAATTGAATTCATGAGCAACTAAGGGGAAAGCTGCATTAGTCTTATGAAAGACATTTAACTTGCATAAGGGTATCTGTAATTAATCTGAAGTAAATTGTAGTAATAAAACCTAAGAAAACACAATTGCTGTCTTTATTAATCAAACACATCAAGGTTACTTGAATCAGTTATTAAACTTCTTTAGAGATGAGGCAGAAAATTCCAACACAAGTGTGACAACAGAATGTAGTAAAAGTGTGCCTCTTTAAAAAGAATTATACAACAAGCTCACAGCTGTGCTACTGAAGGTATTAAAAGCTGGTTCCATCCCCACCTTACCTGTGGCTGTTCTTGCTTAACCCTCATGGTGCTCTGTATAACAATTTATGCTTTAAAGAAATGTAATTAAATGTAGGACGGGAAACTCGTCACACACCACACTTGAGAATTTGGCTTCTGCATACATATTATTTGCACTAGATATGCAAAACTATACATTTTTACCTAGAGATTTTTAACTAGAGATGTTGTAGAATCTAGTGAAATAACTGAAAATACTGTAGGTTGTACTTACTTGGAGGCTGACCTCAAAATATAAGCAGGCAAAATTTCTGAAAAATTTATTTGAAAAGTAAGTCAAATGTTAGGAGAGACACAGGTTTTCTTCTGTATTACCTAAACACTTCAGACTTGAGATAAAATGAAGACAAATATGTGCTGGAAACATGGAAAAGATGATAATTCTCTTGACTTGAGCTATGTATAATGAATTGTGCCTCAAATGATGTACCTATAATTCAGCATCCGGACAATCGAATTTCACTATATAAGGAAATGGGGTTTGTGCAGGCTTGTCTTGAAGCTAGATAGGTAAAACTATATGTTTTTGTAAACTAGAGATAATGACGAATCTGAAAAAAATTTTACAAGACAGTACCCTGATGGCAGCTGAAGATATTCTTCACAGTGTAATCCAGAACATTGGTGAAAAGGTAATCCAAAACGTCAGCCACATTGTTTGAAACACCACAGTTTTCCTGCTTGAATGTCAGAACACTTGAAACTTGGGAGAAAAACAAGAAGAATATGTCCTTGGAAGGCACAGAACAAAGTTAGGGTCTTGGTCTTCTGTGGAAGGTTGAAAAGCACTTGGAGCAGAGTCCCACGTCACATCCAGAACATTCCCAGCCAGAGCGCACATGAGTAGGATGGCAGCAGCAGTACAGTTCCTCTTCCTTCAACTCCTTCACTCTCTCAGCATCTCCTCTGCAGTAGTGCTTCCAGATTCTGGATCACACAAGAAAACATATATCCTATGTCTTCTGTTCATTTCATTGTTTCATAATGGTGCAAGAGATGTTACAGAGAGCTTGACTCAGTTTCCACTAATTAGTCTGATTTTCAGAAAGAAAAAAAAAAATGACCAGCATACTTATTCATTCTATGAAAAATGAAGTCATGCATAAAATCATAAATAAGAATAAAATCTGAATCACTAGCATATAAGGAGGGGGCAGGGCTATAGCTTTCATTGGAGGCACGCCCACTCGTGACACGCCCACACTGTTTCCAAGCTAAAAAAAAATAAACAAACAAAAGTTATAAATTGTTCTCTTCAAATCACCACTTTTATTGATCTCTAAAGTGCTTTCAAAACACCTACATCACCCACCCAGAAATGATCTTCTAGTTTGATCAGGCCAAAGCCTATCACTCCTGTAAGTAATGATGTACCCTGCCCCCATTCCGTCCCCCCCTTCCTTCATGTGGCGGACCAAAAAATGTAAAATAACCAATGACGGCACGCAGCACGTGTTCCATCACTCGACAAACAAAATAATCAAAGTTTATCCACTCAGCTGCTTCGCTTTCGTTACTACAGCCTTCGGCAACTGATTGTTCACTCATGCCACTTCCACGCAACTCCTGCTCGACTCGGTCGCTGATTTACTCATTATTTCAGTCAAAACCGACGAAACCTTCGAGATAACTGACCGACAAGGCTTGCCGGTGCACAATGGATACTAGCGAGTCACGTGAAGTTATCAAGCCGGATGTTTAGCAGTGGTGGTATAACGGTTCTCGTCTGAGCCACGATCGTGGCCCAACGCAGTCGGGCGGTAAAAAGCCACGATCGTGGCCCACCGCAGTCAGCGGGTTAAGAAGAAAAGAAAAAAAAAAGAAGAGGAAACAAAATAATAAAATGAAAAATTCAGATGAAAGTTTTATTATGAGAGCTTGCTTGCTGTGTGTGTGTGTCTGTACATGTGTGCGTGTGTATGTGTGCGTGTGTGTGTGTGTGTGTGTGTGTGTGTGTGTGTGTGTGTGTGTGAATTGCCACAATGTGTGTGAGAGCATGTGTGAGAGAGAGACTCGGTGTGTGTGTGTGGGGTTTGAGTTGGACAACTCTGATGTGGTCTCCATTTTCAGTTGGTGGTGCACAACATGACGTGTGTATGTTTGTGTGTGCGTGTGCGTGTGTGTGTGTGTGGGCTGCTGTTGCATGGAAATTATGATATTATGATTATCTTTTCATTGTCATTACTTTATTCATGGGGTTGGAACAAAGTGAAGTCGAAAGAGTCTACGACACGGTTAGTGTATGATTCTTTATACTGATACTGTGATACTGGTGTCTTGAAGTGATTGGTGAATATTTTTATATGTGCTTATGTGTATGTTTCAGCAACAACATGCTTTATCCAAAGGAAGACAAAGAGAACAGGACCTGCTGTATGCGGTAAGAAGCCTTGTTTCTTTTTCTTCTTTTTTTAATTCAAAGAAAAAGAAAAAAAAAGAGAACCATGAAGTTAAGGCAACCAAATTTGGGGCAGAGAGGTAGGTAATGCATAAGGTAAGGGAATGTGTAAAGTGAAAGATGAATGATAGGAGACATTTTATTTTGTATGTGTGGGGCGGAAGTTCTGCTTATGCTGGTGCCTGTTTGATGATGAAAATTGAATAGGAGTGGAGTGGGGCGGATGGGATCAGTTAGAATTTGTGGTAGGGTTGGGGGGAACCCCCATTTCTTTTCTTGGCCAAGTAGGACTTTACACTGACATGTATCAGGTTATATCATAACAGGAATAAGATTGAAATTTTACACACATACTTACAGTAGTTGCACACATACACAATTTATACATATATACACACATTGTAATTCCCTTATATAACTGTATGCATGTGGAGGCATGTTCCTCGATTTTATGAATAAAGCTAAGTACCAGTATACATGCACACAACCAATAGAAACGGAAAATGAACTTTGGAAATCAGTGCATTTGTGATACTGCAAAATGTGTGATGTTGATAAAAGCGAAAAGAAATTGTGAAATAAGTGCATCTGTGATACTGCAAAATGTATGACATTGGATTGAATTAACAGTTGTGTAATCAGTGCATCTGTGATACTGCAAAATGTATGACATTGGATTGAATTAACAGTTGTGTAATCAGTGCATCTGTGGTAAAGCAAAATGTATGACATTGGATTGAATTAACAGTTGTGTAATCAGTGCATCTGTGGTACTGCAAAATGTATGACATTGGATTGAATTAACAGTTGTGTAATCAGTGCATCTGTGGTACTGCAAAATGTATGACATTGGATTGAATTAACAGAAATTGTGAAATCAACTGTGATACTGGAAAATGTATGACAATGGATGAAATTAACAGAAATTGTGAAATCAGTGCATCTGTGATAGTGGAAAATGTATGATTTTGGATTAAATGAAAAGAACTGCACCTGTGATAGTGGAAAATGTATTTTAATGAAGTCTAAAAAGATGTTGTTTTTTGTTTGTTTGGGGGGTTTTTTTTTGTTGTTTTTTTTTTTTTTTACATTTTAGAAGTATTTGAGGAGGTAGTCGTTGATGAATGTGACTGTGCGGTTCTCACCAAGGACCTTTCATTTGCAGTGTCGGAACTGTGACTACCAGCAAGAAGCTGACAACCGTTGCATTTATGTGAACAAAATCATGCACGAAGTTGAGTAAGTTGATCTTGAGTTTACGTTGATTCAGTTCTTTTTGGCTGTTGTGTGTATTAGGTGAAATATATGTGTGTGGTTTGTTTTCATCCTTTTATGCATTAAAGCATTCAAGACATGTCGACAGAGTTAACTAATTGAACTTTTTCGCTAGCTGAATTTCCTGTGCTCTGACATTCTACTTTAGAAGTTAGCATCTAATGTGGTTTCTTATTTATAATAGAGACAAAATGTATGTGAAGAAGGAACCCGAGCAAAGGGGTAATTTATATGTCTATAGAAATCTTGGCAGGGACCTAGAGAGGGAAGTGTGGGGGAAAAGAGGCCACAGACACTTTAAAAGTTTTGATGGTTCCCTTGAAAATAAAATTGGTAAGAGGACTTCAGATTGCCAGTTGGCCTGCATTAATTTTTACACAAAATTTCGAAATGGCGGGACATACATCAGGCTCATGCTCCAGGCTGTGTCGCATGCCTGTGCCAGCAGTGCCATGATGGGAATCGGTCCTTTTCTCACTCCTAGATCTTGTGGAACATCAGATACTGACAAATTCTGCCTGTCTGCTGTGCCACAGTTCATTCCAAAACATGAATGATCAGCTTTCAATCGATTTAAATTTGAAAAAAAAAGTCAAGATTTGTCTCCAGGATTCAGGGTTGCCTCCTTACATGCTGCATTCTTTGAACAGTGCAAGTAGCAGTAAGGAAAACGCCAACATAGGTGACACAGAAACCAGCAGAATCACAGGATAGTCAACAGAGCTTGAACACAATTTTTTTCTGAGCAAATCAGACATTAATTTTCGTAAATGTGATGATAATAAGTCTTCATTCAAACGTGAGTGATGTTCATACAAGCTTACTCTCTCACTTACACCATATGCACTTATTCACCAGCACAAAGAATATACAGTGACACATGTGTGAGTACACACATGCACACATACAGTATGATAGACACTCTGAAACTCACACACTTAACGGACACATTTTCATTAAAAGAAGCTTCAAACAAATGTAGAGTGACAAACACACACGCTCAGATTCAGAGAAACGCATACACATGACACACACACACACACACGCATCATCCACACACACGCACACACACACACTCACACAGTGTCATAACACACATAGAGAAACACACTACCCCTCACCTACCTCACAACACATTTTAATAGCCTGCACTTACATGGTTCCATGGAGCATCGAGTACAGTCAAAACAAATTCATGGTGCTTACTGTAAACGACCAGTTCAAATTGCACAGAGTTCCGAGGTTAAGACTAACATTTGTCTCATGTCTTTGCTTTCTGACCTCTCACTTTCACTTTCAACTGTCAGGGGCCACGTGTCCCTTGTTGATTAAATAAAAAAAATTTTGAAGCTCTACAGTAACATGCTTTAACATGGATTTCACCTGTCGTAAAGCTGTCTTTTTGTTCTGATGAGTTACATGTAAGTTCCTCCTCACTGGCCGTTTGAATGAATGCATCATTCCTAATCTTGACCCAGAAAAGCAGTGGCTACTCTCACAGTAGGCAAAGTAAAGCCAAGATGCAATTTTTGTCTGTATTATGCTCAGATACTTTCAGATTTCCCTGCTTGTGATCCAGTTTCAGTACGTGATACAGCCCCATTTCATCATGGATGTGAAACCCCAATAAAAAGAAAAAAAATATGTGAATATTTGTAGAAGGCATCAACAGTGATGTTTATTAAACATTGTTATGTACATCGTGACTTCTCGGTGATATAACACTAGTATAGAAAATGTTATTTTGTGTATTTGATAGTGAGCTGACACAGATTGTCGGGGACGTGGTGGCAGACCCTACGCTGCCCAGGACAGAAGATCACCCCTGTGTCAAGTGCGGTACAAAAGAAGCCGTTTTCTTCCAGTCGCACAGCACAAAGGCAGAGGTGTGTGTGTGCTTCAGGATGTATTGTGTATATTCTTTATTGCATATATGCCTTTCTTCTTTTAAATTGGTGCATTGTGTTTTAATTGATGCAGAATCGCTCAGTTGGTATGTCGTCCAACTCATGATCCAGGGGTCAGGGGTTCAGTTATCTGCCAAGTCATTTTGGAGAGATATTCACATTGGAATTGACATTGGTTCTGAAAAGTCTGTTGAATGAGGCTATAAAACAAGGTGGCATGTGAATGCATGCATATTATCTTGCACACATGTAAAATCCCATCACCAACTTTCTGAAAAAGGCCAGTTTGGCCATTGGTATGAATGACACCTGTACATACAGCTGGATTTGCCATGAAAAATCAAAAGACTGAGTGGAAAAAACTGAGTGACCGATAGACTGAATAACAAGGGAAACATCTGAATGTAGCCCAAGAATGCAGCTCTACCCAGTCAGGCAGTCTGTTGTGTAAATGAGAGTGCATTGTAAACTGCCTAGAGGATAGGAGCTGTATAAGTATTCGGAGTAATGATTTTTGAAATCCATTGGAAATGAAGAAATATTTTTCTTAGATGTTTGTAAAAGTTCGAGTCACACAAAAACATTTCTTTCTTGCAATAACTGTACTTTAGCGTAAAGGAGAGAGTATGTTTTTACTTTAGAACTTGGATAGGTTTCACAATGACCTTGATCATGTCTGTGTCATAGACTGAAAGAAACGATTAATGCTGGCAATGTTGTTTTAAACCCAGTCATCGATGTGCAGATGCAACATAACATTAGAGGTTCCTTCTGTGTGACCATAACCAAGTTGGGATTATGTGTATAGACAGAATGATCATCTATCCACATTCAGTAATGTTTCAGATTTATTTTGATGAGCGAGAACTAACGGTTAGAGATTGTTGCAAATTGGTATTTTGGCTTTTAGCTGTGGGACCATTTCCTTAAAGAAAAGAAAAAAAAAAAAGAACAATCAAAAAGATTCAGCAGAGATGTATGACGTTGTGATAATTGTGTGCAGGAGGGAATGCGGCTGTACTATGTGTGCACCAATCCCCGTTGCTGTAATCGATGGACAGAGTAAATGACGTCTGCTGCCAGGTGGACTCCATCCATACCTGGGATTTCTGCAATGTGTTCCATGGAAAATCTGTGTGAAGACTTTGATGGACTTGATTGAAACATGGTTTACCTTTGAACAGTTGAAGGAAGAACCTGTGGAAAAGACTGACACACTGAGCTTGAGAAAGTTGTGGGATAAGTTGCATAAAATGTGCATGGGAGGTTCCAGGATTGTGTATGTGAAAACGGAGAGAGAGAGAGAGAGAGAGAGAGAGAGAGAGAAACAGAGAGAGAGGAAGTTAGAGAACTGCACAAAGCATTGTGGAAAAAAGTATTTCATGTTTTGTAGCTATTTCCTCTTGAATACTGAGTTACTGTAGCAAGTCCACTGCAAACTGTGAAAGAGATGATAAATAAAGTTTCTTAAGTTTCTTTGTTAGGTCTGAAATCAATGGCCTTCATAGAATATGCTGAGATAAACAAGCAAAAGACAAGCGAAAACAGATTTGTGTGGCAGTGTGTTTCCTTCTAAACATTATTTGCTGGGGTCCTTGGTAAGATGTAGAGGAAAGGATGAAGGCCAAGTCTAGAGTTCAAGCTCACCTTACTTGTATTTGAGTTCAGTGATTCAGTTTATGTGGTGTGAAAATGGTATGAAAAATTTGACATTTCAAATCATTTTCTTGACATGTGATCAGTGCTGCAATAAACTGTCCTGCAAAGCAGGTCTTGTAAATATTATTTTCTTGAGTGCATTGTTTTTGTTTTAGTGTTGCATAGTATTGTCTGTAAGCCAGCAGGATATGGTAAAGATTGTCTTTGACCTTCCCACTAGAGTTCAGTCAATATACTTACTTGTGAGGCAAGATGGAAGAAATATTTTCACTTCATATGGCAAATTCAGTGTGTTACATTGAAGGTTAGCAAGGAACTGCTAAAGTCCCCTGCCCCTCCGTCTCTTAGAAGCACTGAATAGTCCCAATTGACTCTTGAAGCAAAACATCTAATGAACAGGAAGTTAAAGGAAAGGGTTGGATCAGATCCATAGACCAGGATGGTTGACAAAATAAATTTCTTTTTTTTTTTTTAAATCAACAGTATTATATGTTAAATAACTCTTTGTGTACTCTCACAGGGTACATAAAACGACCATCTGAATCTGCTGTTTTCTTCAACTTTTCTTCTGCCACAAGTTAAGGAGTGAAAGTGTAAAACTAGCCCTCCATCTTGGGTGCTCTAAAAGTACATTTGCGATAGCACCAGATCAGACAAAAGGGGAAAAGCGAAGAAACAATGGAATATTATTTTTCTTCTTATTATTATCTGTTACCATTATTATTGTAGTTATTTTAATTCTTATCTTCCCCTCTTCAACCTCTTCTCTTTTGTTCTATTCCACAATTTTTTAGTTGCTAACGTAAGACCACATTTTACTCTCTGACATTGGGGCCGGAATAGCTCAGTTGGTAGAGTGCCGGACTCGTGATCCTGGGGTTGCAGGTCCAAATTTCGGTACAGGAGGATTTTTCCCTCGGAATTAACATTGGTTCTGACTCCATTCCCCATACAGTCCTTCGAATGAGACTATAAACTGAGGTTCTTTGTGTGAACACACGCATAACATCTTGCACACATGTAAAATCCCCATCACCAACTTTCAGAAGAGAAGGCCAGTTTAGCCATTGGTATGGATGACATGCTACACACAGCATGCACCTTCCTCGAAGATGGAGTATGGCTGTCTTAATGGTGGGATAAAAAACGGTCATACACACAAAACTCCACTGCCTGTCTATACAGTCAAGTGTCCACAGGAGTATCAGCCTGCGTACGCAGAAAGAAAAGAAACACTGACATTGAAAAGATGTTATTTTGTCCCACCTGAAGAAGACCAATAGGTCATGTCTGTTCAGTGTTATTGTGAAAGCAGCATCTTTTGATTAATCCATTCAACTGGATGCCCAGTAATTCTACTGTTGCTTCTTATGCTCAACTATCAATATGTGCTTCAGATATTATCATAGACTGAGTCCATAAATAGAGTAGAAGGAAAGAAATCAATACATCATGCTCACTTGGAAGCATCTCTACTCCCTGTGAAAAATTATAATCTTGTAAAACAAGGTATGCTTGCCCACATGGAGGCATCTCTACTCCAAGAGAAGAGTCTACTCATCTTGTCAAACAAAGGAGAGCTTGGTATGGCCCAGTGCACAAGGAAGCAGACTTTAGATCCACAGTTCACTCAAGATTGCCAGGCTGCAAACTCCTATCCTCTCCTTTTTTTGTGTGTGAAACTTGAGTCAAGAACTCATGCATAATTAGAAAATGTTCAATGCACATCAACCCCAATCCACCTTTGGGAGAAGAGTAAGCCATTGTACTAGTGGGATGGACAACATGGAAACATTGTACTGGTGTTCTGTTTATAGACACTATTCCCCAAGACTGTATCTGGGGTTTTATTCCAAATGATCAAATGTGCTTATAATGAATCTTGGGAGTTCTAGCTGAAGTAACGAAAGCAAGAGAGTTATACTTGTGATACACATGAAGATCATTAAAAAAAAAAAGAAAAAGAAAATTTAAATTGAGCATCCCACATCTCTGCTAATGCTAGTTTACAGACACTTTTGCTATGATTTCTTACAAACAATCAATAGATGACAAAACTTTATTGCAATGTCCATCTCTATTCCTATGTTCCATGACACAGTCCATTTTCACTTTTATCATTACAATCATAATCAAAAAAGAAACTCCTGTCAAATCAATGCCAGTGGAAGGAAAAGCAACCTTGACATCCTTGCAGCATTTCTGTGTCTTCCTGACCGAATTTGTTTTAGTAGGAAGAAACTCTAGGAAGAGCTAGACAGTGGAAGGTCTTCAGAGAGGAAAACGCCCTCAGACAAGTGTTTCGGCTTTGAATTCCTTACACCCTATGGGGGCTGGGCACATCCAGGTCTTGACTCCCAGATGCTCTTCTAGTATCGACCTTTTCTTTTCCCTGGGATTCGAACCTGCAATGTGTTTTAAACTTGACAGCCTAACAAAATCATAATAACATTACATATGAAAGTGTGCTATTGTCTAAACATCAAAGCATGCATGATATGACATCTCCACCAAGTTGCTGAAAAGTTGTCCACTTCATAATAGTCATAGATACCCAAGAGAAACGAAAAATCAAAAAGAAATGGTAAAACCAAACTAAAACTATTAGAATAAAAGAGTGACATAAATACTGTTAAGATCTAACACAGTCGCATCTAAAAATGTGACTTGCATTTCAAATAATCATTCTTTGGAGATGGCCCAAATTCACCACAGGGAGTGGGGGATGCAAAAAAAGTGATTGCAAGATGGTGCCAAACAATTCATGAGATCAGCAGTTATTAAACTTCAAACACAAGCGCCATCGGTAAGCTCTAAACTACATGATACTTGATTATTTTTCTTAAATACAACTCTCTCGGTGATTTTTCTTCAATATAACCTCTCGGCAGCTGAGTATCAAAAAGTAAAGGCAGACAACAGCTGCACACCCGCTGTCGGCTGCCGACATCCATGCAAACAAGGCCGACCAGCGGTTGAGACGGCCCTGTCGGCGCTGGAGGTGCGATGACGGTGGGGAAACTGGACAGGAATTACACTGACATGCCCATGTCACTGTTAGCAGAGGGACCAAGAAACATACATGCCCAACAGCCCATCAGTTTTCTCCATGTCTTTCATCTTTGTTTGTTTAACTTGATGAATGTTTCTTAAATATCTATAAATCACAACAGCATTTAAGAATATGTTCTACCAACATTTGAACAAATATGCATTGACAAAACATTCCCAGTACATATTCAAAATGGTAAGGGAAAAAAATGGTGTTTCCTGACAATTATGTCAGAATGCAAGCGATTCTAAAGAAAGACCAAGGTCACACACTGCTGAAGCTTAATGGATTATAGTTCATCTGAGCAATGGGGTTTCCGCCCTCAATCATACTGCTGTCAGTTACTCTGAATAGGTTTCTCACCTCAGCAATGATCAATGTAAAGTTTCCTGTAAGCATTGTCTTATTAAAACAAACAAACAAACAAAAAATGTTGTAACCTGTAGCTCTACACATTGCAGCAAATTTCAGTGTGGTTTATGCAAGCGTTGTCAAATGTGATAAAGAACTGCGTAATAATTTTCTGTAAGGAAATGAAAGTGAAAGTACATTTCGGCTTTAAGATGTATGAGTGCAACGAACAGTTAATTGAAATAATCAATATAAACTTGAGAATAAACAGGACACACATGTAGACAAATGAAAACAACAACGTCAGAAACAATAACAGCAACAAAATAAAGATTAATTGAAAATCATAATCGTCGTTTAAGTGGCAAAATGAGATCTTTTTCATCGTTTTCTTTGTTCACTGTATTAAGACACTCTTGACTCCTCACCATTGTCTGTCTAGCCGCAGCCGGTTATTTCAAGCCACATCGACAGTGACACAGCCAAGACCTAAACGCCGAGCATAAACGACTATTGGGAGTGCTTGGCATAAGAAAACCGCTGTTGCAGGTGGAAATGGCAGACGCACGGCAGTATGACTTGGTCATTTTTGCCTCAGGCTTCACAGGACAGTTTGTTGTAGATGAAGTGGCGAGAGTGGAGGAGGAGGGGAGTTTGACATGGGCGGTGGCAGGGCGTAACATGGAAAAACTTCAGAAAGTGTTGGCTCAGTCTTCACAGCGGACAGGTATGCGCAAAATGTTCATGTTTGTGTTGTGTGGGGGGATGGCCGGAAACAGGATGAAGGGAGGTTGTGTGTGTGTAGATGGGAGGGGGGGGGGGGGGGGGGATGGTTGCTTAGGGAGGTGCTGCATGAGGTTCCTTAAACCGCATCAAGCTAATGACATGCAGCGTTAGCAGTTGTTGATTTTTTAAGGTGTAATGTTTGATAGCAGTCACTGACAAATATTACACTTTCTGGATAACATATACTGGGAGAGGGGTGGAGGAATGGTGATTTCCCAGTGTATGACTGAGACTAGAGAGGGTCAGTGTCCTCTTTCAAGGCTGCAGGGGTATACAGATAGCAACATACCTGCTGAGAGGTCCATGTTGTACAAATGAGAAGGGGTGAGATAGAAGGGGCTGTGGGGAAAGGGGAGGGGAGCATATTTAATTCAGGAACCTAGGAAATTTCCACTAGATCTGGGTCTAGATTGTGATATTTGCGGGCCATTGGAACAGAAGGGGGAAACGTAAAATTCACACTTTTGCATTGATTTTCAAAGTGTATTTTGCCAGCATCAGAACAAAGTAAAGTGAGTATTCTTCCTGTGGCCAGAAATTATGTCATGCAGTACTCAAGACGCTGGACACCATTTGCAGAAACTGAGCAAACTATAGACCAGTAAAAGCCTACAAAATACGTGCTAATCTATAAGAGGATATCAAGAAAAAAAATTTCACCGATAGCTAAAATGTCATGACCTGGTCACCAGAAGAATACACAGAATAGACCTCATATTTTTCTGGAGCATAGTCATGACCATTGCATTTTATTAGTGTCACAGTGATTGTAAATATTGATTTATTCCAGTTCAAATCCTGCTTTATTTTTAAACAAAGCATGCAAGTCATTGTCAGGAGGATGCAGATTCTGGGAACCTTCCCCCAACCCCCCTGTCCCATGCCCCCTTTGGACCAATTACAAAAAATCTGAAAGCTCTGTATTTGGCATGATATATTGTACCCTTGCCAAATTCTTGCAAGCTTAGCCAGCTTGCCAGCTTTGTTTGCCCTATGCTGTATCTCACCAGTTGCAAAGTGAGACGACTGCAGGCAGAAATATCAACAACTTATCAATGTGTCATTTGGTTGCAAAGTGAGGCGATTACAGGAGGCAATGCAAACAAATCTTTAAAAATTATTTTAAGTACTGTGTCAGCCGGACATGAACAAACAAATCACAAGATAAAACATAACGCGTTTTGACCTCATAGGTCTTCTTCAGGCAAGATAAACAACACTCAGGACAACGAAAACAAAGAACGAGCAGTCACTTATCTCATCAAATTCAGTTGCTTATTTTCATTTGTGGCTGGCGGTCTTGCACAACAGTTTAAAATAGTGTTAGGATGATCAATTTCTGATCAAATACTCCTCTGCCCTTATAGGTGATAGATTCTGGTTATACATGTATCAAATATTCCTCCACCTTTCTCACTCACTTTGCCTAATATGAATATAGATCTACCTGTCTTGCCCACAATGTCTCACTGAACCATGAGGGAACCTCTGTGTCATGTAATCCAATGAAGATTGATATAGATCTATCCATTCTTGTCATAAAGCAGACCATAAAGCCCAGATGTGACTCGTGAGCAAGACATTTTATTCCCCATACTACTTCATTAGGTGAAGGAATAGGTGTGCGTGCATGTGTGTGTGTATGTGTGTGTGTGTGTGTGTGTGTGTGTGTGTGTGTGTGTGTGTGTGTGTGTGAGAGAGTGCATGTGTATGTGAGTGTATGTGTGTGGTTTATTGTAATAACAAATGTCTATTTAAATAGAAAACATGCTGTCAGCAAATATTGGAGACAGTGCATAGATTATTGGCTGCATGTCTTCAAATATTTTTCCGTTCAACAACTTCTTTTTCCCATTGTAGACTTTTTAAAAGAATTTGAAATCTTGCCTTTTTTGGATGAAATAATACATCTCTTCCCATACATACTCAGTTTAACACTTGACTCAGCGTCGTCCCACCTATAGTGTGATACCTTTTTGCTTTCTGTCTGTCTGCTTAAGGAGATGCAGATTATATGCACATGCTGCACACACAGTGTGTGACACACACACACACACACACACACACACACACACACACACACACACACACACACACACACACACACACACACATCATGATAATGTTTGTGATTATTGCTGTATGTGGTTCAACTTCAAGATAGTTAACTAAGAAAAAAAAAAAAGCTGCATGAACTTGACACATGACCACACTGTTACTTTTCCCATTATTATATTTTCAAAGTCAAATCCTGCTTCAGCTTCTTCATAGGTTTACCTTTTTTGTAGTCACACACACATGCATGCACACAATCACACACACACACACACACACACACACACACACACACACACACACACACACACACACACACACACACACACACACACACACACACACACACACACACACACACACACACACACACAACCTGAAATCATGTTCAAACACACCCAGACCCCCCCCCCCCCCCCCCCCCCCCCCCCCCTTCTGTCCCCCCTCTCTTCTGTCCCTTCCTGCCCCAATATTCTATCCAACCCCACCCCACATGACAGTATGGTGTCTGTAGTGCCCCCCTCCCCTTCCACACACACACAAACATACGCACGCACGCACACGCACACACACACACACACACACACACACACACACACACACACACACACACACACACACACACACACACACACACACACACACACACACACACAGTAATTGCACGCTGTATGTAGTTCTAAGCGTGAGATCTTGCCAGATGCTGACTGTTGCTAAGATGTAATGGTGCAGTGCAAGCAGTATACTATAACTGGAACAAAGAGAGAAGGAGTGGTGAGAGAGACCAGATTTGTGTATGAAATATTTGTAACAGCCCAATTAAGGAAATTAAACAGAAGAAAAAAAGCACATGCATTAGGGGTTCTTGGCCCTCCGTTGTTGATGATGAACTGATTGATAGATAAGCCAGTGATGCCATAGATCTGTTTAGGTAGAACACAAGAACTGAAAGAATTTTGTTTTTGTTTGAGTGTTTGTTTGTTTTGGGTGTTGCCTCAATACATGATGTCGACTCATGGCTGACAACATTGCTGTGTGAGTTTATGTACTCCTTACAGATGATGAGCTGAAAGAAATAAAAGCTGAAACATCACACATGCTTTTCTCCCCATTTCTGCACACTGTAGATATTTAACCCGTACCAATCATGAGTTTTCAGTCTCCAGTGAAATGTAATGTGTGCACATGCCCCATCATCATTAAAGTGTTCATTATAGGTGTATTGTCCAGCTTTTGATTCTTTTTACTGTGCTCAGTTTTTTGATTGCCATGGTTTTGCTTTTCACCTGTTCATGATATGAATGTTTGTACCCATGAAAAAATTGGTCTGTTCCCTTTTTGCCCCCACACTAATCTGTTACTAGTGTTAGGCAAAGGTTTTTGTTGTGATTTCATTCGCAGATCTGTTTTTTCTTGATTTTTTTTTGTTGATGCCAGAGCATTGTATTTATACAGAGTTTAAATTTGTACAGAATAGTTTTAAAATTCAGTTGATCAGGTTGATTAAAAATTGAGGGCATTTTCAACATTTAAGGGCTACAAAAAAAAAGAGAAAAGAACCACACACACAAAAATAAACAAAAACAAAAACAGCAAAATTCTAAGTATGAGAATCAAAACCATGCATTACCAGTTTCATATTTATGTTGTTCTTCAGAATAGAGGTTTTTTTTTACTGTACTGTTAAGCACATAAAACAGATGATGAATGTGATAGTTCGGAATCATTGTTTCCAAGAATTCTAAGTATATGACTATGAGAGAGATGCTGTGCTTTACAAGGGAAAATAAAGAACTAAGAAGAGTCAACACCACTAGAACAATACCAGAAGTAGAGACATTCTGTGGGTGAATGTAAACAGATTCACAATTAAATTCAACCAAAAGAGTTAAAAAAGTAAGTGTTCATCTTCTGTCAGATTTTTTTTATTTATAAGGAAAAAGAAAAGGAAACGATGCAAATCAAATGGAGATGGATTGAAGTAATTAATGGTATTACTCAGATTTGCCTGTTTACCAAAGGAAACTATAGTTTACTAGAGTACAGACTTGACGTTTTGTTCTGAAAGCACCACATCTGGCAAACAAAGCATAAAGTCTCTTTTTCATTTCTTGCTACGATGCAGGATTTTGATTTCAGATGACAATGTTCATCTGCTTCATGTAAATCATCTCAAAACATGTACTCGGAATAAGAAACTAGAGGGGAAAAAGAAAAAGAAAAGAGGATTTTTGCTTGAGTGACCCTTAAAAAAATAACTTCAGGTTTCCTCTCAGGGTGATGGGTCATTGCCCATTTCTCATTTTCTGTGGCCAGTTGATGGCCAGCCCAAACCTATGGTCTGCTTACTGACTAATAGTCAATGTAATGAGGCAATCACGATCCTGTTTACAGCGGAGTTCTGTGACAAAGCGTGAGTCACGGGCCTACAGCTGTTACCTGTGCTCATGATCCTTGAGCATCGGTAAACTCTACATTTATTGATAGCTAGAGTTGGAAGCGATGCTCTCTTTCAAGTCATTGAGCTAATTGCTGTGTTTTCCAAACCAGTCATGAATTAAAACAAATAATTTAAAAGTCTGTGTAACATCCCAACTGGTGATGAATTAAACCAAGAATTTAAGACTGAATACTGTTAGGTGGGTTCTGAATTATTAGTCTGTCAGAATGTTGGCATAGTTGTTCGCTTACTTTGAGAGTCCCTCTTCCCTTTCTTCTTCTCATTTCTCCCTAACAGGATATTTGACTCAACTTAAAGTAATAGAAACATCTGTGCATATTTCAGGGCTAAAAATCTATTTGTTCCCCTGTATTTTGACTTGTCTTCCCAAAGTAGTGCAATTACCATAAGACATACCTGAAAGACAAATAGCCTGCAAGAGAGATCAGACTCAGCAGTATAATAGATATTCAGAACTCCATTGGAGTTGCAATGTTTTTGTTGTCTTTGTAGTTTGTATCATTGCAGAACAGTTGCTTATATTTCTTACCTGATTTCTGAAATGTTCTTTGTTTCAGTCTTATATTTCTTTTTTCTTTCCCTGATCGTTTTCTCAGGTAAAGTCCCCAATTTGTCTTTTTATCCGCTAAATGTTCTCAAAGCCTGGAGTAATTTGGTCCTCTGTTTTAGTTAGTGATAATATATTTTTGAAAGCTGCCACAATGGTGAGGTGGTTAGTATTGCAGACTCTTGGCTTGGAGGTCGTGGGTTCCATTCTCATCAGACCCATTAGTGGGATTTTTCTGTCCCTACTGGCTCCTACCCAGAGTTGAGTTTGCTATGGGCTCTCTTGGGAAGACGGGGACCACACTGACCAACACTGCAGGTGTCTGTGCCTCTCACTGTCTCAGGCCTGGTTTATGACAGGAAATATGAGGGTCAGCGCAGAATACAGCCCTGTCATACAGTCTTAGACCAGAATGAAAATCTGTAGCATTACCTTCTTTATCATCATCCTCATCAACCAGCATTTAAAGTAAAACAGAAAAAAAAAAATTATATATATATATATACACATATATATATATATATACATATATATAATGTGTGTATAATATGAAGAAATTATCTCTGGATTTGGAAATTTTTTTTTTTTTTTTTTTCATTTTTTAATTTTATTTTATTTTATTTATTTTATTTTTTTTTTTTTGCTGTCCCTCCTTCTGCGCCACCTTAGAGGCAGTGCACCCACGCCGCTCATTCAGACACCCTGTCCACAGCCACAGCCCGGCTGGTCCCGCCGCAGCCCCGGCACTGGCAATCCACAGGGAGCAGTCAATGTCAAGTCGTCAAGAGGCAAACCCACCGGAGGAGACACTGCACTGCTGCCAAGTCACTTCGGTGGTGTTCAGTGGCGCCTGTTCTGATCTAACATATGCAGGACGCTACCTACTAAGCCCCCTACTGACGACAATAATTGCTTAGTCGCGGAGCCGGCGTGAGTGAGCTCTCCCTCCGGAGGGCGCCACCACGTCCGTCCAATGACAGTCCCCATGGACTCGCTGATACCGGTGACCCCGACGGAACCAAACCAAGGCACACAGACGTGGAGAAGACATCGAAACTGAGGTCACCATGAGAGAAGGGCATGAGGGGCCACAGAATTTTGAGACATCTTTTTTTTTAATGCTGATCGATGAGAATGAGGATGATGAAGATGATGCTACGGATTTCCATTTCGGTCTGAGACTACATGACAGGGCTGTACTCTACGCTTCCTTTCATAACATATCCCAGCATCAACCAGGCCCGAGAGATACAGGCACCTGCAGTGTTGGTCAGGAAATGTGAGCAACACTCTCAGAAACGCATCCATTAAGTGGATGAAACTCGACTGTGTGGTCCCAGTCTTCCCAACTGAGTCCGCAGCAAACTCAACTCTGGGTAGGAGCCGGTCGGGGCAGAAAAACCCACATGACTCTGATGGGATTCGAACCCACGACCTCCCAGCCGGGAGTCCGCGACGCTAACCACTTCGCCACGGCGGCTGGTGGATTTGGAATTGTTTGTGCTTAGGCACCACGGTCTGTTTCAGATTATAGATTTATCCACTCTGTGAAAATGATTTTTTTTTTTCATGTTTCTTGATGAATTTCAGTTTTCTTTATTTCTTCTTCGTCTTCTTCTTTCTTCTTCTTCTTCTTCTTCTTCTTCTTCTCCTTCTTCTCTTCTTCTTCTTCTTCTTCTCCTCCTCCTCCTCCTCCTCCTCCTCCTCCTCCTCCTCCTCCTCCTCCTCCTCTCCTCCTCCTCCTCCTCCTCCTCCTCCTCCTCTCTCTCTCTGTCTGCTTCTCTCTCCCCCCTCTCTCCCTCCCTTCCTTCTTCCCTCTCTCTCTCTCTCTCTCTCTCTCTCTTCCCCCTCTTCTCCCTCTCTCCTCTCTCTGTCTTTCTGTGTGTGTGTGTGTGTGTGTGTGTGTGTGTGTGTGTGTGTGTGTGTGTGTGTGTGTGTGTGAATAAGTGATTAGGTAGCTGTGGGTGGTGTGTGTGTGTGTGTGTGTGTGTGTGTGTGTGTGTGTGTGCGCGCGCACATAAGGACGTGTGTATGTTTGCGTGTATTCTCTGTGTGTGAGCATCTGTGTGTCCATGAAGGTGTGTGTCTGTCTGCGCATGCAGATCTGATCTGTTTTTACACATTTCATGATGTCAGGACAGTAATCAGTTTTTGTAGCAGTAGATGGGAGGTGGTGGGAGGAAGAGATAATTATGCAATGTCCTCATTTTTCCCCTCCCCTCCTCCCTGACCCACTTAGCCTCCCCCCCCACCCCCCACCCTCACTTCCCCTCCTTTGCCTCCCTTCTCCTTTCCTGCTAGCCATTAACTTTGCATGGGTCCATGAGTTTTATGGCCTAATCTGAAATGGCATGCTGCCAGCTCCTGAATTTATCTGATGAATTGAAGGACAGACCTAAGCCTGATCAGTTGCAGAAGGTTGTTACAGGGGGTTAGGCAATCAGACCCATCTGTGTCACGCTGTGCATTGTACATGCTGCACGAATATGTTTTTAGCTCTCAGCCTTCTGCTTGTCCCCAACATTCACACACTCTCAAATGCAAACACACACACCCACACACCACACCTCACCACACCACACGCACTCACACACAGTCCAAATAACCTTGGCCCTTGAGCTCAGGATGCAAAGTACTATGCACCTATTTTAATGTTTGCGACCTGGATATTTGCCAGTGATCGCATTATCAGTCAGTGGCTTAGAAAGTCTCCCATCGATTTGTGTGGTGTGTGAAGCTAGTCTGCCCTGTGGCCTTGAGTGTAACTGGCTGGTTGTCTAAACGGAAATTGTGCGTGAGAGAGAGAGACAGACAGACAGAGACAAAGAGTGTGTGTATAGTGTGCTTGTGTGTGTATGTGTGTGGCCATATGCCCGTGTGTGTATACATGTATTCTGTTGATGGATGTTGGTGTGTATGTTTGTATATTTGTGCACTTCGATTTTTTTTTGTTTGTTTGTACATGAAGCCGGTGTCAGTCTGCAGCCATGCATATGACATGACCTGCCAGCAAGCTGTTCCAGCTGCACAGTTTGTAGTGCAAGCATCAATACCACACATACAGCATGTGCTGACAGGGAGAGGTTTTCCCTCTTGCAGAATAAATCGCTTCTGAATCACACACGAACACAATGTCAACTGAAAAGCGTTCTTGTCCTGTTATTGCTTTCTGATTGATTAGAAAATCTGAAGTCTTTGTTTTTAATTAAGCTGTGAAAATGAAAATTGTCAGGGTTTTTTTTTTTTTGTTTTTTTTAAACCAGCATGCACCAGCTGAGAGGCTATGGAACCTTTGGACCCATCT
Organism: Conus betulinus; assembly: GCA_016801955.1. Lineage (NCBI taxonomy): Eukaryota > Metazoa > Mollusca > Gastropoda > Neogastropoda > Conidae > Conus > Conus betulinus. Next base: position 143,726 of record JADBJO010000328.1, on the reverse strand, counting down.
GTTGCAAACACATGATGAGGAGGGTGTGATTTGTTGCACAACCACCTCCTGTCTGCTGTCCAGTTTGTTTCTGCCAGTTCCGTTGCACCACTAAACGTGGAGCAAAGTTTATGCATTGAGTATCTCATGTGCTGAACTGGGTTGAATGAATCTGTAATTTTGTTTGTTTTGCTCATTCTGTCTGCATGTGTGCTTGAGTGTTTGGTATGTGTGCATACGTATGTGTGTGTGTGTGTGTGTGTGTGTGTGTGTGTGTGTGTGTGTGTGCGTGTGTGTGGACTATTTTCCAATGCATCACTACCATTGTACAGCAAGCGAAGTTTTGAGTGAAAAGTTTTCTTTTTCTTCAATGATGATGAGAGCTAGGAAGATTTGGGCGTACATGTATTAGACATCATGGTTAAATCTGAACTGTAGTATGAGTTATTTGATACATGTTCACAGTTCTCTCAAGCCCAGAATCACACGTATCAAACCACCGTTTGCTTTTAAAAGGAAGTGTTGACAGCATGATCCCTTTGAATAATCCCGTAAGTGCACAGCCACAGTCTTTCTTCAGTCCATTTGTGACTTACCCAATCTAAAGGTAAAAAAATGAAATATAATAATTTGAACATTTTTTTCATACATTGACATGTCCAGAAATAACTCAAGAACATTAAGAATGGAAGAACTATCTTGTCTTGATTATTAATGATGAGATTAAGCAAATAAATGGATTTTAACCACTTTTTTATCACATGATTTCCCTAATTGGTTATCGTGAAGTGTTTTGACTTTGCTGACAGTCTTGAAAATCTCAGATTTGTTTGTTTATGAAGTTGAAAAACGCCAGTATGTATACTTTCTGTGGTCTGTAGAAAGTACCTAGTGACTTTTCTGATTTATATATACTTTTCGAAAATGGTTACATGAATAACTGTTTGGTCCCCTAACTGTATCAGCATAGCATAACTCTAGTGTCATCAAATACCAATCACAGTTACCTTAGATGTGTTTATGTAACTCAGTATGCCATTTAATATTGGATGAAAACTCTGTCTAAAAAATAAATCAAACGGGCATTGGTGTTTTCATTTCAATGGTGTGGTGTTTAAGTCCAGTTTGTTAAATCTGCTGAACACATGACATTGATGTTATCTGCATCGTCCTATCTAGTTCCAGATTTTTTTAAAGTCAGATTGTAAGTTGACATCTGGACTTTTGATGATCATGAAATTTATTATATTAAGCATCCAGATTATCTAAACATTCAACTATGTTGCATTTCCATTCTCTGGTATCTGAGTAACACTTTGGAGATCCGAGATTGTGGTTGTATTCATTCATAACTATCAGAAGAAGCTACAGATAATGATCATTCATGAGAGTGGTAAAAAAAAAGAAGAAAAAAGAGTGAAAACAAAAGGAACAAATTCTTTCCCATGCAGGAGTATTGATTGTTCTATAATCTGGTGGTTTTCTAATGTCACTGTTTGATTTGACCTTTGACACTTGCACACTGAAGACATTGACAGGGTTTGGGCCTTCCTGAAGTTTCTTTCTTTCTTTTTTTTCTTTCTTACTTTTTTCTTCTTCTTTTTTTTTTTTTTTTAATTTTGTGGACTGATGCCATGCTGTCTTCTGATTCAAACACAAAAATCATATGAAACAGAATGTTTTTGTATAACCTTCTTTTTGTCCCAAACTGCACGTTTTCAAAATCTTTTCTTTTTCCTTGAAAGTCCCATGTGTGTGAAGTACAATTGAACTTACCATTTTAATTTTAACTTTGATTTGAAATGATTTGTAAGTCTTATGACAAAGGCTTATGGTATTCGGTCCTTTTTGATTTGGCCTTTGCTGTCGAGACCATTAGTGCTGAAATGCCTGTTCTCTAATGCTTTCTGAATTCCATGACGTGTGCACCACTTTTAAGAATAATGTCCATGATGGTAATTGGCCCAGACTCCTGGCCCTGTTACTGTCTGATGCAGTTTATCGACAGCTTGCCAAGAATACAGCAAGTCGACAATTTTCACTGACTCATATATACATGTACACACACACACACACACACACACACACACACACACACACACTTCTAAGAATAATGTCCATGATGGTAATTGGCCCAGACTCCTGGCCCTGTTACTGTCTGATGCAGTTTATCGACAGCTTGCCAAGAATACAGCAAGTCGACAATTTTCACTGACTCACATATACATGTACACACACACACACACACACACACACACACACACACACACACACACACACACACACACACACACACACACACACACACACACACACACACACACACACACACACACACACGCATCTGTGAAATGTACGTTTTTCTTATTTTTATGTCTGCTGTCTCATTTGCCAGGCCACCCTAGTGGTTTTACCAGATTCCTGTTCACAGCCACACCCTCTTTCGTGGTTTGTCCCATGGCATTTTCAGCGTTAGCGATCCATGGTGAGCAGTTGGTGTCGAATCGTCATAAAGCAGCCCACCAGAGGAGACACAATGCACTGCTGCTGAGTCACTATGGTCATAAATTTTAAAAGTATCCACAACGACTCCACCAAACAACATGGACAAACGAATCACAAGACAAAACATGATGCGTTTCAACCTTGTAAGTCTTCTTCAGGCAAGATAAACAAACACTCAGGACAACGAAAATGAAGAGCGAGCAGTCACTTTGTCAAATTTGGCGCTGAACGTCAGTCTTGTGCCAAATTCGGCAAACATAAGTGATTGCTTGTTCTTCATTTTTGTTGTCCTGAATGTTGTTTATCTTGCCTGAAGAAGACCCAAGAGGTTGAAATGCGTCATGTTTTGTCTTGTGATTCGCTTGTCCATGTGGTTTGGCGGAGTCATTACAAATGTTTTTTAAAATAGATTACCGCCTGCAGTGTCTCACTTTGCACCTCACTTTGGTTGTGTTCAGTGAAGCACATTCTGATCCAATATCCCCGAGGCACCATCTGTTGGGCCCCCCATTGATAACAAAAATTGCTAAATTGCATTGCCAGTGTGATTAAGCATCCCCTGTCCAGAAGTCACCGCCGTATCTGTGCAACAACAATCCCGACTTCTGGCGGGTATGGAGGCCACAACCATCGTCACCTTTGTGTGTCAAGGGCCTCCCGACTCACTATATAGGCTTTTTTTTTTTTTTTTTTTTTTTTCATGTGTGTGCTTCCAACTTCCTCCTCACAGTGACAGAATAATAGCTAGTTGATTGCAGTCGCTTCCCTGAAGAAGAAGAAGAAGAAGATGTTTTCTACACACATTCAGCAAAGACACAGATGTGGACAGGAAATCAAAACTGAAAAAGACTGAAAATTAAGTTTCTAAGTTCATGGAAAAGAGTTCAGTCAGGGTGAATGGAACATCCATTCTTGATGAAAACATCTTTCAGGCTTGATCATGCTGTTGAACCCGAAGAAACATGACGGGAGAGCATACAGTTCTTGTGTAGTGAAGTATGAACTCGCAACTCATTATTTTTCTCCATCCATCACAGTCCACTTGCAGTGTTCAAAATAAATCTTAAAAACACTATATCAAGCAGTACCCTGCATAGAACTACCCATTTCATACTTGTTTTTGATTGTTTTTCATGTTCTGCTTTTTTTTTTCTTCTGTTCTGTTTTTTGTTACTGGTGACTGCATATTTTGGGGGTAGGATGGAGGAGGGGAATGAGGTGGAGGGGAGGGGGGGGGGGGGGGGGGGGGGGGGGAGACGTTATTCTGGTGTCTTTTTGTCTTATTGCATGTGTGAAATGTATTCCTGGAAGCCACTTTGAGGCGTCAGAAAGCGCCTTAGAAATACCCTGTTATTATCATTATTAATATGACAGTACCATGTGAGAGGCTCAGAATGTTTAGGTTTCTGTGACTCGCTAAAACTGTTTATGAACATTTTTTTTAAAAGAGGAAGAGAAGAATAAGAATAATTGAAGATGATGAAATAACATTTGACAAGCTCCATGTCGTAGAAGGGAAAGCAAAAACCATCATTCAATAAAAGATTAAGATCCACATCTGAGAGAGGAAGGCAAAACCATATCTTGCGCTTTGTAGTCATTCCCTGCACAAAAAAAATAGTGTTTCCATTAGGACACTATTTCAAATCATTTGCTGCTGGGCATTGTTTAAAAAATTCAGTATTGAAGAAAACGTGCACTGCTGGTAAGATTGAACACAGTATTCAGTGCTGTGCTGACATGCAGTGTAATGAAAAAAAAAAAGCAGGAAAAACCCCAGGATGAAAGGGATGAGGGTGCAAGCCAGGTCTGTTTCATCCAGTGTGCTGTTCACGACCTAATCACCAGCAGGCAGTCTCAGTCTGTCATGCATTGAAAACTTCCTGCCCTGGCAGATGGATGCCTTCCCTGTGCCCATCTCCATGCACATTTCCTCTGCCTGGCATTCAAATGCACTAATTAGTGTACATGCACGTGTTCAAATATTCACAGAACTTTGCTCACGCACGCATCCAGATACATGCACACACGCACATACGCAAATGCACCCGCTTGTGCGCACGCATTCACACACACACACACACACACACACACACACACACACACACACACACACACACATGCTGTCATGCACACTCATACAGACACTACACACGGGCACATGCACACGCAGTGAGCATGCATGCACATATGCGCACATGATGTATGCATGCACGCTCACATACATGCAAACACTCATACACGCTTGCACAAATGAATGTGCACACACATGTACAGGCTCATGCACTCACTCATATAAGCTAAAAAAAAAGTGAAGGGAAAAAAAAAAAAAAACACAACTGTAAAAATAAAAAATGCAGTGAATAATATTATCAAATGCAGATTTTATTGCGATTTCAGTTCACCGCATTTATATTGCTAAGATTTTTATAACCCAACCCTCCCCCCCCCCCCCCCCCCCCCCCCTTTCCTTTTTTTTTTTGGCCTCCTGGTCAACATGTACAAAATCATTTAGCACTCTGTAAACAGCAACCTGGCGCATGTTTGGCGAGTCATAGATAGAACATAAAACATGCTGAGCTTTCACCACCACCTAACCAAAAATGACATTGACTACAAGATGGGGTGGATATGAAGCACACAAAATCCTCTGTAAAGCGAGGGAACATAGATTGCGCCACAAACGCAGAAGACTGATTGAGGCAGGAATCGGCACTGTTGCATTATCCTCTTGCCGTGTGATCCATTTCAGTGGGTCTCTGATGATTCATTCCAACAGATTCTCATGCTGTCTGGGACTGTTCAGGTCTAATCAGTTCTAATGCATGTTTTGAAACGTCCCTATCACTAGTATCAGGATGGAACCTTGGCAGTTCCTGACTGCACAGGATCTTTTTTTTTTTTTTTATCAGGAAATCAGTTCAGATTCATGCATGTGTGTCTGCATATGTTCATGCACACAGGCTTGTTCCAGTCATGAGATTTTGAGTAGGTGTAGCATGTAAGATTGCTGAGTCGATGTAAGTGCCAAAGTGTTGTTGATGGTGTTTAATTTTGTGGTCTTTCCAAGTTTCGTTTAACTGCAGTGATTTGCACATACCAAGATAAACTTTAGATTCTTCCTTGAGTGCCTTCCCTCTGGTGAGGATGAGTTTCATCATGTACTAAGCAATGAGATAAACATCATTCTTACGTTTGTCTTTCCACACTGGAAACTGTCAATCCAGTCCAGGATTGGTTTGTCAGCATGGGCATGGTATTTAACAGTCAAAAAATAGCAACTTTAAAATGGGACATATGGGAAAAGAGAGGGAGAGAGAGGGGGGGGGGGGGGGGGGGGGGGGATGTGTGTGTGTGTGTGTGTGTGTGTGTGTGTGTTGTAGCCCACACTGACATTGATTTCTCTAACTTAGTCTAAGGGTGTTTTTCCCTCATCATCTTTCATGACGAAATGAGTGAAATTAAGGATACACGGTAGCAGTGAGACGTTCGGCGGCAGTGGGCTGCCAGAGCTTTGCTGTCTGGCAACGTGTGCGCCACGTGGGCCAATCCCCACGGCACAGCAAGGCCGGCAAAGCTCTTGATAAGTGCTTTCGCTTTCAGTCAGCAGTGGGGGGGCGAGTCACGTGACTCACTGTGGAATGTGCTTGCTTCGTGATGTCATCTGGTGACTGGTGCTGGCCCTTTATTGGCTTAAGCACAGGCGCTTTAGATTGTACTTTTTATTGGGAAAGGTTGGGACGCGTGATCCTGGTGTTAACTGTTCACACTGAATATAGCAGTGACGCTCTGAGAGGAAAAATGCATTGTATCATGCAAGTGTATATGCAGCACATGGTTTCACACGGGCAACGGAACATGCACATGTGCAGAACTGTGTACACGGATATGTGATGGGTGTACATGTACACAACATGCTTACATGGGTTTGTGTGCATGCACACACAGATACACACACAGCACACACCCACTTACATGCACACACAGTAAATCCAGAAGGAAAATAGAGCAGAATGGAAGTCATGCCTCTTGTGAATTAGGTGTACATGGATGTGTTAGTTATTACAGATCTTTCCCATACTAGTTTGTGCAAGTCAGTTCACACTGGGAAGCACTTTGACTTGTTTGTAAAGTGAACAAACAAGTTTGTTACTGCAAAACATGATTGTGGACAAAAGCATCATTTGTCAGTGGTTGGAGATCTCTTCCCACATCGTCTTTGGCTGTGTGTGATTTCTAGAAGGAAGGGATGGTACTTTCTGATAAAGTCTAAATTTGTGGAAGTGTAAGATGGTGCAGACAAAAAGACATACAATCAGGGACATTTAGGTCCATGTATGAAGAGATTGCAAGAGTGATGGTTGTGCGATTAGACTTTGATGAAAGGATGTATTGACAGTCTCAACGTTTGCAGCAGTTAAATGACGTTGAGAGTCGGTGTGGCTTTATCAGAAACTTTGTGTGCCTGTTGTTGCAAGACCTGGCAGACAGTTTCCAGTTTTCCCAGTCATGTGAACAGAATTTTAAAAGGACCACCATCCACTCTCTTTTTCAGCCTCACCACCACCCCCTTTCCATGCCCCCCCCCCCCCCCCCCCCCCCCCCCTGCTACTTCTTCCCTTCCCATTCTTCATTTGTAATATTTTATATTACATATTCATACGAATGATGTTCAGAGTCTGGTATGATACACATGCGGAAACGGGGGGGGGGGGGGGGGGGGATGCGCCTGTGCCTCACAGTGCAGTTAATTTCCCAGGCCCATTCTCTTTGTGTTCTGTGCACTTCGCGTGATCTTGTACACAGCTGACAGTCTGTCTGGGTGTATGAGTCAGGGCATGGTGCATTTGTGGATGATTTTGTTTTTTCCGTCTCTCCCCTCCCACGATGCTATACCTCATTTTCCAGCCATTGTTCACTCCAGCTCTCTTGTCCCAACCCAACACACTTACTACTATTTCTGCTCTTCATAGCAGTATCAGTATTTATTAAAGTCCATTGGTCTCCTCCTCTCTTTTCAAACCTTCTGTGTTTACACACACACACACACACACACGTGTGTGTGTGTGTGTATAATATATATATATATATATATGTGTGTGTGTGTGTGTGTGTGTGTGTGTGTGTGTTGTGTTTTCTATATTGTATGTTGTGTTTGTTTGTTTAACCCAGATTTTTTTTAACTATTTAAAATGCTTGATGGTGGTTGATAGTGTTTTTCCACAAAATAGCAGAGTGCGAGGCCCTGTTCACAAATCAGGTTCACTCTGTATTCAGGTTCATGATTTGAAATGGTGTTTCTCTGTTTATATAAAGAAAAACGTGAAGCAGATTTGTGAAAATGAGTTGCTGTGGTGTGTGTACGCAATTAAGTAATATTCATTTTGCAGAGGAGATCAGAGAACCAGCCACTTTTTCGTTAACATAAAGTAATAGATCTACATTCCTTATTATTGACTTGCGTTTCCCTCTTTTTTTTTCTATCTTAATTTCCTTTTTCCTTTCTTTTTTTTTCTGTCTCACTTAGTTTGCTAGATATGAAATAGCAAGTATTAATTCTCCTGTGGCTGTGGCTGTGAAGAAACTAAAACTAGCCCCAAGCAAATATGCTGACTACACTCAATTTCCTAGAGTTACTATAGATACATGTGCAGAAGTGCATGTAAGGAGACTGCTGATATACAAACACACACAGATATAAACAGACAGATACACATACATGTATGCTCAGTCACGCATGTACCTGCGTGTGCTGCCACACACACACACAAACATACACACACACACACACACACACACACACGCGCACGAATGCAAACACACAGCACACATGCATTTGTGTGCACATGCACTCACACACACACACACACACACACACACACACACACACACACACCAGTTAGTTGCTTGGAGACAGTTAAGAACGATTGCAGTATTAAATATTCGACACCCACAGTTCTTAAAAATAAGATCACCGCCGACAGTAACATATAGCGGAAGCAATGAAAGCGTGCAACTTTTTGTTTTGATTTATTACAATGCTGTTGAAACGTGGTGACAGTCCTGAGATAACCTCTGCTGTTGACGGGACTGTAATTGTAATCTTTATCTTATTACAATGCTGGAGTGAAAAGCCTTACCAGAACTGTCATACACATCCTTGTTTCTTTTTTCAGAGCTTGATTTACATGTTGGGGAGGGAGGCCAGGGAACATTTTGAAGTCGCAAGACCAGGACTGTTAATTAACACCAAGTTAGACAGAAGAGTGATTCTAGGATGCTAGATCATTATTTTGTAAGGTGGATGAAGTTGGAGGGGGAAGTAGGGAGTAGGAGATGGGGAAGAGAGAGAGAGAGAGTGGGCACATCATCTTCCACACCAACACCAGCTCATTGGTTTCCTCTCTCTTTTATTTCAATTCATGGTTGGATCGAACCAACCATACCAACCATCGACCTCCCACTTCATCTACCTTACATTAAGTCTAACAAATATGCTTTGAAATCTTACAGTTATCATAGAGGAACTCTGTGTGTGTGTGTGTGTGTGTGTGTGTGTGTGTAAGAGGGTTTCTTAAGTTAGAAATACAACTTTTCTGGAGAGGGATAAGGGTAGTTTGGGGCTGTTGGTGGGTGGGCTTTCTTCCCCATAAATGATCTTCTAAGTGGATTCAGTCAGAGGATATTGTCTTGTTGATTTTTTTTTTTTTTTGTTCTAATGTTTCACTCAAATGATTTCACTGGTGTTTACTTTCACCTGCATTTGGATTTTATTCAATTGTTGTCAGCCTAAAATCCATTTCAGATGATGAATAATATGCAGCTTTCTTTGGTTGTACCAACCAAGGTATACCTGACAAGAAGCAATTGTTGTCTGTCAGTCAGGGTTTTTTTTTTTTTTTTTTTTTTTTTTTTTTTTTTTTTGATTCAAGTGGGAATTTTAGTTGTGTAGTGTGCAGTATCTGTATTATGCAGCATTGTTCATTTTCAGCTTTTACAAGCACATGTGTGTACTGGTTCACCTTTGCTATCATGTGTCAAAGGTGGGCTGGTGAGATTGAGTGTCAGCTGTACAAACAGAGAAAGCTAAATTTGCTTCTTCTTCTTTGATCAATACACTGTGTGCTATATTTCAAACATCAGTTGCGCTTGCAGTGAGTGAAGTTACTCAGAATGGCTATGATACAGTATTGTTCATGCAGTATGCTTTTAAAACCTTCATTTTGGGTTCTGATCTGTTCACACTTTTTACTGATAGCACGCTTTCAGCTGTAATATGGCCTCTGGAGTTGGCTGGGTTGTGAACAGCATGACTTCATTTGAATGTGCCATGACAGAAAAAGAAAAGAAAATAATTGTCTGAATATTGGATTTTTCTTTTTAACACAAGTGGAAGATCACAATTGGCAAGAGAGTGCAGAGCACAGGTTCTGCAAGAGATTGTAGAGACAGGGCGGGGCAGTTTCAGGGAAAAACATCAAAGTGAAGAGAGCTGATTAGCTGCAGAGTCTTTTGTCTTTCTTACGCCGATAGATATGAACTATGTGGGTGAATGATGATATGTCTTGAACAATATGATAAACGGATCAGGGCAGCAGCTTTCTTTTGTACTGTTTAGCATGAATGCCAAGAATTCCAGACATCTTTGTTCTCCACATCTTTTACTACATTTGCCTAACAGCTGGAGGCCTTGTGGTCTTCGTTAGGATCCACAATAAAGTTGATGCTGGCAGCTTAGGCTGCTGTGCCGTCACAAACTGTCCTGTAAGATTCATCATTAAGGCACCGAAAGGACATATTAACAATATTCCAGGCATATTAAAGATCAAGATGACTCAGCTCTATGGTCTTATGTATTAATTTATTGAGTTTTATGCTCATGACAGCTGTTTTAAGTGTTCTCTTTCTCTTAGTCTGTCTTCCCGTCTGTCTGTCTTTTTCCTCTGTTCACTTTTCTCTCTCTCTTGCTCTCTTTCCCTTTCTAACTCGTTCTCTGTTCTTATGCTCTGTCAGTCTGTTTGTCTGTCTGTTTCTGTGTCTGTCTCTGTGTCTCTCTGTCTCAGTCTCTCTCTCATATGTATGCACTCACACACATATATGTGTGTAGATTACCTTGTATGTACATTTTCTTGTCTGCCATGCACACACACACACACACACACACACACACACACACACACACACACACACACACACACATAGACACACACACCGATACACACACACACACACACACACACACACCATACACCGACACACACACACACACACACACACACACACACACACACACACACACACACACACACACACACACACTACATGTTTCTTGTGCACAAATGGTAATAAACAAAGTTGTTGGAGCATGCTGTTATGCTGTCTGACTTTAGTGGACTGAGCAGTTGTTCAGGAAAATAAACATAAGACACAAAATGATGATCAACTCTTACAAAGTTTTTTGCAAAAGCGTTCCTCTGTCTTTAAACCAACTAAAGCTCATTACATGAGTTTTAGATGTTATTACACAGGTGTATGTTTTACGTATGTTGCAGGGAAGAACTTGGAAGAGAAACCCATTCTGATCGCCGATTCCAGTTCCTACAGTTCTCTGCTGAGATGTGCAATCAGACCAGAGTTGTCCTCAACTGTGTTGGACCAGTGAGTCACTCATCAGTTTCAGTGTTTAACATGTATCGTCTTATTCGTAGCCACATGTACTGAATTTGGTTGTATCACAAGCCTATTGTTCTGTTACCATTGTTTTCTGTTTCCGGTCTAAAGTCTTGGTTTTATGTGTATTGTCTGCAGTTGTAGAAAAGAAGCTGGTTCTGGTAGACAGATGTCATCACTGTTCCCGACTTTGATACAGCTGGTTTGACTGCATGGTGGACAGGCGGCCTAGTGGCTGTTATGCTTGTGTAGAAAGTGAGAAATCCTGGATCCATGGTTCAAATCTTGCATGATTCAAATCATTCATTTTTTTTTTTTTTTTTTTTTTTTAACTCTCACTGCTTGATGTTGGGAAGTGCTATGGAAAAGTCCACATTGACTGACATCACAAACGATCTCCCTAAGGAGAGGAGTCTGTTGTGACTCGTAAAGTCATGGACAATGCAATGAGCAAGTAAAAGGTGATGGCGACTTTGGTTCATGTGCAGCCTGTTTCACCTCAAAGAAGACTACAGCTTAGCAGTTCATTTCCTGTAGTGACATCGCTTCTCAGTTGGTGGACAAACATTAACCTCATTTTAAGAGAAAGAAAAAGAGAAATGGTGTTTGGGAAAGGGGATTTATCAAATCTTCACAGGTGCGTTCAAATTTTAGCCTCTTTTGAAGAACATACAAGCAAACAAACAATATGCAAATTCATGATCAGCATGTTTAACCTTTAGAAAGCCGTTGGTGCTCTGGTAAATCTTTAAGTTATGGCAATATGCTATTGCCCAAATGTCAGAAGTAGATGGAATGTTGTGTATGAATGAATGCAATATGCTGTTGGCCTAATATTAGAAATACATGAAATTGGAATGTGTGTGTGTGTGTGTGTGTGTGTGTGTGTGTGTGTGTGTGTGTGTGTGTGTGTGTGTGTGTGAGAGAGAGAGAGAGAGAGAGAGAGAGAGAGAAACCATTTCAACTAGTCAAGTATTTCAGTTAACAATGACAATTGTTATTGTTCATTTAGGTTTTTCAGATTGTCTTTCAGCACAACTGTCACTGATGGACCTAGTATTCAGCACAAGATTTGTGTGTACCTGAGGAAAAACATCAACTGAAAAAAAAGAAAGAAAGTCCTTGGCTTACAGCTCTAGTTGTGAATCGGTGGTTATATGTGATAAAAAGACTCTTCCACTGTTATTGTATGCTTCAGTTATTGCACTGATGGTCACATAACAAGCTTCCACTGTCTGAATGAAGCCAACAGCTGGTCTGATGTAAAGCCAGTGAACCCATGATCCTAGGGAGGAGTAAGTGGCCAGTTGTGAAAAGGGATGGGGGGGGGGGCATGAGGGGGGGGGGGGGGGGATGAATGGGGCAGCTTACTTAGCTTACTTAGTCACCTGGCACCTTGAAATATTCCAGGTCTGGTCAGTCAGCTGTGTGAGTTGTTGGTGACTCCAGTGACTCTGGCTTGTCAGTTGTTTCTCTGTCGCTGATGGACCTTCCCACATTCCAGTGCCTTGTTGCGATGTCAGCTTATCAGAGACGGCTGGCCAGAGACGGCTGGCCATGGGCCATGCCTGGGAGTGCCTTGTTGCCATGTCAGCTTGTCAGAGATGGCTGGCCATGGGCCATGCGTGCGGTGTTTGTTGCATCAGGTCTTTGCAAGTCTGATGAAAGGGAATGAGGGGTTGTTTGAAGAGGTTTTAGGTTTTACTGGGAGATTTATTGGAGAATTATTCCAAGGCTGCCCTTTCTCATTCCTCCTGTGCGGAATCCCCCCCCCCCCCCCCCCCCCCCCCCCCCCCCCCACCCCACCCTCCTTCTTGCCCCTAGCACCTGCCTACCCCCCATTCATGATCCTTATTTCTCCTCCTTCCTCCATCCACCAAAGAAAATTGAGTGTTAATATGCATGTGTGGGTGCTCACAAAGGGTCACATACACATACATGCATGTACAATTGCCATTGCATCTGTGGACATGCACAGACTCGTACTTGGAGTTGCTTGCAAATACACTCATAAGTGCGCATGCACGCACATGCACAGAATCTGTCCCATCCTTTGTAGAGTGTAAAATGTTTCTGCACCTACACACAGCCTGTCCATTGTCACAGGGAGGAACAGTACTACATTAAATGAACTTTGTTTTTAACAAAAATCAAACTAACAAGCAAAAACCTTCAAACAGGAATAATTTCATTTGTCAGTTGTAATTCTTTTCTGAAAATATGTTTATCGTTCATTGGTGATGGGGTTCTTACAAGGTACAAGACACAACATGAGATGCTGATGTACATATTTCTAAAGCAAAAAGCACAGGTACAAGACACAATGAAGTGACGATGTACACACTTATTGTGCAAAAAGAGAATCATTTCCTACTGTTAATTTACTTGTGGGCAATATTAATAAGATAAAGCAGCTATTAAAACATGTATCATGGCTGATATCAGGTGGAGTAACACTCAGATCTATAGTGAGCTGTGTAAGTTTTTGCTGAATATGTCTACAAAGAATGGTACTGGATACAGCTATAGTTTCTGAAATAAAACATTTGGTTTGGTGCCTTTTGAACAAACTACCTTTTCATATTTTTCCTAGTTTACACATTGATGGTAGTACAGCCAGCAGAACAACTACAGGATGTGGAGTGGTCACATTCCATGGGAATTAATGCTGTCCCCGTTCCCTTCCCTCTCATGTGAAGATAGTACCACAACAGTTATGTAATGGCTACATTCTGTGTAGGTTGAGCACCTTCTTAATCAGTTTTTACTAAGATCATGTTTCAGCAGAAAGTGGGAGCAGAATGAGAGCAACGGTAAGGGTGTATCTTCACAGCTGTAAAAATTCTGTTTAGTTTCAATTCTGTCCAAAGCCACAGGAAGAAGCTTGCCCGACTGCTCTCAAAAGAGTGTTAGCAAGGTATCAGCACATTGGCGACTTAAACATATGAAACATTACATACAGTAAGCACTTTAATTAGCTGCTGCTGATATAATACTACTTCGAAAAGTGTAGCAGAAACAGATCAAAGTTGCAGGTTACAAACTAGTGGGTGGATTTCCTCTGGACTGACTAAGACTTTAGTTTTACAGAAAAGACATCCCCCCTCCCCCTACTGTCACCCTTCCCTTCCCCAACGGTGATATTGTTGCAGTGAAACAAGTACTATCAATATTATTACCAAAGCCTTTTTGATGAATTTCTCTCTTTTCCTCTCTCCTGTTTTCTCTCTCTCTGTCTGAGCTGTATGTTCTTTTACTCCAGCATGTCAGTGCACAGTATGTGTCAAGAAGAAAGGGAGGAGTGCCATCATATCTATCTATCTGTCTATCCATCTGTCTGTCATTTGTTTTAAATCTTTGGTTAGTTAGCGACCAAAAGAGCATTTCATTTACGTGAATTTGGATCAAAATGAACTGCATCATATTTCACTTCTCCTACCATGCTGTTATTGGATAAAAATACACACATGTACTCATACATAAGCGCGGGCGGAGACAAACATATACAGGTAAACACGAATCTTTTCAGATGGCTGCAAAAATCTGTATCTCTTTTGGAGTGTGCACAACAGTGATAAATAATTTGTTCATTACAGCTGCCATTTTACATATGAGCCTGTGTGAATTTGTGCAGATTTATGTGAACAAGGGTGGGGGTGGGGGAGGGTGAAGCAGGGTTAAGCAGTGACATGTTGGGAAGCAGCATGGTCATGGATAACCTGTTCCACATTAAGATGGTATGCTTTCATTTAGCCAGTGTGTGGATAGTACAAAGAACCTGCTTGTCTAGGTGAACTAGCTGATGGCTGATCTTTTCAGCATCTCCACTGTCTCTTTCTTCTCCCCTCCACTGCCCCTCACAAGCCTGTTCCCTCCCTGCACAGTTGCACCTTTTGACCTGGGAGAGATCTTTTTCTTGAATAAGTTTGAACGTGTACTTGAATGTGTGTGGAATAGATCAGTATCTAGGTGGGCAGACTTTTGCTTTCACATTGATTTCCCTCTTTACGTCTTTTTTATTCTGTCTGATGTCAGGCAGCTGCGTAGGTGTAGAGTTGCATGTGTGGTTAGACACATTTACAGGTTCACAAGCACACACAGAGGTACATATGCATGTTTGCATAAACAAATACAAACACATGCGCACATGCATGTGCGTGCGTGCGCATGTGCACACTGACATGCATGCATGCACGCACATGCACACACACACACACACACACACACACACTCTCTCTCTCTCTCTCTCTCTCTCTCCACACACACACACACTCTCTCTCTCTCTCTCTCTCTCTCTCTCTCACTCTCTCTCTCTCTCTCTCTCTCTCTCTCACCTATACAAACAGTCACATATGCGTGCGCGCGCGCACGCACGCACATAAATGTGTACATGATTACATGCACACATAGTAACAAGGATATCACTTAACACACACATACAGAAACACAGACATGCATACATTCTCTCTGGTTGGAATGGCTCAGCCTGAACAAATATGGCTCATAAATTGAGACGTAACCTCTGTGTTTGTCAGAATCAATGTGTATACAGTGCTAGAACATATAAACTTTAAAAAAATGTCCCATTGAATTTATTTTTTTTTTTAAAGTAAGACAGAAGGAATTTCCAGGGGAGGGGGAGGGAAATGAAAAGAACTCAGAACTCGGATGGTTTACTTTATTAAGGCCAGTCCCCCTTATGAAAGGGGGGGGGGGGGGGGGGGGAACATAACATCAAACATGAGAACTGAACTGTACAGAACACAAAAAAAAACTGGATAGACTACTCCATCACAAAGTCATGACTGATCTAAACTGAAGTGCCTTGAATAAGTAAATTGAGAAATTTCTAACTATGCTTTGATTCTGAGATGCCACTAGAGGCTTTTTTTTTTTTTTTTTTTTTTTTTTTTTTGCCCCAACCTCTGCGCCACCTCAGAGGCAGTGCACCCACGCCGCTCATTCCGACACCCTGTCCACAGCCACGGCCCGGTCAGCCCCGTCACAGCCCCGGCACCGGCAATCCACAGGCAGCAGTCAATGTCAAGTGGTCGTCAAGAGGCAACCCACCGGAGGAGACACTGCACTGCTGCCGAGTCACTTCAGTGGTGTTCAGTGGCGCCTGTTCTGATCTAACATACGCAGGACACCCACCTACTAAGCCCCCTACTGACGACAATAATTGCTTAGTCACGGAGCCGGCGTGAGTGAGCTCTCCCTCCGGAGGGCGCCACCACGTCCGTCCAACGACACAGCCCCCATGGACCCACCGATACCGGTGACCCGACGGAACCAAACCAAGGCCACAGACGTGGAGAAGGCATCGAAACTGAGGTCACCGTGAGAGCAGGGCATGAAGGGCCACAGAATTGAGATTTTTTTTTTTTTTTTATGCTGATCGATGAGAATGAGGATGATTATGATGATGCTACGGATTTCCATTTCGGTCTGAGACTACATGACAGGGCTGTACTCTACGCTTCCTCTCATAATATATCCTGGCGTCAACCAGGCCCGAGAGATTCAGACACCTGCAGTGTTGGTCAGGAAATTTGAGCAACACTCTCAGAAACGCATCCATTAAGTGGATGAAACTCGACTGTGTGGTCCCAGTCTTCCCAACTGAGTCCGCAGCAAACTCAACTCTGGGTAGGAGCCGGTCGGGGCAGAAAAACCCACATGACTTCTGATGGGATTCGAACCCACGACGACCTCCCAGCCGGGAGTCCGCGACGCTAACCACTTCGCCACGGCGGCTGGTGCCACTAGCAGGCTTAACTGAAACTGACAGGGATCCTCAAAAAACTTTGTCGGTACATATTGCGCTCTTAGACTGGATAATTTACAACAACATAAAACAAAATGAAGTTCGTCCTCTTTTCCATTTTTGCATAATGGACTAGTCAGATCCACCCCAGTCCGGTGTTCTGCTATGTCTGAATGAAAGGAGAAAGAAAGAAAGAAAGAACATGCCAGGTTATTTGTACTATGAATCACCTTTAATTCAGCACTCAGGCTTTCGATTTATGTAAACTGACTGCCATTTTTTAATCTTTTTTTTTTTTTTAATTATTTTCATTTTTGTCCAATGAGTAGAGACTAAATTGGTAGTAGTATTGTTGGGAAATACTGCAACCTGATTGTTGAAGTCTGACATTTGAATGTGTAACCTGTGGTTGCAGTACCGTTTCCATGGGGACAGGTGGTGAAAGCATGCATTGAAGGAGGGGCCAGCCATGTAGACATCAGTGGAGAACCTGAGGTAAAGTCTGAAGGTTTTTGCAGAGTGCCATTCTCTTCCTTCACTTGCAGGTAAAGAAAGAAAAAGAAGGTACAGCTCTAAGAACAAGCATTGCTAAACCTCACCAAAGTGACTCAGCAGCAGTGCAGACTCGGCTTATTGGTGGCCTCATATTGAAGAACCAGTGTGAACTGCTTTTGATGTCTGCACCAAGCTGACATTGTTCTGGCTTTGCATGGGAGAATTGGAATGAGGTAGCATGGGAGAGATGACAGATGGGAGAAAAAGATGGGGAAGCATCTAAACCAACTTGTATTTCATACCTATGTTTTAAAAGAAATTTGGTTTCAAAACAGAGTGACTGAGGGCGGAAAATGAAGTAATATTTAGAAAAAGAGGGGGTTATTTATCACCAAGGACACAGACAAGCAATGTGTTTTGTTCTTTACTCTGTTTGCCTCTGTCCTTGGCGGTAAATAACCCCCTCTTTTTCTAATTTAGAAAAAAAAAAAAAAAAAACTTTGTTTCTTGTCCGTATATGTGTGTGTATGTGATTGGGTGGGGGTGAGGGATAGGAGCATGTATTTTTATGGGCTGTTTCTTAGTTTATGTGTACCTGAAGAGATGAAAGCCTTGTGTTGATAAACATTTCTTTTAAATTTGGAGGTCTTTTTCAATGAGACAAGTGTGAGTGAATATTGTCAGTGGAACGCTACATATGTGTACATTTTTTTTCTTCTGGTCAGTAATCTAGTCATTCTATCACTGTGCTTACAGTCCCATCCTCCCCACCCACCCACCCTTCATTTACTCAGTTCATTCATTTGTTTTTCTCCTCCCCCCCCTCACAGTACCTGGAGAAGATGCAACTGTTGTACAGCCAAAAAGCCAAGGAGGCAGGGTCATACATCGTGGGAGCCTGTGGCTTTGACAGCATCCCTGCTGACCTCGGCATCCTCTTCACTCGCAACAAGTTTAAAGGTGGGCCGGCTCTGTACAGGGAGCATGTAGCCTCAGTGTGATAAACCGTAGTGGTAGAAGTAGGGAAAGGAATGGGACAGCCGGCACAGAACAGTTACATCCTGCTCACAGCGCCTGGTGTGACTGACCAAAAAACGTGAGCCCGGGAAAGATCAGTGGAGTGGAGTGAGGCTGAAGAAGCAAGGTAAAGGGAGTGAGGTTGGTGGATCCCAGGCTCAGGTCAGGAACATGTTGGCAGAGTCCAGCCAGTCAGCTGCTGTGTTCTTTTGTTTACAGCATACAAGGAGAAGTCTGTGCCATGTCTGACAAGACAAGCCGCTCTGGTTGGCTGCCAATGAACATGTGCACGAGCAGCTGTCAGACGATGAAAATACATTTAAAATCAGTAACTCTCTTCAAGTTGTCAGACCATTGAAATGAATTTTTTACTGTCAGTATATTGTGATGACAGTAGCACTACAGTTTTAACAATTTTGACTTTAATGGAAATGACGTATAATAAAGATTAAGCAAGGATGGAGTTTTTATCAAAACTGGGGTTCCGGTACTACCATTTAGAGATGAAAATTAGGTCATGAAGTTCGTTCATGGTCAGTGCACTTTTTGACTGTCTGCCTGACCAACCGTTAACCCACTATCTATGCTTTAAGTTACGATTTTGGATAGGCTCTGTCGCTTTAGAGCAGATTTTTTTTCTCAATTTCTAAGATCCTGTCTCTGTTTCTGATTTGAGTCCTTGAAATGTTGCTTCTGTCTCAGATTCAAAATGGACTTCAATGAAATATGAATAGCTTCAGATAATGGGAGAGAGATATTACAAAGCAAAGCACCACAAGGTGTTGTTGCTGCCTCTTTTGCACAAACATCAGCTAAATGATTGTCATGTTGACCTGAATGTCCAAGAGCCCATAGTAATGCTGTATTAGAACCTTGTGTTATAACTTGATGGATAAGAAATGATATCTCACATGAAATATCCAACTGACTAGATTCTGGTTTGCATTGGGGGATCAAAAGTGTTGATTTTGAATCTAGTTTATATTTCTTTTTCATGCAAAACAGACATACTGAGAGATAAGGTTTACTGTTTTCAAAACTGCACTGCAAAGTAATACAGCTGTAAAAGTTGAACATCTTCTTGGAATATGAACTTCCTTTTTGACATTAATAGATGGTATTACAAAAGCAGCCCCAACTTCGGAAGAATCTAAAGCCAAACCGTCTGTGAAAATGGATAGATATGAGCCATATTTAGTGTATAGCAGACCATTGGCATGGCCAGCGAGTGAAAGAGGATGATCAAATTGATTGAGTTCCCCATATTGAGATCATCCTTCTCTGTCAGTCAAGGAGCATATGAGCAATTTGGAAGAGTGGTAATACACTCAAGAGATAAGTTACATTTGTGAAATGGAGAGCATCATAATCATACAAGGAAGTATTATTATGTATCTCTCTTGAAATATAGTCACCACCATCTATTTCATCATCTAACTGAATTTGGGATAGTTTTGCCCTCACTGTAAAGTTACAGGTACAGATCACCCTGTGATTGTTGTAACATCTCGGTCTCTTTGTGTTAAATCAATTGATACTGATCAGGGAAGTCCCACAGCAATTTTAAAGGCTGAAGAACCAATAGTTACTAACTCGTCCAAAGCAGTCTTTGATGCTGTAAAAAGTACTTCTTGACCAAGTGACAGAATGAGGGAGCTAGCCCTGAAGCAGCATAAACAATGGATCCGATGTATGCCAGAAAGTCCACATTGTAGAGTGTAGTGCATTTTTTCATTTTTTTCCCTAGCCAAGTTACTGACATGTTTATTCCTAAAACGTTTGTACTGAAAGATAACACCAAGAAACTTAACTTGCATGCATTACTGTATCAAAGTATAACTGTTATAGTAACTTTCTCTGTCTTCAGATGCAGTTGGTTTGACATAGCTTGATTGCATGAATATATGAGTATTTTTGACTCGTTGTAACAACATATCTGCCATCAAATGCAATTATTTTCTTAGTGAAGATAGGAAAAATGGTTTTGCTGGAAGACAAATTAAAACCAATTGTTTCATGTTATCAGAAATTTTTACCAACTTCTTGACATTGATCAACTGTGTTATTTCTTTTCGTATCTGTGCAAAATTGCAGTTTACATTTATTTCCAAAAGACAAAACTATCTGCATGAATAGCTGAGGCTGTACTTTTTTATGTGAACTTTCCTAATCTTATAAAGGTTTTACAAGAAAAGTGTTGGAGCAGTCACAGCATCATGACAGACCCCATTTGTACGAAATTAGAACTTGAAAATGCTAGAATTAGGTCAGCTTGAATGGTGCCTCTTGTCCCAGTTTGTCCCAGTTTTAAGTGCTTGACATGTGACAAAATGCCATACTGAATCATAGACTCTGTTGACATAAAAATATGGCAAGGGCTGAGTGCCCCTTGGCTAAAGCTTTTTTTTTTTTTAATGTGTAATGATAAATAAACAGTGATCAGTAACCCTTCTTACTCAACTAGAACCAGATCGAATTGAGGGCAAAAGTATGTTTCCCTCCTGGAAATATTGTAATATCTTTTACATAATCCTTTCAAACAGTTTTTCAGTGTGTGGTGTTAAAGAGAGGAGTGGGAAACCAGCAGGATTTGCTTTCGGTTTTCCTTGTTTAAAGGCCGGGATGACAGAGGTTTGGTGTTTCAACATATCGAAAAGAACTTCAATGATTTTGATTAAAAGGCATTCAGGAAAATGTGTAATTAAGTCATAAGCTATAGGCCTTTGGCAGTCTTACCCAGGTTGTGCATGATTCAGTGAAAGCAAAAGTTCTTGAATTGTTAAGTTTTCTGTTGATACGTAAAAGTTTACTTTCTGTATTGCATAATTCATATCCAGAAACTGCTGTCCACAGATTTGTTCAGCTCAAGACAAATGCTCAGTTTGACTCACTAATATAAATGTATTAGGTAGTAGCGCATTTTTGTTAAATGTAAGTTTTAGTGTTTGCATGTAAAGCGAGTTGTGGGAGATGATTAGCACCCAATTTTTTTTTTTTCCTTTTTTTTTTTTTTTTTTTTTTTTTTTTTAATAATATATAGAACTGTCACCTGGATTTTTCGACCAGTTCCTTATTAATTTTCCATAATATTCTCTCCATTTTATTTTCATTATGTAATTGTTAACAGTTTTGTATTTATTGTGTAATTCATTGACTAATGCTGATTGCTGCAAAGGACGACTTCTAACCAGTTAGGGAAAGCTTTTGTTTTCATGTTTACGGCATATTCACATGACAAGTTGTATCAAAGATTTGACAATCTTCTTCTTATGCGTACGCAGGCTGATACTCCTGCGGACACACCCTTTATAGACAGGCAAGGATTAATCCCATCTAGCCAACAAAGGGAGTGGAGTTTTATGTGTATGACCGGTTTTTTTTTATCCTGCCATTAACCCGTTTGAGTGCCTTTAAGCTGTCAGCTGACGCCGTAGTAAAAATGTACTTCCAGTGCCTAAGGGCCGCCCACTGACGTCATGCATTTTTCTTGAATTTTCATTCGTTACTATTCCTATCAAAGGACTGAAATAGAGTGTGCGTAGTAAGCCTTATATGTCTGCAGTATTAAAATGATATGCAAATGACCACACGTGAGGGGAAAGACCATTTTTTTCCTCATCACTGACTGGATGACCAGCCAGCGCTTTGTCTCGCTTGCAAAGATGGCGGCGCAACCTTCGACGAGCGTAGCGACCAAATCAACGTACTTACACAGCTGAGCGGGGTCTGCTAATCATTTTTGACAAAGATAATAATCTTTTATTTCAGCGACTCACTCGAGCATGAAGGTGAGATGATGATAGTGATGGAATTGCCGACCGTATTCGTCAGTTATTGAGTTGTGCTGTGCGATCTCAAGAGTGTGTTCAGCAGCTGACTGGTTACCAACGTCGAACGAGCTAGCCTAGTGTGTACTCTGCACTGTGTGCGAGTGGCCAGCGACGTGTTAGTCAGTCAGAGCGCGGAGGGGAGGGCGGCCTGCTCGCGGCGTGACACGGTCAGCAGGAAAGGTAGGGGAAGAGGAGGAGTGAAAGAGAGGGTTGAAGTCCAGCAAGGGGGCGTGGTGGGGGGAGGGGGGTGGTCATGAACTGACCTGTCTGCATGAGGTGTGAGCGTCTGGATAGACTTCTAGACTGTTTTACTTTCATTTACAGGTGTAGTGTGACAATACAAACTTTATTTTCAACTTTTTTGCTTTGTGTTCTTTTTGGATGTGAAGCTGTAGTGGTAAATACATATGTTTTTGATTGTGCAAAAAAAATCTATCCAAATCTAAATGCCTAAATATTTTTTTATGATCAAAATTAAACAAAAGAAGCCCAGATTCAAAATCTCCATTCAATTTCCTTCAAAAATCATATATATTTCATTTTTATATCTTTTGCAGTTTCTGAGCTAGAATTTTTTGTTAATTATTACCCCCAAATCATTAGATTTCCCTGGCACTGGGCCAGCCTTTGTTATGTAATATTTTCAAGCAGTGAACGGGTTAAAGCAGCCATACTCCAACTTCGGGGAATTTTTTTAGAATCTTTTTGGGTAGTCTTTTTATTAACGCTTGGAATGGCAGTTCTGCTGTTCTCAGCATTTGATTGCTTAGTTTCATATGATAGTTTTCAAGATCCTCAGCAGATTCTAAGTCAGGATTAGTATTGTGCTGAGAAGAGCCATAAATTAAAATTTGATTAAAAACATCCCAGTGGGCTTTATCTTTATTGTATTCCACATTGCACACATACATATACACACAAACACACACACAGACACACACACATGCACACACATGCACACACACGCATGCACGCATGCTTGCACACACACACACACACACACACACACACACACACACACACACACACACACACACACACACACAGTACAGCTGTATGGGAAAGATTGGGCGGGGTGCAAGATGCTTTTCATCAGTCTGAAAAGGTGAGATTTAGTTGATGGTATGGGTGAAGTAAAGCAGATACTGAGAAAGAATGCCTGAAACTCTGGTGAATTATGCACCTTACCATAGTGCCATATAACACGCTGTCTTCAGGGAGAGCTGTCCTAAAACTTGGTGAAACAGTAAAGTTATTCAATACATGTATAATGTGTTGCAGTAGATAATGATGGTCAACAGCAGCTGATTGTTACGATGCTGTTGATGGTTACAGGTGATCTGAACGCAGTGGAAGGTTTCCTGAACATATCTGCTGGCCCTGAGGTACGTGGACACCATGAGAATGATCAGATTCTAGGATCATGATTGTGCATTAGTGTATTAGAGTGTGAATGTGTGTGTGTGTTTGTATGTGTGTGGGGTGTATTTTTGTATTGAAATTTTCCAGTGTTTTAAGAACGCGTATCAAATGTCTGTTTTTTTTTTTTTTCACTGGTAAGCTTTAAACTTAACAGTTTTGAGTACTGAGTGTGTAGTAGTATTGCTCATGTATGATCTCTTTTCTTCATAGAGGAATGTATGCAGGGAGATAGTCATCTGTTCATAGACCGACTAACTAAAGGCATTGCCACACAAGGTACAGTTGATCAGAGAGAACTTGCCCGTCAAACCTGACCTTAAAGGATTGTGTGTCATGACAGATGCACTTTTGAAATGGCTGACATCAAAAACAACATACTAAGCTGTTAATGTGCAAACATGTTTATATGATATTCTTATTAGCTGATGAAAAATGAGAGAAAACGTTGTAATCTGTGGAAACATCATAATGACACCATCACAAGTGGTAGCCAGTGGTGGAAGATCTTGCTAAGACAGTTGGGAGAGAACAGCTGCTAATTGCTCGTGGTGCTGCACTCTCAGTCATCAGTCATCTCTGCTCAGTTGTACAAAGGCAGGTGCTGCAGGCTGAATAGGAGAACAGTACTACAGATGAGCATCTTCGCCTGGCTGTACAGTGGTATCCAAGTGCTCTGCCCCTAGATTTGGACTTCTGAGCCACCCAAATACTCGCTGATCAGTTCCCATTCAAGAAATGTCATTTTTTGGACCTCGCGGACAACCTGCATCATGCAAAAGTTCAAATTTGCAAGTGAAAAGTTACAAGCTACATGTCATTTGGTCATTGAAATGACAATCCTGCTTGAATACCCCTAAAAGAAAGAATCACTGCATGAGCATTATTGGAGTGGGGAAAAAAAAAAGAAGAAAAAAAAAAAAAAGCAGTCAGTCACGCACAGAAATGCCTGCTTATATTCTGCACAAGTTAGCATGAAAGTTGCAGCCAGCACATGCAGAGAAACGTCTCTATTTGGGGCTTCTGCCACACTATTTTGTGAACAGTAAATGCAGTGAATGTTGCGAGTCTTTCTGTCTGCAGGGTTATGCAGGCAAACTATACCACCTTTGAGTCAGCTGTGCATGGGTTTGCCCACCAAGGGGAACTGGCCGCCATGAGGAAAGTGTTGTACCCAGTCCCTTTGCCCCGCAGTGTTCACAGGCCCCCCAAACGGTGAGTGGACGCTGCCATCGTAACATTTCTGTCGCAGGTTGTAAAGAAAATGTACATACATGGATGCAAGGCCTTGAAGTTGCACTTCCTGTGCATGCTGCAGCACAAACTTAGTCGTGAAAACGTGTGTGATATGGATTCTTAGACTCCCTGAATCGAAAGAGAAGAAAATTCCAGGGCTTCAGGGCTTGTATCTGTATGTTTACACATGTACAGACAGTGCATGTATATGGTTATTTACCATACACTTGGTCATGCTTTGCTAGAATGAAGCAGGAACCACGTTCATGTGGAGTATAAGAGTGCGACATGCCTTATAGGTGCCATTTCCTATAGTGGGCTGCCTAAACATTGCATGTAGTTACATGTTCCACACATGATTGCAAAGATAGTATTGAGAAATGTCATCAAAAAGGTTGGACTAGGAAACATTTTAACAGGAGCGTTTCAGGATCTTTTGATTTAATGACTGCAAGCTTCCATTCTGTAGACATAACAAACCAAACATACGCACTTGACTGTAATTTTGTTTTTGCAATTGTTTCACACAGTTTATTCAGTTTTTAACAGAATGTCATAAGTGAGAGCAGTCTTTGCTTCCTTCAGTGTTCAGCTGCTGTTCAATTTTCTCAGCTCAATCTTCCCTTTGGAAAAAATGGTGTGTGAAATTGTGCTCGACAATGACTGAGAAGTAGGCAGGTGGCAATGTTTCCACAAATACTATTTTAAGCAAGTTCTGCATCAGAAATCAGTGCAAAGGAAAAAAATGAAAGAAGGGAGAATGACATTTTTGTGTTCTTCTACCAAATGTCATTGACTTTCCAGTTGCAAACGTTTTCGCTCAGGGACTGTTGGGAGGATGTGTTGGTGGTTTTTTTCTCTTGAGAGAGACCCTCATTCATGTTGGCTTCATGACGAAGTAATTACTGGAGTCAGTTGCAGAGGGCTATGATGGTGCCCTGGTATGTTAAATAGGCAACACAGAAAACAACCCAAGTAACTTGGCAAGAGTGCAATATCTCCTCTGGTGAGTTGCTTCATGACAGTCTGGTATTGAATTCTCATTGTAGACTTCTAGGGGATGCCAATGAGGTTTGTATGCGGAGAGGTTGAATTAGCAGTGAGGAGTAATGTGACGTGAGAGGACACAAAATAAGACCACCAAATTCTGTCAGCTTTTTGTTGTAAAAATCAAAGGAGCAAGTCATGATGCAAAAGAAGTATGAAGCAGTTGTTCACCTATTTGTATTCCCATATAAAAATGAACCAGAGGAGCAAAGCATGTTGCAAAATTTATGAAGTGTATGTTCAGCTGTATATTTCCAAGCAAAGCTTATCGCAGTCTGTATGAAGTACCTGTTCAACTTTATATTTCCACATGAAAATGGTTCATGGTGTTAGTACATTCATTTTGCCTTTATGTTTTCACACAGAAAACTTATTAATGTCAACAGTTACCGAAATATGTGCAAAAAAAAAAAAAAAAAAAGCAATTTAGCAGCTCTTTGTAAAAGAGCCAGATCAACAGTCAAACTTTGTGTGATCAAAGGGACGCAATATTACATCAGTTGCTAAGTCAGTCAAAAAATGGCAGTTTTGGGGGGGGGGGGTGTGTCTATGTGTGTCTCTGTCTGTCTGTGTCTCTGTGTGCGTGTGTGTGTGTGTGTGTGTGTGTGTGTGTGTGTGTGTGTGTGTGTGTGTGTGTGTGTGTGTGTGTGTGTGTGTGTGTGTGTGTGTGTGTGTGTGTGTCTGTGTGTGTGTGTGTGTGTGTGTGTGTTCAAGCAAGAGAGACGCAGGATCAAAAGTAAGGAACTGTGAGTTTTGAGATCTTTCATAATTTGATGGTATGATAGCTTAATGGTGTAATGTTTTCTTATTTTAATCTTGTTTAAAATGTCTTTTAAACTTTTTCAGCGTATCAGACAGAATAGTATTTTGGTACATGCAACTTTTGACATTGTGCAGGGTTATTGAATTTCATCCCAAATTCATCACTGAACTTACTGCGCAGCAGTGCGTCTTCTGGTGTGTCACCTTTCATTCATCATCTGATATTGATCATTGCCTGTAGACTGCAGGACAACTCTCCGTATGGTTCTGGTGGTAGGTGAGATGAGTGGCAAATCAGCATGCCACTGAGAATGGAAGGTGGTGGGGGAGAGACAGGAGATGACACTAAGTAGAAGAAAAAATTCAAAGAACAAAACACCTCTCACAGTAATTTGTAAGGGGTGTAAATTGATACCACAGCCATTGTGACTTTGATCTGTTAGTGCAAGTAGGAAGAAGGATGGAAGCAGTACATATGTACTCATTTTTGTCCGTGGCCCAGATGGTATTTCATCACAAGTCTTATTATAAAAACACTGGGGGATCTTTGATTGTCCTATTCAGTGGATTAAAGGAGCATAAAAGTTTCTATGAATTTTGTAATATTGATTGTGTGTTGGAAAACTAGATTTCCGTTGCGTGTATTTTGCCTTAATTCCACTGGTGCCAAAACTGACAGAGGTTGGTAGGAATTGGACAGAGATAAGACCTCTGCCTGTATTGGCACCATAGTGCCTAATATCAGTAGGTGATGTTAAGTGTAAACCTAAGGAGAAAATATTCTGTTTTATACTGTCGAGGGTCCAACTATTTTTACAGTGGATGCAATGTGTGTGTGTGTGTGTGTGTGTGTGTGTGTGTGTGTGTGTGTGTGTGCACAGGGCAGTGATTTCCTACAGCAAAGAAGTAAACAAGTGGTGCTTACCTTTCCCTGGCAGTGACCGCTCCGTGGTGCAGCGAACGCAGCGATACTACTTTGACACAAAGAGGCAGAGGCCCGTCAGTGAAATGATTTTATGTGGAATTTGATGTGGGGTCCAAGGATTCTGTAGGTGGAAAGACTTATCTGATGCGCTGTGTGTCTGAGTACATGTGTGTGTGTGTGTATGTGTGTTCATGTGCATGTGCACAATAATGTGTGCTTGTTTTTTTATTTAATTGAGAGAGAAAGATGTGATTAATACATGCCTCTCTGTCAGCTTACTTGTGTCAGCTTACTAGTCTAATTTCAAAAGATTTGTTGACAGTTGCTTAAAATATAGCCTAAGATTACATTTTGAAATAATCTCCTGTACTGAGTTCTCTTAAGCCAGTGTTATCAGTATCAAAGTGTCAATCTTTGTAATGTAGGTGTTGATTATTTTAGCAGCTTCTTGACGAAAAACTTTTACTGTTTGGTTTTGCTGTGTAATGATGGTAAAATAGAATTAAAGGATTATACATGCGAGCACCAGATTGTACATGTAAGCACCAGGCTCAAGTGCCTAATATCAGACTAGCAAACAGAAAAAGGTCACTTTAGAATTGGTAGAGGGAGAGCTCTTGATGCAAGAATTGCTTTGGCTTTAAACTTGGATGAATAAGGTTGGATCAGGTGATTTATACATAGTGTAGGGGCTTTAACTTTGGCTTTAAACTTGGATGAAAAAGGTTGGATCAAGTGATTTATACATAGTGTAGGTGCTTTTAACTCAGCACTATAACAGAGACAGAATAGCATGTGAACTACTTAGTTTTAGAAGTCTTAGTAGTCAGCTGCTTAGTTTTCGGATTAGTATTTGCTTGACATGATGTAAGGAAATTGTAGAGTTCCTTCTGTGTGTGATATATCAATTGTTAAGAATTATTCATATATACTACATGAACCAGTTTTCTGCTTTGATCAAGACCAGACAACAAACAATACCTTGAGGATGTTTCTGTTTTACAGGTGCAGTTCATTCCGTATTTCTGTCGCCCCAGTCGGTTTGCGGCGTATGCCATGGCATTTTTTGCCGTCATCTTTGGCATCATGGCCAAGTTCAGCCTCACCAGAGCTCTGCTACTGAAGGTCAGTTCCTTTGCTCTTGTTGACATTGCCCCCATCTCTCCAGTCAGTTCCCCTGTTGTAGAAAAATGCTATGTATCTTTGCTGAATGTGTATTTTTCTGTCAGTGAGTGTGTTTCTGTATGACTCTCTCCAAGCAGAACTTCCCCCAACCAATTATTGACAGTGCATAAAGGAATAAATGTCTCCTGCAGTATGAGAATGAAAGTTGCTTGCTTTGACACTGAAGTTTGCAGATCACATGTTTGATAAGGAGGAAAAAAAACATGTTTTGTGAAGTATAGAGAAACGTACACATGTAAGCATGAATGCTGACATAATGCTTACATATATATATATAAGCACATGGAAACAGGTTGACATGCATGCCGAAGTATTGACAGAGGGCTTAATGTTGTTGCATGTACGAGTTGATTTTAAATATTCTGTGCTGTTACTGGTACAATGTCTTACTTAAATGAAGTGAGATATTCATACATTGTACAAAATGTAGATTATATAATGCTACCTAATTGTGATTTTCCTTTTGTTGTAGATCGGTCTCTTTTGTCATTGGTGCTATTGTTGTTTTTCTTTATTTCACAGTTCCCTGGCCTTTTCACTGCTGGTACCTTCAAGAAGGGTGGACCTACACAAACTCAGGTGGATGAGAATTATGATTGTCATTCATGGCACATATAAAGCCACACAAAATGTTAATCTGTCTTTATAAGCATTGCAGCTAGTATGAGTTGATATGAATATAATCATTACAGTTTGTCAACATAGATACATTGGAATGCCTTTTTTTTTTCTAGGTTGTAGTTGTTTTGTTTTGATTGATTTTTTTTCCCCAAATATTGGATGTGTGGTTGATAAGAATGTGCTGTGTTCAGTTACTCCACAAAATCTTGAATTGTCAGCATATAGGCCCAGTTACTCTCCATGTACTCAGCATCATGGCTTGGAAGATATGGTATGGCATTTATGGAAAGTCTCCTTATTGGATTGAAACTGAAACTTAAAAGCAAAACATGTGACTCTTTTGTCCAGGCATATGGTTTTACCAGGCATATGGTTGTAAAGGACATTCTTGGGTGTCAACCACTGAAGCAGTGCTGAAAAACAACTTTACTGTGCTGTACAGAATCAACAGTGGTCTAGTTCAGTGCCCTGCCCTAAAGATTTACTTGATTCCTCCAATTTTCAGACAGTATCATTTCATAGTCAGTGAGTGTGCCTCATTTTGACAAGTATGCAGAGAGGAGGCTCAATTTTTCAACTCGCTTCTCAAGGATATCGTGCAGACATCAACAGTCAACACTTTTGTATCATGTGCATCCCACTAACCACTCGTAGAATAGTATCTCTTTTAAATGTAGGGAAAGGCATGTTGTGAGGGTAAACGATAGTCTGGAATTGGCCATTTAGAGTTTAATCGGTAGATTGATAAAACACAGAATGACTTGATTTTGATAAATCTTGATACCAAAAATCTTGATCATAGATTATAGATCATTTCACATTTGAAGTTTCGTTTTACTACTTGTGCTACACCAGAATAATCACTGTGAGGATAAAAGGCAGACTATTTAGAGGAATGATGTGAGGAATGTGAGATGAGTATAATGTGGGAATTGTTATCAACATGAATAGGGGGAAAAAAAACAAATTTTCCTTTACTCAAAAGCCCTTCTTCAATGCCTGCTAAGAAATTTTTTTTTTTTGTATTCATTCAAACACAGGGAATGTAAAAAACCATCACATAGTCTAAAGACCCATCTTCTCTGCATACAAATAGCCTTGTTGTTGCTTCTACCAAGGAGGTGCAAAAACTGTGGAACTGCTTTTTAACAAAACTTGGTGGTAAGATGGGTTGTTTAGCAAGAATAAACCCATTAAATTTTGGTGTGGATCCATTGCACAGAGTTGGCTCAAAAGGGGAGATCCAGGATTCAGTGAGAAAGATTATGCAAAAGATACTGAACTGATCTGAATAGAACATCGTTGAAAGATGGAATATAGGTGGTGATTCAGGCAGTTACGGCCTGTCCATAGCCTGAAGATAATGATCCTCTCTGGTCTTGTTGACAGGTAGTATGAATAGTCTGTTTGAACTATGAGTGTTTCCACAACCACTTGTAGTGTTGTCTGGTCCTGATGATGGCTTTGGCTCCCAGAAAAGTTTTTGTTCTGACTTCATGGGCTTTTTTTTTTTTTTTTTGTAAATCCCTTCATTGGCAGGGGATCCTCAGTCATATAGCTGTATGCATCACAGTGAGATGGTATTCACTGCAGGGTAATGATATGATCTTTGCAAAGGGACAAGGGTTTAGGACTAATTTTATTGAAACCTTAATAGAAAGACAGAATGGGGTCCAAGAATGAGTCCCTAAAAAATTGGAGCTGATGTGGTCACAGGAAGACATTTGACCCTTTTGACCATGGCAGAGGTCTGCATTTTCCTGATCGCAGTTCTGGGTTTTTTGGTTCATGTGTAATGTAGGTTTTGCTTTGTGGTGTTGCAATGATTGCTGTGTAAACAGCATATGATTGTTACATGTATGTGTGAAAGTCCATTCATAATATTGTCTGTGGTGTGCATGTGATAAGCTTAAGTATATGTTTGTAAGCTTTGTGTGTGGTAAGCGTACAAGGATGATGTTCAACTTATGGTTACCTTTCATAAGTTGTTAATGCTGCTGTATCTACACTGACAGACGTAAAAGTTTCACACCTTCTTGTTTGTTTTCTTTTCTTTTTGTTTTGTTTGTTAGAGGAACATTCACATACTGTTGCTGTGTCCACACTGACAGATCAAAGGCACGTCCTTCTCGTGGACATTCCTGGCCAGTGGTTACAGTGACAAGCTGGAGGACCCAGAGGCCCAGCATGAAGAGGCCCCAAACCAGAACATGGTCGTCAAAATCAGTGGACCTGTAAGGATGGCAGATATTGTTGTCTCTCTTTTTTTTTTTCTTATGACATCACAATAGGGGAAGAGGTGCAGTTGATTTATGATGCAACACACCATTTACTCCTGCTTTATCATTTGATGGATCATGAAATGTGTGAGCACGCACCCCATCATATATGAGGCTGAAGATGCTCAGATGAGAGGTTTGATTTAAAGAAATACTGTATTAATGCTTATTTCTCTGATATTCTTTTTTTGTTTGTTTGTAGAGTAGTTTGCTGTTGTCTGTTGAATGAAAAAAATGTATATTGCCAACCACTTAAGAATGACAAGTCTTGTTCCAGTTTGTTTTTGTTTATGAGTTATAATGTGTTTTGACAAATATTCATTGTTCAGTTTTCAGTTCAATTTGTTATGTTTTGCATACAGTTTTAGTAAAATTGAACAAGCACTTAAAAAAAAAAAGAAAAAAAAAATCCCTTTTGTCTATGTCCAAAAGAATTCAGGCAGAGTGAAAAGCTGAAGTAGGACAAAGTATAATGATCCTGTAAGAATTGTGATGCCTTCTTTTGGCTATGATGTGATGTGATTTGATGAGATGGGTGTACCAGAGCCAGGCTATGTGACCACCCCGATCTGCATGGTTCAGGCTGGTGTCGTGATCGTCAAAGAGAAGAGTCGTCTGCCTCAAGAGTGAGTTCCCTCTTTACTAGCACTCTCCACTTTCAACTTAGCCTTAGTGACTCCAAAGCATAGCAGTGAATATCTTGAACTGTTAAAATACTTGGCAAGTACTGCAAAAGAAAGAATCACCTGAACATTATAATACAGCAGTGTAAGGCATTTGTTGTAAATTTGTGGTATTAATGTTACTACCCTGACATATCAGAGAGAAAATGCAGATAACGCTGCATGGGAATAAATTCACCTTTATGACTAGTACCAAGTACATTTACCATCTACATTACAGAGACCCTGGCATTAAGTGTTGAAAAAGAAGTACAGCTTTTGATTTTTGTTGTTGTTGTTGTTTCATACACATAGCTCTATGGATCTGGTTCTACCCAAAAGAAATATTTGTCTAAGTTAACACAAAAGCGCCTCCATGAAGAGGCTTTTTGACCATCCAGGAGGTAACTAATGGAGAGATGTATAGTTTTTTCATAACTGCCAAGTGCATTGTGTGTCTTAACAATGTTAAGTTTTTGGTTCTATTGTGGATGAGCTACATGTTGTGTACTAAAAGTTTCAGATTATGGAAGTTCTATATGATGTCTGCTGTCTTTTGTTAATAGACAGCAATGAACATTTGGCAAGAAAAGTGAGAGCATAAGATAGCAAAAATACAGTGCAACAACCCGCATGTATTCTTGGTTGCATGCTTGCTGATCTATTCAGTTTGATGCCAATGTAGGGGAAAAGAGACATACATGCATATACACACACACGCCATAATACTCCTCACCTTAATGGCTGTCATAAACAGAAACATGTACTGGTAAAGATTGGTTCATCTCTAAGCAGTCGTAACAGATTTTTCAGATTGGACATGTTTTGGGATTTAACAAGCATGTAATTTGAAAAAGAACAAAAGAATGTTAACGTGTGTATCCAGACATAGGGTTTCAGTTAAAGTCTCATTTCAAGGACTTAGAAAGGGGTGGAATCTATACACATGTTGACTTCTGCAGGGCTTCTGTTGGGAAAAAGCAGAAATCCTTGAAATTCTGTGGAGGTCTAGCACTCAATTCATTTCATGTCATTTGCAACTCTGCCAACCGCTATGGGCCATATCAGGACCTTTGGGGGTCCATTGGAAATGCTCCCCTCAACTGAAAACATTTGAAACTTATCTTCAAAACGTTGAGTCCAACACAAATGTGAGCATGAAGTGGTGCATCATCCTGTTTTCAGTCCAACCACAACAAAGACTGTTATTTTTGTTGATAGAGCAGAAGCATTTCTTTCACTTTTGTCAGTTGCCAGTTCAAGACATCAGTGTGTGATATTAGTTTACCTGCAAAAAAGATTGCGGCTACACACTCAAGCAAGGAGGTTTACTTGAGATTTTGTGATGACCACGTAATCAGCGAGCATATCAGTATTGAAATCAGCTTTTTCCATGCATTCCACTGCCATTTTTTCACTTCTTCCCCCGATATATTTTTTTGTCATAAATATTCCTTTTTCTGTATAGATTCTCTCTTTTCACTGAAATCAGCAAATTGACAGTGAACTATGAGGCATGCTTCAAAAGGAAAATCTCTAAACTGGCTGTGTCATGCGTAGAGTGAACTCACATCCTTTTCATCAAGAAAACAATGCTGTATTCACAGGGCTAACCAGGCTAATGTGGTAGGGTCAGTAAGCAGAAATATTTAAATTATGAGACTGGTAGGTGTAAAACCAACAAATTGTCAAAGGGAAAAAAAAAGTAATATGCTATATCATAGCTTCACAAGAAAGTTTAGAGTGTGAATGGCTTTAATTATTCTCTCTGAAGCTGTCTTCTGTATGTCAAGAGTGTTTCTTTTTTTCTTTTTTTCCCTAGGGGTGGTGTGTACACTCCAGCCTCAGCCTTTGGGGACACATCAATCGTGGAGCGCCTGGACAAGCACAACGTCAAGTTCCAAGTGATGGAAGACTAGTCTGCTGGTGGAGGACCACTAGTTTTTGGCCTGTTGGCCATTCTTTTGAACAAGTTGTCAGCTTTGGAGCTTTCATTGTTTCTTTTGGTTACGTGCGGATAAGAGCCTGGGCTGGCTTTGTCCTCGTCGCGTCCTGCAGGATCTCTCCTCCGCACTGGACCATTGCCGGTTTGCTTTTTGTTTGTGCTTTTTGCTTCTTCTTCTGCTTGGTGACTTCACCTACGATGTTGGCTGTTGTTTGGGTAACGCAGGTATTCTTCATTCGTTTCCAGTTTTCATCCAGTGGTGGTGGTGTGTTTTGTAAAAGAAGGGAACAGCTGTTAAGTTAATTCATTACGTTTGAAAAATGTTGACCAGAGAAAGACAGACTGACAGTTCTTTTCAGTTTTCCTATAACCAAACGGGCCCTGTTTGATTTGGCAGAAACCTGTATAGCTTGTCAGTTTTACTACACAGATGCACAGCCAGGTCATAGATCTGAACATGTTAGGTTTCTGTTTGAGTGGTAATTTAGGAACATTTTGGTCTTTGAAATGGGGAGAAAAGAAATTTGTTCTTATCCCCACCGACTAACCAAATATACAGATGACAGCTTTACTTTTCTGCATTTCATTCAGCAGGTGATTACAAGTGAATTGTTTTACAAACCATGCATGAGATTTTGTCTAACCCATTTCGTCTTGTTCACAGCTACATGTAAATTACGACAGTAAATTGAAAATCGTGTGGTTCGTTCAGTCTAGGTTGAGAGAAGCTGTGGGACAGACTTGATAGTTGTGTAATATATCCATTATGTACAGATTACATAAGGCCCCCTTCCACCTCCCATACCCCCCCCCCCCCCCCCCCCCCCCCCCCCCTTATCCTTCATCCTCTGGACAAGTTCATTCATTGATCATAGATTTATTTACAACTTTATTGAAGGAGCAAAATATTAACTTCCGTGAAAAAGAAAAATTGTGATTGCTGTATTAGTTGCCTGTGTTGCACACTTCATCAGATAAAAGATGCTTTTGCTTGAATATTTGCATGTTGAGCAGACTGCAGATAAGGCACTGGATTATCATGCTGGTTCCTGCCTTGGTTTAAGACTGTGTCAGACCAGTTGACATAGGCTAGAACACTAAGGCTACATCAAAATGTTGTTATGCTCTGCATAGTTATGGGGGATTGTCTTCAGTCATGACAAGCTCCTAGTATAACATTATGTCTCCAAAATCCCCCAAAGTCGGAGTGTGGGTTGCCCTTGTGGTGGGGTAATAAAAAACGGTCACACACGTGATGTTCTCATCCCCAGCTGATGCATTTGTACCATAATGTTCAAGTACTTCGGCTGTTAGGATGATCCCTGGAGTCTTTTAGCCAGGGTACGACACATCATCATCATCATGCTGGTTCCAGTATGAATAAGATCATTTTACATTGTATCTGTGTAAAGCATATTGTCTATTTCATTAGCTTTGTTGTGGACTAGAGTGGTTCACATTTGTGTAGCTTGTAGTTCAAATATATACATTATGAAATAACAAGAAAATGCTTGTAGAATAGAAGGAACAAAAACTAGTGGGTGAATATAGCAGCATGAACTTAATGATCAGTCATTATGAAGCTAGTGTGCCGCTCTTCACAAAATTTCTGCAAGTGATCTTTTTATTCAGCAGTTTCTTTTCCCCATCATACATTTTTTTTACCAGTTCATATATTTAATTTCTCAGCAGTTTTCATGGACTTTTTTTCAGTCATATCAGTGTCGCTGTGTTTACTTTGAGAACTATATGTTGTTTTGCACTTTAAAATGTCATCCCTCCACCCTTTTCCCCCCAAACTGCCCTTCCGTGGGTCCAGTAACTCTTTAGTTTCCAGATGGTTGGTACAAGGACCATGAAGGAACATGCCACTAATTTGGTGCTTATGGTGCACGATGTCCTGCCAAGACCAAAGCAAATGTGGTGTGTGTTAAAGAAAATGTTTGCGTTAAAATACATTTTATTTACAAAATGTTATTACTTTTTTTTTTTTTCTCTGGAATACATTTTCATTTGACTTTCTAAGAAATTCACTTAATGGTTTTGACAAACTCTGTATTATTATGCAATCCATTCAAATGTTGCTTCTTTCTTTCGGAGACTTATCCAATAAAATGTGTGAAGAAGGAATTTTGTCCTGAACATTTATTCTGTATTCTTTATCTTCTGTGATAACTATGCGCTAAATATTGCTGCCTATACACTGTAATGCTACTATTTCCACAATAGTTGTGACAAGAAATGTACTTGGAAATAAAGTATTCACTAATTTTTTCTATTTCCTTCTTTACTTTGGTCTGTGTCTGTGCGTGAATGTTTGCATGTGAGTGTGTTGTAATGACCCGTTTATCTCAACACCATATATGTGTTGTTAATAACCTATTTATTTTCTACACCTGTCTACCAGTTATTACATCAGGCCTGCTGGGTACCGAACTCTGTACACACTGAACTCTGTACACACTCACATCAAGCACACAGGTTTCAGATCCTATAATCCTTGTCACCATCTGGTGGGGGGATGGAAATGCTGATATTCTCAGCATGCAGCAGGTTGCTTTGAGAGAAGAGGAGATGACCACTCCCAATTGTGTAGCCAGTAGTAGTAGTAGTATGTGTTTGATGTGCAGGATGTGGTACAAACAGCATGGTCATGTCTTGTAAGATCAAACTGGATCTCTGTAGCAAGAATTTCCTGACAGACACTACAGGTGTCTGTAACTTATAAATATGGTATGAAAGGAAGCTTAGAGAACAGTCCTGTTATGTCGCCTCTGACTTAACTGGATCTCAATAACGGTACATCTTTGTTTGCATCGCTGATTATTCATGAAGTCTAGAATCTTCTAGGCTTTGCATTCCTGATGTGACCTCTGTTCTAATAATCCAACTGCATCCCCATCCTTGCTTCACATCTGTTCATGTAAAAAAAATCATGCAGCTTGGGAAAGAGAAATGGGAGTGGGGGATAGGAGGCAGGGGGCACAGCAGACAGGACAAGAGTAGTGGCCCATAGTGGATTGAAATCAGACACCATCCTGATGCACATGACCAAGATCACAATGTGATGGCTTCTATAATGGCCTGTATTCAGTGGTGGGAAAAAAAATTATTGCAACATTCTCGCATAATGATGTTACTGATCCGACTACAAACATGATATAAAGCTTCACATAAGTGTTTTGTAATTCCTGTTGTTTACTGTCTGCATGTCATGGATTTTCCTCTTTGCACATGGAAGTGAACAAGGATGCAACATCCCCCCCCCTTCCCCGCCAGAAGTCCATCATGTAATTTGTTTATATAATCGTTCATGTATTTTGTTCGATAATCATTCATGTCACAGGGGGCCGGAATAGCTCGGTGGTAGAGCGCCGGACTTGTAATCTTGGTGATCCTGGGGTTGCGGGTTCAAATCTGCGCCGGGTGATTTCGGTACAGGGGGATTTTTCCTGGGAGTTAACATGGTTCTGACTCCATTTCCCATACAGTCCTTGGATGAGAATTTAAAAAAATGAGGTTCCATGTCTGAACGCACGCATAACATCTTGCACACATGTAAAAATCCCGTCACCAACTTTTGGAAGAGAAGGCCTGTTTGGCTGTTGATATGGATGACATGTTACACATAGCATGCACCCTCCCCGAAGTTGGAGTATGGCTGCCTATTGGCGGGATAACGCAAAACACACTAAACCCCACTCCCTTTGTTGGGTAGATGGGATCAATCCTTGCCTGTCTATACAAGGAGTGTCTGCAGGAATATCAGCCTGCGTATGCGGGAAAAAAATATTCATGTCACAACACAGCTTGGTACAGAATGAGAATGTTTTTCATTAACATTTTTGTGTCACTTGGGGAGCCACTGGAGAATTTAAAGAACCCTGAGATTTTCATGATACACTGGTATGGAATAATGAATGCACCCTGTGTGTTTCTCTTTGGCGTCGGTTCATCCATGTATTGCTAAAAGACTGGAGGAAACAAAGGACCCACATACACTTTTTTTATCATCTGCTCTCTCTTCCCCTTCCTGTCATGCAACTTCAGCACAGCACAGCACCACAAGTCAAGTATTTGCTTATGGCAAGGTATACTGAGGTAGTACTCTCAATACACACCACCACTACCATCATGAAAAAGAATATTCACCATGTATCCTTGCATCTTGTACATCCACCATGTACCACAGATGGAAAACAAATGTTTTTGTCTGCTTCTAACTTGAATATTCCCATTTGTTGGAGGAGTAGGTTAGGGGACTAGAATACAATGCAGGAACAATGAGGGTTTTCGGTAACTGAACAGTTTAGCGTTCTGGTGCTCGAAGACTTTATTACCATTCTTGATGTGACTGGCAGTATGCAAAGACTTCCTATGCTCTGCTCTTCTATATATCCCACAATTGTAAAATGATTTTTTTTGTGAGTGTAAGAACAACTCCTGGTGCTCAACTGTCCATATATATTACACATTCAAAGACTATCATTATGATTATACTCCTTGTGGATCTACAACATTGCACACTCAAAGACTATACCATTACAACCATATTCATGCATTTTCTAGGAATAGTAGGATTGTTATCAGAGTGGAATTTCCCCAGTTCTGGGATCTTCAGTACACACAGCTTCCAAGGTCTCAAAAGAACAACAAAAAAGTAGCATTTTGACCTTTCAGAGTAGCATTCAACACTTAAGCGTAGCACTCTGAGTAGTGTTCCATATGACAGAAAACGGCATGCTTCTGCAACAGCAGATTAAGGCAACGGAAATGTCAGTTATCATGAGGTTTTGACTTGATACAACAAAAATTTTAAGAAAATCAAAATGGACGACGACAAAACTCATTGATGAATCAGCAAAACTGCAAATGCCTTTGATGATTTTTTTCCTTCTTTTTTCTTTCCTTTCCTTACTGACATCGGCCTTTTCATTTTTTCTGATTTTACACAATAAGTCTACAGTCTAAAGATCCATGCTAACTCTGTTAACTTGCAGGAAGCATCTGCATCCCCCCTTCCCCCTTCCTCTCCCTTATTTTCTTTCTTTTCTTTTTTTGCATAGCATTTCACAACAAAAACAACAAAGTGTAGCATTGTCAACAAAATCATAACATGCTACACCCAAGACCAAGCACTTGACAGCTCTGCATAGATCATACTGCAATACTACTGAAACGGACAAGAAAAACAAACTGCTGAGCAAGTTTTCATATTCATTTTTCACATGCTTTATTCTTCCACATGTACATCTCTTCATAAAATCAAAATATTAAATATGCTGAACACACACACCAACTGAACAGAGGACCGATCAATCACTCCAAGACAGCACCATCATCACTCTCTCTCTCTCTCTCTCTCTGGCTTCAGAAACATCACACACACACATATTCACACATACACACCCACACAAGGACAGACACACTTCCACTTCAGTTGTCAGAACCGTCAACTTATGAAGGTGGGAACTTCAAGAAAGATGATCTGAACGGCATTCTGTGCACAAGTATAATTCAAAACGCCTCAATGGACAAAATTAACCTTCCTCTGTCTTTTACTACAAGGATCAAACAGCAAAATTTGTATATGTACATGTATGTGATTCATTGTCATAAAGTCTTTAATGAATGAGAGAAGAAATTAGTATGATCAAGTCTTCATTCACGGTCTTCAACTAATGAGAAAAGATGTGTGGGTTGAAAAAGTCTTAACTGTTCGAAATGCATGATGGCACACATAAATCTGGCTTTATTAAGAGTTAAGCTGATGTTTTTATACTGAAATTTTGCTTTATTTCCTTATTAAGTTTAAAGTCAAAAGTGGAGCTCGTGAGTGATGGATCTGCTCACTGGTAACATATTCAGTTACTTCAATATATTGATGTAATTACAAAAGAAAAAAAAAAAACGTAGATCTTTTCACTTCAACAATAATCTTGTGTCAAGTTCTTTTATTCAGACCCAGTATGGGTGGAATTCAACTGCTAGCTGAAATTCCCAATGTTTTCTCATCAGTTGCCTAGACTTGAATAATATCTAAAGCTCAAGTACCATGATCTACTATACTAAACACCATTCGTATTTCTGAATCATTTCAGAATCATTTCAGAGTTTGTGTAAAAAATCTATCAGCTGATGGCAATACGAGTTTACCTTCGTATTTCTGAATCATTTAAGAGTTTGTGTAAAAACCTATCAGCTGATGGCAATATGAGTTTAACTGTGCAAATATGTGAGCGAGTACATGTGCACTAGCGTTTACTGTATTTAAACAAACTGGGATGTTGAACAATTTCAACAAACTTTACTGAATTGGTTATATGATTTTTTGGATGAAGCAGACATGCTGATCAATTTATGCTTGATATTATTTTGTTTTACTTTTGTGTTTGACAATCTAAAAGGAAACAAACTGGCCAGACTGACTAAATAAACTATGGCCAATTTGATCGTAAAAAAAAATTGCATTCCAGTCCTGTGATCCCTTGAATATCATACCGACTATTGCTGTCAAGGCATATCTTCTCAAATTTCAATACATTCACACTATCTACAAACAACAATAAACATATTTACAGGAAAGTTAACAATTACTACTTAAGACTTAACCAAGAATCATGGAAAGAAAACCAGCTAATGAACATGAAGGCAAATGTCACTGAATAAGAAATTTTACAAATGCAGCAACAGGCATGGATAATCCTTCATACTGAAGATGAGTGAGATAAGACAAGGCAATTATGACTGAAACATTTGAAGCATACATACTTATCAGTTGCATTCCTTTTCTTTATCCTATGTATCAGACTATCTAACTCTTGTGTACCAGAATGATGTTACCAAACCCAGCAAGTTGAATTATTTTAACCTGTAAACCAGTCAGCGAGTGTTTCATATGCCTAGATCTCTCTCAGTGTCTCTGTGCATAAACAGTATCACTACTATATCAAATTGTTCGACATGCTCAAAGTCCAGAGTAAAAATATTGTGGCAAAACAAATGATCTTTCATGTTAACTACATACACCTGCCGAAAAAGACTATACCTCAATCTCTTCTTTATTTTCAACCACTCGGTGTCAAAAAGAGATTCCTTTCCATGAAGCAGAAACATTCTTGAATGAAAGTCTTGTTTTCAAATAGGATGAAATGAAAAAAAAAAAAAAAAAAAAAAAAAAAAAAAAAAAGATGTCAGTCTTCTCTTGAAAGCCCAAGCTAAAGAGTGCAGCATGCTACCCATATCTGACCAGATGCCCCACACAAGTGTTTACACACTTCACTGAAAGCACAAGGAGCACATTTCTGATGGATATAATGTCACTCAGTTTCAGTTTCCAGTCAAAACTTGGGAATCTGCGCTGCAGAGATCTGTACAATAATCAAAACATTCCATATCAGCTATCGTTCTGGTTCTGAGCTGGTTCATCAAATCCCTCACTTTCTGTGACCAATGCTCGCTCCAGAATCACACGCCCTTCCTTGTAGCGCTGGTTCTCCTCTGTGGCAAATTCATAAATCCACCCAAGCTTGGCATCACACTTTTTGCAGGAGACGTCACGAACCATATGGCGACCTGTCAGCATGACTCGGTCCTGCACTTCGCTGAAGTTGAGGTTGACCACCCTGTTGAAGAGGAATGCTCGTCCAGTAGCCCCTGGAAAAAAGGCACATCAATTTCCGTCAAGATATACTACTGATTTTATTCAGTCTTGAAACAAAAGTTTGAATTAAAGCCACACAAACTGATATTTTACTATTGTGCATATAAATTTATTCTCAACTTCTTGTAGATCAATGTTCATGAAACCTGAATCACCAGTGATTCAAATAAGAGACTAGGCTGTTCACACCTGAATGGATTATATCTGCTTGTACGTCACTTCACTTTACACACACACACACACTCACACACACACACACACACACACACACACACACACACACACACAAGTAAACAGATAAAATAAAACAGAGGAGGTTTGTAAATGTAAGATTTCCTTTTTTTATACATTACATATGAAGCATTTGTCTATTTCAACTTGTATGATTAGGGAGGAGATGGGAGGTGAAGGGCTGTCCAGCATTTCAACATGCCTCTCTGAGGTAAACAGGCTTATATTAACTGAGCCTGTTGCAGGGTTTGTTACTAGTTCACAACTGTTCAAGTTGTTCGATCTTTTTTTTCCTTGGCATTCAGACAGTGTTTTCCCCCGACTCAGGACCCACCATGCAATACTCCAATGGTGAAAATGGAAAAAAAAAATGTGAGGACATTGTTCCCTGCTCAGAGATATCACAACAACATGAATTGATAATATACATGTCTAAATTCATAGCTCAATGTGTGTGTTCATATGCCTGCATGCATGTGAGTATCAACGAGTTTTGGTCGAACACACACATTCTCTTTGTTTTAAACACTTCATTCTCTGAAAATGATTTTCTTATTTCGACCCTTTTAATTCAGAGTGTGTGTGTGTGTGTGTGTGTGTGTGTGTGTGTGTGTGAGTGAAGTGAGTGAGTGAGTGAGTGAGTGAGTGTGTGTGTGTGTGTGTGTGTGTGTGTGTGTGTGTGTGTGTGTTTAAGACAATGAAAGACATGCAATAACCAATACCAGATAATTACTGAACATAGATCTCAAGGGGACACAGAATTTTTTGACCCACAGACAATTCAGTTTTTGGCTGAATAAGAATAGATGTGACCTACTTCAGTAAAATCCATTAGATCCCTTATATTACAAATTGCTTCAATTCAAAGGAGACTGGGTCAAGTTGCAACAATATTACACATAATATTCACACTAACACCGACCTGTAAAGCGAGTGGAGATTAACTCAGAACGGTTTGTCAACTGGGTGTCACAAGTGGCACAGGAAAACACCCGGGTACCACCAATGTGCTGAAGGAAGATACGTCCCATCCTGACTGGTAGCGCTGGCTCTGAAACAAGAAAATCTTGAGAGCTATTCACTGCAGAAGGATAAGGGGTTGAAAAAGATCCAGAAAGGGAAACATATTACTGGCTTAAATGGGAAAGAATTTAAACAAAGAGGAAGTGTCCTATGAGGAACAAAAGGGAATTGAATACTAAGGAAAATGAAAGCAAAGAAGGCACTGAATGTTGAATGGGGGCGATAAAAGAGACAAGACAGGTGGCAACAGAGGGATCTTTTGAGATGGGGGTGGGGAACGGAGGAAGGGAAAGGTATGGGTGGGGGAGATAAGCGGAGTGGAGA
Source organism: Conus betulinus (assembly GCA_016801955.1). NCBI lineage: Eukaryota > Metazoa > Mollusca > Gastropoda > Neogastropoda > Conidae > Conus > Conus betulinus. The sequence continues at coordinate 100,141 of JADBJO010000328.1, read as the reverse complement.
GGAGGAAGAAATGGGAGGGAGGTGGAGGGACAAGGGGAGTGATGTTGAAAAAATCTACATAAAAGAAATAGTACTGGGCGGGGAAGAAGGGCTGGAGTACTGACTGGGATAGGACGGGAAAGGTTACAGTAACCTAAAGAGGTGGTGACAGGATGTAAGGGTCAGACAGGGACAAAGATAGCTCGGATTATGAAATGGATTGGAGAAGAGAAAGGATACTAGAAGGAATAGGAGAAGAGAGAGGGATGCTGAAAAGAATGCAAAAAGAGGTAGTGTTAAAACAGGCAAAAGAAACTGACAGCTGTTGAAAGAACAGAGTGCGAGAGAAGTATTACGAGAGGGGAAACAGGGTGGACAGTTGGGTGGGATCAAACAGCAGTAGAGTGGGGCTGAAAGAGACTGGAGAAGGGAAATGTGTTGAAATCGTCTGAGTAAAAAATGGGACGAAAATAGTATTCAACTAAAACTTACAGGAACGAGAGAAGAGAGATGTTTCAGGGTTCCTACAGACTCCCAAAACCAAAATTCAAGGATTTTTCAAGGAGTTTTTAAGGAGTGTTTATTTCATTTCAAGGTTACAATATTTGTGTAAAAATTGAAAAAAAAAAAAATGGCAGTTTGATTTTTTCTGCATTCAGGTTAATGAAAAAAATGATTCAAAAAAATTTTTTTTACAAACATTCTCGCGATACTGGATTGTCGTCTGCTCTTTAGCCAAGAGAGATCATTTGTAACTTCATCAATGTTTATGAAGTTACAAATTCTCCTTTTGGTTAAATAGCAGACGACAATCCACAATCGCAAAGATGTTTGTAAAAAATTTTTTTTTTAAATATTTTTCATTAACCTGAATGCAGAAAAAACAAACTGCTGTTTCTTTTTGCCACATTAAAGATTTTTGCAGCCGATGGCTTGATTTTCAAAGGTTTTCAAGGAGGTTTACATTTTATTGATTTTCAAAGGTTTTCAACGCCTTGAAATTCGCTGCCAGAATATTCAAGGAGTTTCAAGGAACGTACGAACGCTGTGTTGAATGGGATGAAAAAATGATGGAAAATTTGGAAAAGAATGAAAAAAGGCAACAAATGTTCAAAGGGACAAGAAAGGGTCCAGATCACAATGAAAGGGATGAAAGAATGGGTATGATGTAAGAAGGGATGAAAAACTGTAAATCATGTTGACAGGAAAAATGAAAGAAATGATGCTGAAAGGCATGAAATGGGAGCACTTGGTGATGCAAGGGATGTTTTACACAAACACACACACACACACACACACACACACACACACACACACACACACACACACACTGACTGACTGAAACCAATTTATTGTCAGATTAACTCATGGTTACACACACACACACACACACACACACACACACACACACACACACACACACACACACACACAGTTGAAGGGAATGAAAGACAGAGAATGATGTTGAAAGGAATGAAAGACAGAGAATGATGTTGAAAGGAACGAAAGACAGAGAATGATGTTGAAAGGAATGAAAGACAGAGAATGATGTTGAAAGGAATGAAAGACAGAATAATGATGTTGAAAGCAACGAAAGACAGAGAATGATGTTGAACGAAAAAGACAGGGAATGATTGAAAGGAAAGAAAGACAGGGAATGATGTTGAAAGGAAGAAAGACAGGAACAATGTTAAAGGAAGGAAAGACAGGGAATGATTGAAAGGAAGGAAAGACAGGGAATGATGTTGAAAGGAAGGAAAGACAGGGAATGTTGAAAGGAAGGAAAAGACAGGGAATGATGTTGAAAGGAAGGAAAGACAAGGAACAATGATGAAAGAAGGAAAGACCGGGAACAATGCTGAAAGGAAGGAAAGACAGGGAATGATGTTGAAAGGAAGGAAAGACAGGGAATGATGCTGAAAGGAAGGAAAGACAGGGAATGTTTTGAAAGGAAGGAAAGACAGGGAATGATGTTGAAAGGAAGGAAAGACAGGGAATGATGTTGAAAGGAACGAAAGACAGGGAATGATGTTGAAAGGAAGGAAAGACAGGGAATGATGCTGAAAGGAAGGAAAGACAGGGAATGATGTTGAAAGGAACGAAAGACAGGGAATAATGTTGAAAGGAATGAAAGACAGGAAATGATGCTGAAAGGAAGGAAAGACAGGGAATGTTTTGAAAGGAAGGAAAGACAGGGAATGATGTTGAAAGGAAGGAAAGACAAGGAATGATACTGAAGAAAAGACAGGGAACAATGTTGAAATGAAGGAAAGACAGGGAATGTTGAAAGGAAGGAAGACAGGGAAATGATGCCTGAAAGGAAGGAAAGACAGGGAATGATGCTGAAAGGAAGGAAGGAGACAGGGAATAATGCTGAAAGGAAGGACAGACAGGGAATAATGCTGAAAGGAAGGAAAGACAGGGAATGATGTTGAAAGGAAGGAAAGACAGGGAATGATGTTGAAAGGAAGGAAAGACAGGGAATAATGTTGAAAGGAAGGAAAGACAGGGAATGATGTTGAAAGGAAGGAAAGACAGGGAATAATGCTGAAAGGAAGGAAAGACAGGGAATGATGTTGAAAGAAAGGAAAGAAAGACAGGAATGATTTGAAAGGAAGGAAAGACAGGGAACAATGTTGAAAGGAAGGAAAGACAGGGAATGATGCTGAAAGGAAGGAAAGACAGGGAATGATGCTGAAAATTGAAGGAAAGACAGGGAATGATGCTGAAAGGAAGGAATACAGGGAATGTGTGAAAGGAAGGAAAGACAGGAATGATGTTGAAAGGAAGGAAAGACAGGGAATGATTTTGAAAGGAAGGAAAGACAGGGAATGATGTTGAAAGGAAGGAAAGACAGGGAATTATGCTGAAAGGAAGGAAAGACACGGAATGATGCTGAAAGGAAGGAAAGACAGAGAATGATGCTGAAAGGAAGGAAAGACAGGGAACAGTGTAAAAGGAAGGAAAGACAGGGAATGTTGAAGGAAAGAAGGAAGAAAGACAGGGTATTATTGTTAAAAGGAAAGAACAGAGAATGATGTTGAAAGAAAGAAAGACAGGGAATGATGCTGAAAGGAAGGAAAGACAGGAATCATGTTGAAGGAAAGACAGGGAATGATGCTGAAAGAAAGACAGGGAATGATGTTGAAAGGAAGGAAAACAGAAAATGACCTGATAATGATGTTGAAGGAAAGACAGGGAATGATGCTGAAAGGAAGGAAAGACAGGGACTAATGTTGAAAGGAAGGAAAGACAGGAAATGATTTTTGAAAGGAATGAAAGACAAAGAATGATGCTGACACTGTGAAAGGGGATGAAAGAAAGGGAATGATGCTGACAGGAATGACATAAAGGTACAGATCTGGTCTCCAATTCATGAAAGTAAGGGCTTCAGATTCCAGTGCACCCTTGATATTTTTTAATAAAATTTTGAAGAAGTGCATCAAATGTTATACACACCTCAAATGCCAGAATGTGCATGCTGCTGCTGCAGTGCCAATGTGGAAATCAGTCCTTCTCTCTCTCATTTGACTGTGTGGAAAAATGAAAGCTGACTGTGCCTGTCTGCACCATCATAGTTCTATATCAAAGATATGAATCATCAGCTTTTAATCAATTTATGATCAAAACATGTGACAAGACTTGTCGCCAGGACCCAAGAGACAACAGGATAGTTTGATATCTCTTTGCTTACTGCAAACATCAGCTCCCTGCACACAGTGTATTCAGTTCTGTGCAATTCCGTGGCAGTAATGAAAATGCCACTGAACGAAAAGCGTAAACTAGCAGAATAACTGACCAGTCCAAATAACCTCAATAAAATGTTTTTAAGCAAATCATGTATAACACTTTTTTTTTGTTATAATAATAAATTGTTCATATATAAAGCAATGTTCAAACACTCATTCCACTCTCTCTCTCCCACAGACACATACATATATATATATATACACAATAGACATACTTTTTTTTTTCTATCCCATCTTCTGTGCCACCTCAGTGGCATTGCACAAACGCCGCTCATTCCGACACCCCGTCCACAGCGACAGCCCGGACAGTCCCACCACAGCCCCACCACCGGCAATCCACAGGGAGCAGTCAATGTCAAGTCGCCAAGAGGCAACCCACCGGAGGAGACGCTGCACTGCTGCTGAGTCACTTCGGTGATGTTCAGTGGCACCTATTCTGATCCAACATACGCAGGACACCACCTACTAAGTCCCCTACTGACGACAATAATTGCTTAGTTGCAGAGCCGGCACGAATGAGCTCTCCCTCCAGAGGGAGCCACCACGTCCGTCCAACGACAGCCCCTATGGACTTGGCGATACCGGTGACCCCGACGGAACCAAACAGGGGCCACACACATGGAGAGTTATCGAAACTGAGGTCACCATGAGAGCAGGGCATGAAGGGCCACAGAATTTGAGACTTTTTCTTTATGCTGATCGATGAGAATGAAGATGATTAAGATGCTACGGATTTCCATTCCAGTCCGAGACTGCATGACAGGGCTGTACTCTACGCTTCCTTTCATAATATATCCCGGCATCAACCAGGCCTGAGAAATACAGACACCTGCAGTGTTGGTCAGGAAATTTGAGCAACACTCTCAGAGATGCATCCTTTAAGTGTATGAAACTTGATTGTGATCATGGTTCCAGTCTTCCCAACTGAGCCCGTACCAAACTCAACTCTGGGTAGGAGCCAGTCGGAGCACAAAAATCCCACATGAGTCTGATGGGAATTGAACCCATGATCTCCCAGACGGGAGTCCGTGATGCTAACCACTTCACCACAGCGGCTGGTAGACACACATATTCATTCATCAACAAGAACATTCGTACAATGACTCATTGTAACATACACACGACATACATATTTATTCACTGACAGGTACCTTAATACAATGATGCATTGTGATACACACACACTACACAGTACTGTTATAAAAGTACACACACACACACACTATACTGTTATAAAAGTTTACACACACACACACACACACACACTCACACAGATTTCATAGTTTACACACATTGTATCCACAAGGTAAAAAGTATAATCAGTGCAAATTCATGGTGTTTGCTCTTAATAAATGTTTGGTTAAAACTGTTTGCACTTTGAGTTCAGAGGTATTGACTTATGTTTGTCCAACATTTTACTTTTGGTACCCCAAGCTTTGAGCTGCCAGGGGACATCTATGATTTCCCATGGTGATAAAAAAAAATAAAATTAAAAAAAATTTAACTGCAGCTCTTGCACTACAAGTATTCTTGTACCAAAGCACTATTCCAATTTTGTTTACTCCTACTTTGCATAGTCTGCTTTCCCAGCTGAACTGTTCACAGATGGTTATAAAAGTGCAAAGATCTTGCTTTGCATAGCCTGTTAAAATCTATCCTTGACATTAATAAAATGATCAACCAACCTTTTCAATAAAAAAAAAAAAAGGAACATTATCATCAGACCAGTATTAGAGTACAGCAATCCTTGAGGAAAAAAAAAAAAACTGATGAAATTCAAAGGAATAATTTGATGGGGATGCTCAGGAAAAAGACATGGAAACTTGCTTTCAGACTGGTATAGTCTGATGCAAATCTAAGCATAGAGTTGTGTATCATAAATCATCCACTTGTCGGTGCAACCACACCAAAGACCAATTCACTCTGCAGCTTTTCAGTCTCCTTCAGTTTCACTTACATGTTGTAGTCTCTTTCAATTTTGTAAATAACAGTGTCGGTGTATGACATCTTTTGCTTCTAATCAAGAAGGCAAAATGGCAAAACTACTCTGCTCTAGCTAACAAAAATTGTTCATGTATAAAGGGTCATCTGCCAGCATACCGCTAAAACTAGTTTTTTCTTTCAGTTCACTGATTCTGTGTGTGTGTGTGTGTGTGTGTGTGTGTGTGTGTGTGTGTGTGTGTGTGTGTTCAGGGGATAATGGATTTTCATACAGTTCACTGAAAATGTGAAATCTGCAAACTCATGAGGAAGTTGTACAGTTGTTAAATAAAAAATGGAATCATGATGGAAATGAATACAAATAATGTTGTTTGCTGGACTAAAAATACATTAAATACTTCAAAATCTCCCCTGATTGTGATTATGATGTAAAGATTCTTTATGTTTTCTTAGTTTACATTTTTTTGTTTCTATGGTAAAAAGTTCTTTAAAAAGAAATAACAACTGACTTGTCCTCTATGAGAGATTTTTCTACTCGTTACTTTTTGCACCCTCTTGTCAAACAGAGCAAATAATATTGTAAATGCTAATGGAGCATGAAGCATTACCATAAAATTCAAATGATAATACCTTGAACATGTGACAGAAAAGAAATAAATAAACTTTTCGGGATGGGGATACGAAAGGTAAACTTTCGCCTGACCTCAATGCTTGACGTAATGTTGTTGTCTGGGTGGAGAAGGTGGACGAAACTTTTGTTTTTTTTTTCTTTCATGACACTTAAATATCAGACCAGTTGACGATGACAGAATACAAGAATCAGAATTCATTACCCGCTTCAAGTTTAAGCGGCGCTTTACTCTCTTCGTTCACTAACACTGAGTAACAGTAACATTGTGGAGCTACATTTTCACAAAGACATCCAATGATCCAGTGTTGCTTTTCTACCCCAAAAGAAGAGCAGAAACTCAATTTCTAAATCATATTTCATGTTAAAATTACAAATGAAAAAAAAAGAAAAAAAAAAAAAAGAGAGCAAAACTGCCGCCGACCACAAACTCAGTGCAACTGAGAACAAGAGCTGTCTCAGAATCCGAACAGGTGGAACTGGAAGCACAAAATAAAACTCAGACATTACAAACGTACGATAACGAACAATCTACTATATCATTAAAATGAAATGTTAGTTATCTTAGAATATACTTACACCAACTTACTTTAAAAGTTCAAGTAACTGCAGGCAGAAACTTGTGTTTTACAATGAAAGAATCTGAATCCACTGATGTTGACTTTCACGCACACTGCAAACCAAAATATTGTGGCTTACGTCACATCAAAGCCTTGTGGGAACAAGGTTAAAGGTCTCTGAGTCGACGCAGTTCATGCTTGCATCACACTTCCGCTGAGACCAACCCATCTCCAGACAGACGAGGCAGCCGGCTTCAGTTGGAAACTACATTACTTTTTGGAGGTAAACAAACAACTGTTTTCAACAGCCAAAATGAAGTGGTTGTCAGACGACCGACGTAAAAAGAACCAGAGGTTTTTGAGACAGTAGTAGAAGGACTGAAAAAAATCTACAAATCAAGTTATACCCACTGGAAGAGTCGTACAAGTTTCACGACTTCCACTCCCCTTCTCTCGATGATCCAGATTTTGACTCGAAGCCTATGATTCTTCTTATTGGTCAGTATTCCACTGGAAAAACAACATTTATCAGGTATCTACTGGAACAGGATTTTCCTGGAATCCGTATAGGACCGGAGCCAACAACAGATCGTTTCATTACTGTAATGCACCATGATCAAGAAGGGGTGATCCCAGGCAATGCTTTGGTTGTGGATCCAAAGAAACAGTTTCGTCCCCTGTCGAAATTCGGAAACGCCTTTCTGAACAGATTCCAGTGCTCGCAGTTACCGAATCCTGTACTGCAGAGCATTACAATCGTTGACACACCAGGTATCCTATCTGGAGAAAAACAACGGATTGACAGGGGTTACGAGTTTACTGGTGTCTTGGAATGGTTTGCAGAGCGTGTGGACAGAATAATCCTTCTGTTTGATGCGCACAAGCTGGACATTTCAGACGAGTTTCGCAGAGCAATTGAAGCCATCAAGGGGTATGACGACAAAATTCGGATTGTCTTGAATAAAGCAGACATGGTGGACCACCAGCAACTGATGCGAGTGTATGGCGCACTCATGTGGTCTTTAGGGAAAGTGCTGAGCACACCAGAAGTGGCACGAGTTTACATCGGTTCATTTTGGGACCAACCTTTGCAGTTTGATATGAATCGTAGACTGTTCGAATTGGAAGAACAGGATCTCTTCAAAGATCTACAAAGTCTGCCACGGAATGCAGCGCTGCGAAAGCTCAATGACCTTATCAAAAGAGCAAGACTAGCAAAGGTAAGGAAATGATTATTTGGTATCAGATCATATAGTTCCATTAAGTGATAAGGTAATGCAGAATGGGATCTTAAGTTCTTAGGATTGATTTATGAGATGTCTATGCTCATGAAAAAAACCACAGTGAATTTGCTGATTGTGTAAAGTTGTTAGAAAAAGTGATGGTGTCTGGGAAAGAAGTGTGCTGATTGTGTTTAGTCTATAATTGTAACTCACAATTATAGACTAAACACAATCCTGTAGACTGAATTCATACTTTTCGTATGATGTGTACATGTGAATGAATATGCAATTGATAAAGGAGATAAAAAAAAAAAAAAGGAAAATACAACTTGCGTTGGTGCTATCAATACTATTGACTTTACAATAAATGGAATGATTGCTGTGGGGTGAAAGACCACTTTGAAAAAGTAAGACTGCTGATAGGCATGAAGTTACTGCGTAATAATTCAGTTCTGATGGATGGCTCACATGGAAAGATTTGTTTTTTGCATTCCCCTTCTTATGGTAAACGTGCTTAGCATCATAAGGATTTTTTTTTTTTCTGTCAGTTCCTCTGTAAGTTTCTGCAAAAGTTAGGATAGCAACTCCTCTTCTCTTGGACCCGCCACACATGAAATAGTTCTATTCAATTCTATTTTCAGTTGTATCAAAGGTCATATTAAACAGCAGTAGTCTAAGCAACTCCTCACATCCTCCCTCTTTCTCGCCAAAGTAATTTGAACAGGGTCCATCATTTTAAAAAGTAACCAGTCATTTTGACCTATCATTTTAACCACTAGTGAGTCATATGATCAATGATTCCTCTAAACAGCCTGATCCATTTTGTTATTTGTTTTTGTTGTGCCTCTTTAAGAAATGATTGTGTGTTTTCTTCTTCATCAAAGAAGATAATGTCATATGTTCCTTCATATCTTCGTCATGGGAAAAAACATCACCAGTGCCTATTCTTCACTGACTGTGTAAAGTATAAGCATACCAGATCTATACTATATTTTCAGAAGAGACCTGGTTATTATATTATGTCAATGTGAGTGTGACAGTGTAGCTACCTGTGCCTTCAGCCTGTGTGTGGTAAACTGAGTTATATATACAACATTGACTTAAGTGTTCTTTAATTTGCCTTCAGACATGCAATGATATATATGATAACCTACTGACTGGGAAAAAAAGTGGTCGAGTATTGGATGATGATAACCTACTGACTGGAAAAAAAAGTGGTAGAGTATTGGATGATTACTGTCACTGGTGGACAGTGACACTTTTAAGTTATTGTAGTTGTAGAGATAGTAGAAGTAGTAGTAGAAATAGTAGACTAGTAGTAAA
>JADBJO010000328.1:38238-88238 GCA_016801955.1 Conus betulinus | reverse complement strand
ATGCACCATAAAATAAAAAAGAAAAAAAAAAAAAAGGTAAAAAGAAAAAAGGAAAGAATAAGTGTATATGTGTGTGCAGGGGGGAAGGGGTGGGGGGGGGGGGGGGGGGGGAACTGGATAATTCTCTTGTCATCTGTGACTTTCATCAGTCTAGTTGATTTACTGATCAGTTGAATCACAGGTGTGTGTTTTTCTGCAAAAAATATATATATATATATATTTGCAAGTAATGATAAAATGTAAGTGATGTATGTTTGAACAGAAAGAAAGAATAACAAATTCAGGGTTGTCTTTTTTAAAAAAAAAATTGTAATTTTTTTTTTTCATTCCAAGTACATAACCACCAGCCTCCTTTCAAAAGAGTCCATTTATCAAAAATATTTGTATGCCTTCAGTTTAAAGTTGTATTGCACCACTTGTTATTTATCTATGAATTATTATTTATTTGCAAATAATTGAATAGATAAAACAATAAAGTCTTGACAGTCATGTAATAAAATGCGTGCAAATGAAAAGTTTACTTCATTTATATGATTTATATATATTCATTTATGTATGGGCAAATCCTCACTCATGCATGCACAAAAGTAGTGTGTGCACATACAGTCATTTATAAGGGGAAAAATGAATTGATGTTCATGGTTGGCAGAGACTGTATGGAAGGCAGAAAAAGGGAACTTATTCCAGATGAGAAGGCCGTTAGGAAAAGCAAGCTGTTGCATCCGTTGGGAAGGAAAATATGCAGGTATCACTAGAATATCGTTGACTGTAATTCAGATGATGTTCACAGTGCTCTCTGAGTTCTTTGATTTCTTTGGGTGCAGTATCTGTTTTCCCATATGACTTCTTAACGCAGTTTTTCGTAGCCTTTAAATGTAATCTCAGAGTGATAAAGGAAGAGGAATGCTGGTGCTCTCTCCACAGCCTGAATTTACATTCCATGAGATATCAGTAGTTAACCATTTCATAGACTGGTTCCATGCTTTGTTTTCTTTCAGGTTTTTTTTTTTTCTTCCAGTGGATCGACTTGTTCAGGATGTGACATTTTTTGCTGTGTGAGTTTGACAGCCCTGAAAAAGGTGTCCATGGTTAGCTGGGTCATATTCTTCATGATTAAAACTTAACACTTGAAACTGATTTCATCTGCATCCTGTAGCAGACAGGATACTTACAGCCACACAGACAGGCTGGTTTACATTGCGTAAAGTAGGATGATTCTCCATGATCGATGCTCTGAAACGGTTGATGGAGCAGTACAATTTGGGTGAACTAGAGGCTAAAGTATGTGGCATGACTTAGTCTCTGAGTTGGGCACCGGATGCACTATCTCTATAGCATGGCAATCACACTAATTACTTCCTCATTAAAGACCCAACTCTTCCTTATTCACTGGGATTCCTTCCTTCACTGACTCTTACTCTTAGCCATTAAGTGGAGTATTGTAGATAGACTGTGAGAGGAGAAAAGGCAGAGAGAAAGTTAGGGGATTTAGTCTCTAGAAGGAGGAAGTGAAGAACGTCTTAGCTTTCGTTTTGTATCACTAAGTAAAAAGATCTGAAAACTTTTTAAATTTTGTGTGTAAATTACAGTCCAAATTTTAATCATAGAAATGACAAGGAATGCTTACACTGGTCTTTGGTTTAATCTGAAATCAGGATGCAACAGAAGACTGAAACAACAAACATCTATATTTTATGCTTTGAGTCACATTCCCTCTTTCTCTTCATCGTTGACACACATGAACTTTTTTTTTGCTTGACTTTAGGCAGTGTGTATTATATTGGTGGAATGAACCACACCCATTCCACTTGATCAGTTGATGGGAAACTTATGGCATGCATTATGCATGCAGTGAATACTCTTGAAATGGAAACATTCTGTTGCTGTTCATGTGACTTTCTCTGTCTGTCTGTTTGTCTGTCTGTCTGTCTGTCTCTCTCTCTCTCTCTCTCTCTCTCTCTCTCTCTCTCTCTCTCTCTCTCTCTCTCTCTCTCTCTCTCTCTCTCTCTCTCATCATCTCTCTCTCTCTCTGACTCTCTCTCTCTCTCTCTCTCTCTCTCTGGAGATTGAAAAAAAGGGCTCTGCCTAAAATCTTAATCCTTGATCATATAATTATAAAGCTGTTCTGAGTGCCCCCCCCCCCCCCCCCCCCCCCCCCCCCCCCCCCCCCCCCCCCCCCCCCCCCCCCATCTCCCTCTCCTCCATCTCTCTCTCTCTCTCGTCTCTGTCTCTCTCTCTCTCTCTCTCTCTCTCTCTCTCTCTCTCTCTCTCTCTCTCTCTCTCTCTCTCTCTCTCTCTCTGTCAATGTATCTGTCTTTATTTCTCTGTCTCTGCCTCACTCACTGTGTCCCTCTCTCTCAGTCTCTGTCTCTGTGACTCACTCTGTGTGTGTGTGTGTGTGTGTGTGTGTGTGTGTGTGTGTGTGTGTGTGTGTGTGTGTAAAAACTATTCCATCCTCTCCCAACTTCTATAGTCTCATGATTCTTTCTGTCTCTGTCTGACTCTCTCTCTCTCTCTCTGTCTCTCTGTGTCTGTCTGTCTGTCTGTCTGTCTGTCTGTCTGTCTGTCTCTCTCTCTGTCTGTCTCTCTCTCTCTCTCTCTCTCTCTCTCTCTCTCTCTCTCTCTGCCTCTCTCTCTCTGTTTGTCTGTCTGTGTCACTGTATCTGTCTCTATTTCACTGTCTCTGTCTCACTCTGTCTCTCTCTCTCTGTGTCTCCGTGACTCATTCTCTATAGATCTCTGTGTGTGTGTGTGTGTGTGAGTGTGTGTGTGTGTGTGTGTGTGTGTGTGTGTGTGTGTGTGTGTGTGTGTGTGTAAAACCAGCATTCCATCTTCTCCCTCCTTCCATAGTCTCATGATTCTTTGTGAGTCGGTCAGCGTTCTGGCAAATAGATTAGTCCTATCATCCTTAGGTTCTTAATCAAGTCTGTTGTTCACAGTGACAGACTGAGGTCTCTTCCATGGAACTCTCTATCTCACTCTAACACACACACACACACACACACACTCTCTCTCTCTCTCTCTCTCTCTCTCTCTCTCTCTCTCTCTCTCTCTCTCTCTCCTCCCCCCCAGTCCCTCTCCTTTGTCTTTCTCTCTGAGTTCCCTGACCAATCCCCATCACTTTCCCCCTTCCCCTACTCCTACCTCTCCTCCAAACACTTGTACACCCCGCTCACACTCAACAGTCATTACTGCTAATTTACTCCATTGTTGTCTATAAGTATCCTGGTTATCACTCAGTTCATAACTCTGATAAGTGTATGATCACTAGTGAATAGAATAGGCACAGATTGTGGAGACTCTCAGCCTGAACTTGTGACCTGCTCGGTGTGTGACCTCTGTGGGTGGCAAATATGGGAATGTTGGTTATTCACCTCATGGGCCCTGATAAATAGCTGTACTTCCCAGATTAATCTCATTAGATGTGTGGTTTGTCCTGGGCAGGCCCCAGTCCTCCAGCTATTAATTGACAGTGGTGAGATAGTATCGTGACACAGCTCATCTGCCTCTTGTCCTCCTCCTTAGCGTACACCCATCCACTCACAACTAGTTGCCCTGCCCAATTCAGACAGCAAGCTTTCTTGTTTGGGCTTGAGAGACTACTTTTCCAGATTTTTTTCTCTTTTTTTTCACTTTTGAATAGTTCAGTTCATAGTGCTATGAACTATTACTTAACAGTTTGAAGCTATCCTACTCTTTCTCTCAGTAACTGAAAGATGTGTGTGCATGTGTCTGTACACACACGTATGTGTTATTAAGCATGCATGTTTGAACTGAGAGATCAAGTCAATCATCTCTTGAATATTATGTGGATAGTACAATATTCAATAAAAACAGGTGACTGCAGATTATTTTCTTCAAATGCTCTAATAAACAGGGGGGGAAAGCAGAGGAAAAATACTTTTAACTATCAGAGAACATGAAAGTGAAACAAGCTGTAATGTTTTTGAGCTTCTTGTGATATTTATATTTAAATAAGTCACCTCCATTATTTGATATACAAACAGTTTGCCAAATAAACAGAAAGGCATGATCATTGTGGGCAGTGGATATCTACCAGTTGTGGCAGGATTTTGAACCCTTAATAGTGGTTGTTAGACAGAAATAGTGTATGATAAATTTGCTTTTGTTTTTTTATGTCTCTAAGATGGCAGATCTGTCAGATTACCTGTGCTAATCTTACTTTTTGAATGAGATAGGAGAATGGGAAACATGTCATAAATAGTTGTCAGATTTTGAATGGAAAATGGAAAACCCATGAAGAAAAAGATACAAACCTTAACATATTCCCTAACACAAAAATGAAATAACATCCCTGGTACTGAAACAAAATCAAGATTATATATATATAATCACACACACACACACACACACTCATACTCACTCACTCATCATTCACAGAAACACACACACACACACACACACACACACACACACACACACACACACACACACACACACATGCCCACACACACACAACACACACACACACACACACACACACACACACACACACACACACGCACACACACACGTACACACACACACACACTGTATCACCCTTTTTGCTGTGATCTTCATGTGTGCAGGCTCATAATTAGATACTATCTATGTGCTTGAACCACTTACCTCCAGGTTGCTGCGTACTGTCTAATTGGTTTTCTGTCGGTAAAAGCTGCTGTGCTTTGTCACAGCTTGTTTCGAAGGGTCCTCACACATCTGCCGTGATTCCACCTACACATGCACAGGTGTGCATGCACACACACACATACACACATATGCATGCACACACACACACACACACACACACACACACACACACACATATTAACTACTCATATTAAGAAACAGTTTTCTAAACGTAAAAGTGTCCTTGCTTCCTTCTTTGATCTTACATAAATTAAAACAAATTGGGTCTTTCTGGTCACGTCTACAATTATGTGAAATCCTTTTTAAGTGGGAGACATATAATGACCAAAGTTGGTGTGACTTTATCATCCTCAAGATCTATAGATATGGGAATTCCACAAGGTTCTATTATCTCCCCTTTGTTATTCAACGTAATGCTATATGACTTATGTACATGTTTTTCATCATATACCAAGGTAGCTCAATATGCTGATGACATTGCAATATGGATTAATGTATCTTTAAAGAAAAGAACAAATTTACGTCACATAAATTATATTCAGAAGCTCTTTCAGAACGAGCTGGATAAATTAAATAGTTATATGCATTTGAACGGCTTTCAATTCTCTGTTGAAAAGACACATTGGTTCTCTTTAACAATGGATATAACCCAAGTAACTTGCCTATATTCTTTCTGGGAGGACGGGAAATTTTTTATAAACGTGAAGTAAAATTTTTAGGCGTCCTACTTACACCAAAACTAAACTGGAAAAAACACATAGACTCGATAGTTACTAAAGCGGTTAAAAGTTTGAATTTTCTAAAAATTGTCAGTCACTCTCCATGGGGACAGGATCCCAAAGTTTTGTTGCATTTAGCAACCAGTCTTGTACGATCAAGATTGACTTACGGACAGGAGGTATTCTTTTCAGCTCCGCGATCGCATTTAAAGAAACTTCAAAGAATTGACAGTAAAGCTGTAAAGTTGTCCCTGGGTGTACCTGTGCACACTAAGTCCTCTGAAGTTTATAAGATAGCAGGCCTTTGCCACTTGATGAGGAAAGGAAAATAAGTTCTGTAAAATATGTAGTGAGACGGATGCCGTGGACGACCTTGAAGAGTTAAATACACGATCCGACATTGATTTTTCGAAAAAATGCACAGAAAAAATCAAATTTAGAGACGCTTCGTTCATATGTTTCAGACGTTTTTTCATCAAATCAAAGATTAACCCAACACGAGGTAGCGCCTCGCGTACTGGTTCCGCCGGTACCCCCCTTGGGAACTAACGGAAGTAAAAGTTAACATTTTTTCTTCTGATCTAAATAAAGCGATGTCGCGCCGCATGTGTTAGCAGCATCTGTCAAAATTGACATGGAAGAAAAAAGTTTACTAACTATTTGAAAGTATACACTGACGGGCTCAGTTCTTGATGATGGTAGTGCGGGATCTGGCTTTGTAATTCCAGATTACAAAGCTGAAAAATCATATTATTTAGGTAAGGGTCATTCCATATTTACAGCTGAACTTGTTGCTGTCCTGATGGCATTAAATTATTTAATTTCCTTGCCAGTCTCAATATTTAATATCCTGTTTTGTGTTGATTCACAGTCAGTATTAAAAAGTTTGCATTGTTTTGAAAATACACAGAGAGAGGAATTATTATTTGAGATTAAGTACATGTTGCACTGTCTTTACATGAAAGGTACTAATGTTGTTTTTCGTGGGGTCCCATCGCACACCTCCTTCATTTTTAAACGATCAAGCAGATAGAGCAGCAAAAAGGGGAGCAAAGAATATATTAGGTAGTAGTTAAAGGTTGACTGTCCTTTGTCACACAAGAAATTAGTCATATCATCGAAAGGGGATTTCTGGAGTCAATACAGTTCCTCATCAAAACCTCGTCAGCAAACTCTGTCAAACTTTGTGTCGATTAGCCGACCGTTTTCAAGCCTGGCTTTTAGACTTTTATGTAATTCCCTACGAACCAAGTATTGCCAGACTGTTAAGTGTGTATGTCGTGGGGATCTTTCAGTTCAACATGTGATTTTTGATTGTGAACTAACGAAACCCTTTTTGAATGGTGTTATACCAAGTGCTGACACTGGGCATGTTAATGTGTTTGACTTTTTAGATTCGTTGCCAGTTATTTCTCTCTTAAAATAACGAGACACCTTTTGGAAAGTCCATTAAGAACATTTTATAATCAAATCGTAAGTTAGATTACTTTAGTTATTTTTCTATAATTTTTCATAGTTACTGTCCTATAATTCATCTGTCCTTTATTTTTGTTCTATGTAACCACATCGCCTCTTCTTCTTCTTTTATGATAATAGTCTAAAATTGTAAACACTATGTTATCAGTGTTCATATGGACCTTGAAGATATGGACAATTTTGAGAGAATTGAGGTACCCTTTTTAGGGCCTTAAAAGCCTGTAAAAACTGACTTTGATTTAACATAGTTTGTAATTTGATGTGGCAGCCATAGGAGACAAAAGAAAAGGGAAAAGAACAATGATTTAATGGGTGTTGCAAGCAAGTTGAGTTTCCACTGTGAGAGAAGTTATTTGGGACATCAAATTAGGAAACTGGATTCTGTCAACAGCATGTTAGATGAATACTGCATCAAACCAGATGGCCCCTAGTCAGAAAACTTTATGTTTATTTTAAATGTGACTTAAACAGTGATTAAAGTATACTAGATTTGGAAATTTATTCCATTTGGGTCCTAAAAGTGTATAAGAATTTGTAAATTTTGTACCATTTTAATTTACAACACACACACACACACACACACACACACACACACACACACACACACACACACACACACACACACACACACACTCCCGCACCAGGTTCATATGGTTCCTAAAGGTTTAGAAAAGTATGGAGAAATTGAAGTACTCTTTTTAAGCCTACTGTGGAGTAACTGTAGTGTGCTGGTGTATTATGAATGTGTGTGTGTGTGTGTGTGTGTGTGTGTGTGTGTGTGTGTGTGTGTGTGTGTATGCTTTGATGTGAGGGGGGTTGAGGCCATGGGCTGAACAGGGGTTTAAAATGCTGATGTGTTGTCGGTATGCTTGTGCTTTTTGAGCGAGTGCAATTATGCAGGTCTTTGAATGTTTAGTTTGTGGTGGTGGTGGTGGTAGTTTTGTAAGCACCCTGAGCTCGGCAGAGATAGGGCATGTAAGAATCACCATAATTACACCACACACACATGGTTGCACATACCTTCTTTTGGCAGGGCTGGTGAGATTTGTATTTTTTCACTAGCCAGCCCAGCTAATGGATAAGGAATTCTAAAAGCCAGTTTAAGCTGTCACTAGTCCAGTACTTGAAAGATATCACCACTTTTTTTCCTACAGGTTGCATGCATTAAAACTGAAAAAGTGAAAGCAAATCGAGTTCAAGAGATAACAAATCCTGGCCACACAGTTATTTATTTGAAATGATGCGGTTGATAGGATCTTGACTTAATAATCTCCTTCAGTGCAGAGGACAATGCCCTGTAGAATCTTTTTGCCATTAGACCCTTCTCCCTCCCACCACAATTGTTTACTTTTTCACAGACTTCTGTCTGAGGCTGTAGAAATGTTTTTACATTATCATTCTGGGTGAAGAGATGATATTGGTTCTAAACAGGCATACAAATTAGACCCGATCGAATAATATCAACAAGAGGCCACTGTATATCAACTAACATATATGTCTGTGAAGCCAGAGGGGTTATATTCACTGTTAGTTTCATGCACAGTAAATGAGAGTAACGAATTTGAAAGCCATCACAGATTTGAAATCAAAGCACTACATTTTCAAAACTTTCTCAGAGAAATGATAGGCGCAGACAGGAAAGTTTCAAGTCGCCGTATGGGCTGTTTAGTGTTGAAATTAACTTTCGCATCCACATTCGCATTTGCCACAGGTGACCAGGTAACTGAATTTGTCCACCTCTGTTTTGTTTAAAAAAGTTTAAATTTTTGTATGTTTCAGTTTTCAGTTGTTGAAATGTGATTGTAGCACTGCTCTCAGGAAGCTGTGCTTCTGTTGTTTTTCAATCTGTGATTATCATGTTTACGTTTTGTGTGCAGGTGCATGCATACATCATCAGCTACCTGAAGAAGGAGATGCCATCCATGTTTGGAAGGACAGCAAGAAGAAGGAGCTGATTGCCAAGCTGGGCGACACCTTCGCCACCATTCAGCGTGATCACCAGATCTCTCCTGGTGATTTTCCTGACCTCAAGCGCATGCAGGAGCAGCTGGCCTTCCATGACTTCACAAAGTTCCATGCCCTGAAACCCAAACTGCTGGAGGCTGTGGACAACATGCTGGCCAACGACATCGCCCGTCTCATGCAGATGATCCCCCACGAGGAAGAGCAAAACGGGGGAAAACCAGGCCACTGTCCATGGCGGAGCTTTTGAGGGCCACACTGAATCGCCCTTTGGCATTGGTCGGGGTGAGGGCGTGGACAAAGGGCGAGGGGAGCTGGAGGAGTGGATAGTCAGCCGGGAGAAGTATGAGTACGATGAAAGCTTCAGCAAGCTAAACCCCATCAATGGCAAGATCTCTGGGGCGGCCGCCAAGTCGGAAATGGTCAGGTCCAAGCTACCCAACTCTGTCCTGAGCAAGGTGTGGAAGCTGGCTGATGTGGATCGGGATGGGATGCTGGACGCTGATGAGTGGGCACTGGCTAACCACCTGATTAAGATCAAGTTGGATGGTCATGATTTACCGTCTGAACTTCCCAGCCATCTGGTGCCTCCCAGTAAGAGGGATGACATGGCTTGACATGGCGTTCCGCTGGGTGTCTCCTAAAGGCCAATCGATGCATTGTTCTGTGGATGGACTGTAGAGGGTAATGTTTTGTTTGAGAAATCCATTCTGAGTGAGGCAAGTCAATCATACTAAATATCAGGATACCTTCCCACTCCCTCTTCCCCACCACCCCCCCACTTCCCTTCCATCCCTTTCCCATACCTTCCGTTCTCCACACATGCATGTACATGTTGCCTGTCCTTTTCCCTCCTTTTCCCTCTGACCTGTCAGTCAGTCAATCTTTCTATCTCCCTTCTTTTTTTGTTTTGCTTAAATATCAGATTTGTTTTTTTGTGAGATGTGAAGTGCTGCTTATTTTGTATCATACTTCAGACGAATTCCATACATCAGAAAAACTGGTTGAGGTGGACCCCTTCCTATGTTTTCCTTCTATTTTATTCCTGAGTTACCTTTTCCAGTTTCCACTATTTGACATATAAAAATATCATGCTTCTACATGGAGTCTGTAAGTTTTGTTGGCCTATAAGCCAAACTTTTTAAACTGAGTGTGTAAATACATTAGTATGCATGCAGATTTGTATGTATGCATTGCACATGTGTTTTGACAATCGATTTTACTATACTGGTGATAGATGATGTTTTGCAGAACATTGCAAGGTTCTGTCTTCTTGTTTCAAGTTTTTACCACAATTAAAAATGTTAACAAGCTTTTTTCGGCTTGCCTGGGATATATCAAAGTTGGTGTCAAATCGCAAATTAGAATACTCGACTGAAATGAATTAGATCAGGTGTGGAACAATTCCACATGAAAAGGGAAAAAAATTCCTTCATGTTAGTGGGGCTTTGAATCAAACCCAATTATAATGAAACTCAGTCATCTGTATCTGTTTAATTCATAATGAAATATTTCCTCTGTTCTGAGAATTTGGGTTCCATGAAAAGGCTACTGGTTGAACAGTTTTCTTTTGTTTTCATAGTAGAGCTAATCTCAAACACCATCACCAGTCTTTCTGACTGTAGACTACCACTAGAGGTGTGTCCCCAGCTTACATCAAAGAGAATAGTCTGTCTGTGCATTTGTTTGATTTTAGCCCATGTTTTATTTTTTCGACTACCATTTGATTGTCAGAAGTCGTATGTGAAGTTACAAATGGATTGTGTAGTCAGAAATTTATATTGAGGTTGCAGATTGATCATTTGTGTAGCCAATACATCTGAAGACAAACAGTGCTTCTCTCAAAAAGAAATTAAGTATGATATGAATTGATGTGTAGTTAGTTACCAGTTCAATTAACTTTTGCAGACTGGTGCAACCAGACGCTGTGGTGAAGTGCTTTGCTTCATGGGGTTTGGGCTGGAAGGTTATGGGTCCAACTCTTTTCGGAGGCAAAATATAACTTATAAGGCATGTTTTTGCCCCGGTTAGCTCCAACCAAGAATTGATGGCTGTGCTATAGGCTTGGATGGCAAGACAGGAATCACAAAAATGCACTGTATCTGTTTGATGGAGTATTGTCTTCTGACCAACGCTGCAGATAATTGTTTCTCTTGGGACTACTTGATGCTGGGCTATATTATTATTACTGTCTGTGTCAGTGTCTGTGCTGTATGAGTTTCAGGTTGTTGAAGGGTAAGTTCTTGAGGACTTTGATGGAGGGACATGGAGGTGCCATTAGAAAGCAGACGCTCACTCATTCTGTCTCTGGGAGTAAGCAGTCATTTTGTCAGTAGGGGACCTAGAAGGTGTGTGTGTTGGGTCGAGACAGGCACCATTGTACTCTTCCAGAGTGACTCAGCAGCAGTGTAACGTTTTCTGGTGTGTTGCTTTTTGCTGATGTGATACCGATGGCTCCATATAGACTTATCCATGGTGATACTGCAGCAGGACTTTGCAGGGTACACAGAGGCTGGAATGAGCAGCATAGAACTTGTTGTTTGTGTCCGTTGAATCAACAAGGACCACTTCAGTCATCTAAGGGTTGAGGGGTGGGGGTGGGGTGATTTGTGTATATGCAGGTGGTTGATCAAGCCGATGTGTGCACAGAATATGTAATGAAAGCTTGGATAGGCAAGGTGGGAGACCTGCCCTTGATGCTGGTGCATGCTTTCCTTGCCTTTCTCTTTTGTTGCACTGCAGCTGTCCTCCTTTCTTGACATAAACTGGCACCTTGTGGATAGAGTAGTGCCATCTAGCTCGATCCATAGCAGTTTGTTCCCATGTATCAGGGTTGATGTGTTAAACGCTTTCAAGGATGTCTTAAGAGTGTCTTTTAAGTGTTTCTTCTGACTTCCATGGGAACGCTTTCCTTGTTGCAACTCACCATAGAAGAGTCTCTTGGGTAGCCATGGTCTGGTATGCGAGCTACATGACCTGCCCATCAAAGCTGAGGCAGCATCAGGATGGTGTGAATGCTTGGCAGGCCTGCTTGGTCCAGCACCTCTGTGTCTGGGATTTTGTCCTCTCATTTTATGCTTAACAGTCCTCTGCGGCAGGTTGTGTGGAAGTGAGTCAGCTTCTTGGCATGCTGTTGGTACACTGTCCACATTTCACAGGTATAGAGGAGTGTGGGGAGAACAACTGCTCCATACACCTTCAGTTTGGTCTCGAGACTGATGCCTCTTCTATTCCAAACATTGTTGTGTTGTCTGCCAAAGGTTGCACTTTCTTTTTGCAATTCTGATGCTCACTTCATCGTCGGTGGTGACATTCAGGGACAATGTGCTGCCTAGGTAGGTGAATTCACTCACTGCAGCAAGTCTCTCTAGAGCATCAAAAGAGGTTAGTGCCATAGAGATGATAGATGAAGAATGGAACATAAGGCAACAACTGAACAAAACAAAAAATGGTGAGGATTTAGAAAAGTCTTGTCACTTCAGAGGATTGATATCAGTTTTAATGATTCATCATATGCACACATGGAATTAACAGTAGCAGAAGCTTCTCAGATAACTGGCAGCAGTAATCAGTTGCATCATTTTTAGAGGCATTACCTTTTGTTGTTTATTGATTATGTTGGTAAACTAGAGGCATTACCTTTAGCTATTTATTAATGTTGTTGGTAAACTAGAGGCATTACCTTTGGTTGGTTGTTAAGTTGTTGGGTAAACGTTCAGATCTGTAGTTTGGTGCATTACAAAGCTAAAAGTCATTCATTTTGCTGTGCATTACTGCAGTGCACTGTAGCATATTGTATGCCTTCGAGACAGTGAGCTACAGAATGTTCATGTGTAAAGTTGCTTGTGTGCATTTGTGTGTGTGTGTGTGTGTGTGTGTGTGTGTGTGTGTGTGTGTGTGAAATGCAATTTCTTTTTTAAATGGATCTGGGAATAGACTTTACTGCTTCCTAAGCTTGAGCAAATGCCAGTGCTGTGCTTGCTGTACAGGGATGATCAAGAGCACTTGCCTGTTAACAGATGTGATCAGATTCATCACTGGATGAGCAAAAGTCTCATTTCTTGTAGCCCAAATGGTGAGTGAGAATTTTACAGACAAAAATCCCTTTGCCACATTGCCAGTAAAACTTTTCGTTATGTAACAGTGAAAGCAGTTCCACGTGATCTCTTCAATGAGAGGAAATGACATTCTGCATAGATTAGGGAGTCCATTGGCTATTCACAATTTCCACTTCCTTGTGAAAGAAATTGGCATGATGACAACTCTGATGAGGACATGGAACAGTATACACTTTGTTTCATATTTCATGACTGGGTAAAGTTTACTTTTTGATTTTCCATTCTTACCAAAAACTAAAACAAAACAAAATCACCTGGGCATTTTGACTTCTCAGTGAGTCTGAGTTCTAAGATAAGACAGAGAGAGGGAGAGAGATGCAAGTCCACCTCATATGATTTTCACGCATTAAACAAACAAAAAAAAATCAGCTTGTCCTTATTTACTTTTTTGAAGACTAAGTTTTGAAATCAGACACACAGAGAGATGTGCGCATCCACCATGAATTTTTTTTTTTTTTTACAAGAAAAAAAAAGTCAGTTTGTCAAATTTCACTTAAGTGATAGCCTAAAAGGCTATTGGGATCCTAGTACTTTTTGTCCCCTGGCTACATCTTTGGTCTGTGTGTGTGTGTGTGTGTGTGGTGTGTGTGTGTGTGTGTGTGTGTGTGTGTGTGAGTACTGTTCCTGTTCTTAAACAACTATTTTCAGAGATGTGCTTTACATCTTCTGGGAAATGCTCAGCAATTTTTGTTTCTATCGATGTACAGCAATACATAACAGTTTACAATTCCATCTTGTTCAAGTTCAAGGATTTTGTTATCTTTGTTTTTATCTTGGCATGGGAATATTTATGGGGCTTCTGTGAGTTGGTATTAAGGAGGTTTAAGATTTGTTGCCAAACTTGGTGTGTGTGTGTGTGTGTGTGTGTGTGTGTGTGTGTGTGTGTGTGTGTGTGTGTGCACTTACAGACACGTGCAATCATTTGTGTGTGTGTGTGTGTGTGTGTGTGCGTTTCATGTGTGTGTGTGTATGTGTGATGAATGTTATTTTTAAAGTTTTTGAATGTTTTGATTGCATCCGTCTAACTACTACATTACTTACATATGTGTAACCTTTTTTTTCCTTTTTTTTTTCAGGTTTGGGTTAAACAAAAATGAAAAACTGAGATGTGTTTTTTTCTTAACACTTAAGTTCCAAGCTTTTGTTCCTGACATATCTTTGTTACTGTCCCCACCCTCCCTCTCTCCACCAGTTTAACTGGTTTATCTGTCATCAGGAAATTATTGTCCACAAATTTTTAGTGGTGCGTATGATTGTGTATGTTTACACACTATGTTTTGTTCACTACTCATTTGTTTGATATTATTACGTTAATCTGAAACAAGCACAAAAATATCAAGATGTAAGTGAGGAAGTAGATTTTCTTCTTTTTGTTTGTCATGCTTGGCCATATTCAGATCAGTTTTATTCTGTTGATCTTTTTTGGTTTATATGTATGTTATTGTGAACAAAGTATACCAGACTTCATTTTCTTACATGTTATGCTAGGTTCAGGACATTTGTATACCTGGTAGTGTCCCTAAAGTGCAATGTATCACTTTTCTTGCCTGTAATTTTATGATTTTGGCTTTATGAGAAGAAGTAAGTCAAATAACCCCCCTGCAATAAACAGATGTTTTGTCCATGTCCCAACTCGATTTTTTTTTTGTGTCTTGTGTGCAATCCTAGTGGTGCATCTGTTTCCTTTTTATGAGTTGCTACTGTAGATTGCGAAGCATTAGTTTAGTTGGTAGCTCTCTTGAAAACAGTAGTTTGTGTGTAGCACTGTTGTGAAAATGAAATGATGTTTTGATTTTTGTGAATTAGTGACCATTTCTGTAAATAAATACTTAATTCACCATACTTGTTTAGGGGATGTGTGTTGGTGGGAGAATGGTGGTGTTATCTGCAATCAAGAACAGTATATGAACCATTTATCACATCATAATTGAGTCAAAAAGTCCTTTTTTTAAATGAATGTGCAATTATATACGTTTCCTCTGATTATCAAAGAAGTTCAAAATTGCACGCTCCTGTGCTTGTATGGAGATGTAAAAAAGAAAAAGAGCAGAAAAAAAAAAAGAAAAAACAGGAAAGGAACAAAATGGAAAAGAAAATGAGAAGACAAGAAATTATTTAAATATTCAATGGACCCTAACGATGAAATATGTGTGTTTTGAAGATTGCTATAATGTATTCCGGGAAAAAAAATCACTGTGAAAATGCATTCCTGATTTGACAGGACCTTCCACCTGCATCCCATCCAACTTTCCTACCCCTCGCCCCGTCCAAAAACACCCCATGTTTGTCACAAGTAATTGTTTAGTGCCTATGTATGTAGAACTTTGGCTTTAATTGATAACAGTGTATTCAAGTTTCTCCGGTCATCTTCCTTCTGGAAATGACACTTGAAAAGTGTCGTCTGTTTATACTTCTATGATATTTCATAACCTCTTGTTTTTCCTACCCTATCCCCATGTTGCATATTGTGTTGATATTTGCTATGATATTTTATGATACCTATTTTTCCCTCCCCCTTGTAATTATTCAAAATATATTGTAGAAAGAATTATTTTGCATATATAATTTTTTTTTTTTAATTATCTTGCAAAATTCTTTCAAATCTGTGAATCTATGTGTTTTAGTAGTTGACAGATATCCTCATGAAAAATAACTAAGTGATACTATGTGCTGTGGCCTTTGATTTAATCCCAGTTTTTCCTTTTTTTCTGTAGAAATCTACCAGTCATCTGGTCCAGTTGTTCTGACGCATTTTGTCTGTTCTGTGTATACTTGTACATGTATATAAATTATTACAAACACTATTTAGATACAGTGTTAATTTTGACAGTGATAAACAAGCAGTGCTTTGAGTGGATGAATTTTGAATCAGCCATCTTGTTTGCTCAGGCACAAAAGTGGAGTCCTTTTGCCATAATTTATGGTTCATTTTCTTTTCGTTTTCTTTGTCTTGGCATGGGTTTTTTTTTTTTCGTTAGATATTTGCACATGGTTTAGAGCTAGGAAATCCATATTTGGTTGCATACTGTACAGTATTACTGAGAAAAGTATGAGTCGGTCAAGATTTCAGATCACAGAAAATATGTTGTCATGTTATCAGCTTGTGGGTAGATGGTGTACATTAGTACATATGATGCATGCTTCAGACACAAGCTCCGTGTGAGAATTCAGTTGTTGCTGATAGGGATGAAAGATCTGTAGCTCAGTGAAGAGAAATGATTTGTTTACTAGACAGAAAGCTCTTTTTAGATCGTCCTTTTCTTCTGGCCTGCTGGAAAAGTTTGGGTTTGGTTGGTTGCTGGTTGGTTTTGTGGCGCTCATTAGTTTACAGTGGTTACATGTACATTTGATTTTTGTTTATTTGTTGTTGTTTTGTTCTTTTGTTGGGGGATGAATGGGGTATGGCTGGGGGTGGGGGTGGGTGCTGTTTTGATTGATAGTTTGCTTAGTCAGAAAAGATAGAAGCTTGTTTTGCAAATTGCTCATTTTAAACTGATGAGCTATATTTTGTGCTGTCAACAGTCTTTTTGTGCTAGTTGTTTCATGCACACAGACCCTGTATCATTTACGAGCAATCCTCATTGTTTACTGTACATGCAGTATGCAGTTTGTTTTCTCCGTGATAACAAATATTGGTCCTTTGTTCTTCTCCACGTCAGTGACTGTTTGATGGTGGTGAGATTACAGAGCCATGGAATGCTCAAACTTGCTACCCAGTTTTACTTTGTGCTGTTGACTGCTGAGGCTGTGCTTCTGGTGGGCATAGTTAACCCTGTGTCATTTGCTCTGTGTTTTCATAAGGCTGTGTTATACATCGCTGATATTGCTACTCTCCGTTAGTTTGTTCTTTCTTTTTAATGTAAATTTGGTGTTGATGTGGGGCATTTTTTGCTACCATTGTATGGAAATTGAAGTGAATGATTGTTATCATTCATTGATTTGTCCTGGGCCCAAAATCTGGCTTCAGACACTTATTGTTTTTGTGTGTGCATGTGTTTTTACACACACACACACACACATTTTTTTGTGTGTGTGTAAATGAGCAGTGGTTTTTAAACATGAGAGTTTTTTTTTCCCTACAGACAAGTAATGCAATAGTTACCTATTGTCATTTGACTGTGAATGAGGACAACAATTTTGTTCCCATAGGTCAAGACTTCTGCTCTTTTGTTTTGTGTTCGTATCATCCTCAGTGATTGACAAGTAGTGAAGTTTACAAGATGCTAGTCAATAGTCATCTCCGAAGTCTGTTATTTAGTTTGTTTGTCCTTGCAAATATATTAAAGGCACATAGAAAATATGGAATAAAGGGTCCCTCTCTTTTACATTTCTCTTTCATGAACATTTTTTGTTCTTGAATTACCTTCCAAGAAAAATTTGTTTCCTTTCAAACCCCAGTTTTTAATGATTTCTTGGTTTTCTTTTTAAGAGTATTTATGGACGCTTGAATGTACCAATCATCATGGTCTTTTTGGTGTGCCAGGAGAAAAGGTGAGATAAACTTAATGTCTAACTTTTTCATGCTGTCCAGATAGTCTCACATATGAGGTTTTGTTGTTGTTGTCTGTAAATAACTCGGCTTATAATACATCAGGGTCTCCTCGATGTGATGGGCAAAGAATTAAATGTATATTGAAGCTTGCGATGCTACCCCCACCTTGCTGTGACACTCGAAAACATGAGTGCACTTTACCGTCACTGATATAGATAGGTCTGAGCCACTTGTCCATATGAAGTGTGTATTTACAAACCACCCTCCTCCTCCACTGTCCTGTTTCCTGTGACAAGCCCACCCAGTTTTATACTTATGTATAAATATCTATGTCCACTTGTCTTTACGTGAAGCCACCAACTTGTCGCTAAATGGAGTCATGTTGTTCGTAGTTCAGTCGACCTTGAAGGCCACACCGGGGCACAACATGTCACCTAGCCCTCTCCAAGTAGAAGATGACAGTGAAGAGATGCTTGTGTAAGCAAGGGGCAGATGCAATCCTGCTGGGTCGGGACTGCAAATTCTGTTGTGACTTGTCGTATGCTTGGCATCTTCCTTGTTCTCTAAAATGCTGCTGGTTTTTGCTGTCAGACTTTCAGAGGAAGCTGTGCTGTAGAAAAATGTCTGTGAATATGAGTGTCTTCTGATTATCAAGATCCACATGGTAATACCCAACTCGTCCTTAGCTGCATGTGCCTTGCATACACCTAGGAAACAAATTTTGTTCACAGAATTTACGCTGCTGATAGTACCTCAACTTACAATCAGCCCATGCCTTCAGAGAAATTGAACAACTGAGAGTAACATGGTGGCTAATGTTCACACTCAATCACAAGCATGACAGCTCAACGGAGCCTGGTCATAAACAGCAGCAGTCCACTGAATGTAGTGTAGTGCCTGCTTACCACAGATCATGTGTTATTAGTTTGTGCATGAATGTAGCATTTGCATGCTTCCTGCATATATATAACTAGCATGTATTCATTTGTATGTTTGCAAAGACGCTGTTTTTGTCTGTCAGTGACCATCTTGTCTGTATTTGAGAAAACTGACTTGTCTGGGAATAATCGCATAGTTATTTACAGAATCTAAGGGTTTCCAGGGTACTGTCTGCTTTTTATTGATGCAGTGTGTTTGTTTACTACTCTTACACAGTGTAGTGCAGATGATCATCAAATTCTGGCAGTGACATAATATATCATTTGAACATGGCACAGTGACTGTTTTAACGTAGAAAAGATGCTTGTTAAACTAAACAGATAGCTGTTGCAGTCAGAAAAAAATCTTAAGATACATATGATCTGCATATATTCTAGCATTGTGGTAATAACGGCCACTCAGCATTGCTTTTCAATTTCGGACTTGAGAGAAAAGTGTCAACTATTTTTATGTAAATGTTTGGTGCAGAGGGTCCAAGATTCAGCAGTGATAGCTTTGACCATCCAGAAGTTTGACAGGGTTAAAAAACAATATAGAAACTATGCATGAGATTTCTTGTTGTAAAGTGTGCTGCCTTTGCAGTTATTATGTTGAATGAATTTTGGTTTCGATAAAGTGTGTTTGTAGCACGGCAGAAGTAAAGGATGTGTAGAAATGTACTCGTATTTCGGACAATGTAACCTTTTTTTGTCCAGTATGTTTGTACTGCTTTTTGACCATGTACAATCAGAAGGATATTGCTGATTTTTGTTTGTGCAATCTGAACTATAATAAAGAGGTGTTTAACTCAATTTTGTTTTTGTTTCCTGTTGTTCTGCCTGCATGTCTGTGATGAAAGCTAGCAGAAAACAGCTAACAGCATATGCAGTTGTTTCAAGTCATCCCTTGCATTCTTCATCCATCCCTATGCTCAGAGATTTCTTCATCATATGTAAATTTTTTCTCCCCCTCCCTCCCCTACTCCATCCTGTCTTTCTGTTTACCTTACTTTCTTTCACCGTCAGCTTTGGGATGCCGTTGGATTATGATTTTCTCCTGTTGTGTGAATACCACTGATGTTTGGGTGGTGTTCTCTGTTAGATACGAGCAGAGTATCAATACCATTGCCACAGGTTCAATTAAGATCACACCTGCCAGAGCATCAGTGAAGACTGTCCCTCTTTCTTTTCTTTTTGGTTGGTTATTTTGTTTCAGAATCCATCATGTTCTCTGTAATCACAGAAAAAAATACAGTTCACATGCACTTTTTTTTTTTCTTATCTTTGGCACTTCTTTGCCCATATATTTATTTGGGCAGCTTTTAGGGGATTTGATGACATGGAAGACCCCAATAAGGCTTATCATACACAATGGTCAGCTGTTGTCATTCTGAGGCTTCTAATGGTAGAGCTGACCGACTGTTCACTGTAAACATACATTTATGTCTATTGCATCTTTCTTTATATGCATAACTCTCAAAGATGTGCATTACATTCTTTTTGTATGTGCGTGTCCTATTTTCTTTCTTTCCTATTCTATAAGTGGAAGGCAATTGAATTGTCATTTTTGCCTTTGATGACATAATGAATTGAATTAAAGTGGTTTGTCAGTGCAAAATTCCTTTGGTCAACTGTCCTGAGCTATGGTGTTCCTGGTAGGCTGGTGGCATGTCTGTGTTTGATTCCATTGGTCAACCAACATAACATATTGTACCTGGTTAGCTGGTGGCATGTCTGTGTTAGATTCCTTTGACCATCATGACCTTGGGGTACCTTGTTGTATGTGTTAAGATTCTATTGGCTAAATCATCTTGACTGATAGCGTACCTGGTTGGCTAGCGATACATTTGCGTTAGATTTTATTGGTCGACTGTCATGACTTAAGGGCTACTTTGTGGGTTCAGTGATAGAACATGAAGTTTGCAGTCTGGCGTTGTGAGTTGTAATCATGTTGGCATCAACATAAAAATGGCCCTTTTTGCCTCCCATATAAGGTAGGTATGGGTGATAAACCCAAATGTAACTCATGGCCATGCCAGGGAGTGTAATGAGATTGACATAAACTAAAGTTTAATGTAGAATAAGCCAGAGAGAACAAATCCTTCTCTTCACAAGAGAAAATTTGATGGATCTGTATACTGTACAGAGTTTACATATATCGAGCGCCTAATGATGAAGGTTAAACTCTGGAACCCTACCCACAAACTTTGATGAACCAAAGTTTTAAACAAAGTTTTAAGTTCAACAGGACAGAGAGGTTTTTTTTTGTTGTGTTTTGTTTAATGCCTAAGCAGGCTTCAGTCTCGGAGAAACTACAATTAGATTGACCATTTTACTATTCCAAATTGTTTTCCTAGTCTGAAAACAATATAATTTTTCGCTCTTTTGGTGTTGTTTTGAGACTTGTCAGAGGCTGTCCTTCCCCCCAAACAAGATGTCAGAATGAAGGCAATTCTCACTTCAAAAGGTCAGTGAACTTGAAGAAGATGAAAGATCTCACACTAAATACGTTTATGTGACTAAGGGAACTATTGATTGAAAAAACATTTAAGTCTTCCCCTTGCATTAGCTCATGGACAATTCAAGTATTTCACTTTGAGGCTTAGCTCACATATCTTTTACATTTTTTTTTTCAAATAGACTTACAAAGATAGATTAAATTTACGAGCACTACTAAAAAGAAAATGTTTGGACGTTTTGAAAGTAGTCATAACAAATTTTTAATCATGTGTAGCTTCAATACCCTGGTCATTTAGTGCAAATCTGCTGAATTACACTTTCAGATCCATGTACCAATGATCAGTGTGCTGATGTCAAGTGCACCAATCCTATGGACTCCTCCCTCAGATCTTTATCATGGAAAGAAGATAAAACCCATTCCAGATCATGAGCAGTTTCCTCAATGTTGGGAAAACAGTGAGGGCTCAGGTTCAGAAATGATAAAGTTATAAGCGTTTGAAGAGAGTGACTGTGAAGACATAACATGCTGGCAGTTGACTGGTTTAGTGAGCATTGTTAGCATCAGACTTTTGTTTCAAGGTCTGAGGTTTGATTCACTCTTCTGACAGCCAGAGTGGGAGAGATTTTCTCTTAGGAGTTAACATATACACAGACCCCAGTCCACTCCTAGTTCTTTGATGAAACTTAAAACTGAAATCCTGCACATCGTCACAAACATGAAAAAAAAAAATTTCCAAGCAAATTTGAATCCCACTCCACTTTTTTTTTTTTTTTTTTTTTTTTTTAAATAGAACAGAAGGCCATCATGTTCTGGTAGGATGGATGTTACAAAAATAAACCACATGCACACTGGTATCGCATGTCGTGAAAATCTCACCAGTGGTGACCTTGAAGTTCTTGCTAAGAAATGCACTGGGAAATGCTGGAGTCCAGGACAGACACCGATATTCGGCAATGTCTTCTTTTTTTTAATTAAATCTTAAATAAATGTCAGCGAACCGCCCAGAGAAACGTGGACAAACGAGTCACAAGACAAACCACAACGCGTTTCAACCTCTTAGGTCTTCTTCAGGTGCAACAAACATGAAACAAATAACGAAAATGCACTTAGCTTTGATCGCTTCTGTGTTCAGCGCAAGAAAGAAGGCGTTGAATGAAAACGAGGCTGTTGGAAGGGAAATAATGTGCGAGTCAAAGTCGTAATGATGATAAAGGAATCTTATCTCATTGCCAAACTGGGCACTGTCCATCCTCACGGCATCAACGTCCAAAAGTAGTATATACCATTCTACCTCTGCAGCTCCAGTCTAAAATATCCTCCACCTACACACACCCATACTACCCTACCTCCCACTGTTTACCTCAGACATAGGTTGCAGCTATCATCTTTTCCCTTTTCCTACACTCTCTCCGAGTCTCACCATTTGCTACGTCAATCGACTTACTCCCCACTCCCCCTCCCTCTGCCCTAGTAATGATGTGTGTAGGGGTGTTGGTAGTATGGCGGTTGCTGGGGGTGGAGGCGGGGGGTAACCAATGACAAGGCTGACATTACTAATGGAGCACACACACACACTCACACACACACACACACACACACACACACACACACACACACACACACACATTATAAATAGAATGCTAGCTCCTTTATATCGCTGGTCGTTCCCTCTCCTTTCCTGGCGCCTTTATTTCCGCTAGTGTTACTGCACTTACCACCGCTTTAGGTGTTGATGGTAAGAGGGTATATTACTTAAAACCTTTATTACTTTATCACTATCATCATATCATTACCTTTACTGTTCTCTTCATCAACATCATTACATCACTACATTTAATTTACAACAACACTGATGTCATTGTTATTACCGTCAGTCATTTTCACCTTTATGCTTCTAAGCATTATGTCCTATTATCACTAATCCCATTGCCGGCCATAATTGTAGAATTAAAATAATGATAATACTTAGAAACAATAACTTAATTTTTAGAGAGAGAGAGAGAGGGGGGGGGGGGGGAGAGAGAGAGAGGGAGAGAGAGAGAGAGAGAGTGTAGGTGTGTGTGAATATGTTGCCCCCCCCCCCCCCCCCCCCCCCCAGTCAGTATATAAACCCATCCCCTTCTTCCCTCCACCCTCTTACCATCAACACCTTAAAGTTACATGTACCAACCCATCACTCAGTCTCAGCCCACAATATCTTCCCACTACACACACATACTACCATATATCCCACTATTTACCTTATACATAACTTATAGCTATCTTCCTTTCCTTCACCACACCCCTCTCTATTTCTCACATCAGTCTATTGTTTATTAGATACTTGTCCACTCCATTTCCCTCACTTCATTTGGTTTTCTTTTTTTTTTTATTTTCATTCATTTTTTTCATTCACTATTTCTTCAACATGTGTACCTGTTCCATCTTCCCTCTTTCCTATGCATATGTTGTGGAAATGTTGATAACCACACACACACATATCCACACACACACACACACACACACACACACACACACACACACACACACACACACACACACACACACTTCACCATCGCCTTAGCCTCCGGGATTGTTGCCACGGCAACCCTGCTGTTTAAGAATCCTCTAACCCACTCTCCTTTCTCCCATACCTACTTATTGACACCAAGACTGGTAGTGATCTTGTCTCTTTTTTTTTTTTTTTTATATATAATTTTTGACCATTTTTAGTATTCCTATCAGTAATATTATCATCATTACGACTTTGACTCGCACATTATTTCCCTTCCAACAGCTTCGTTTTCATTCAACGCCTTCTTTCTTGCGCTGAACACAGAAGCGATCAAAGCTAAGTGCATTTTCGTTA
The DNA here is from genome assembly GCA_016801955.1 of Conus betulinus. NCBI lineage: Eukaryota > Metazoa > Mollusca > Gastropoda > Neogastropoda > Conidae > Conus > Conus betulinus. The sequence goes on along the minus strand of JADBJO010000328.1, from coordinate 64,595 downwards.
TTTGTTTCATGTTTGTTGCACCTGAAGAAGACCTAAGAGGTTGAAACGCGTTGTGGTTTGTCTTGTGACTCGTTTGTCCACGTTTCTCTGGGCGGTTCGCTGACATTTATTTAAGATTTGTTTAGATTTCCGCCTGCAGTCGTTTCACTTTGCAACTAGATCCATTTTTTTTAATTGTTTTTTTTTTTTTTTTTTTTTTGACTAACTAAATCTTGGCAAAACTTTACCTGCTCTGATTTATATATTTATATAGAGAGGGGTGGATTGTGTAAACATATTCCACTGCAATAAACAAAAAAAAAAATGCAAGCAGCAAAGTTCTGAACAAAAAAGGCATGCTGACAAACGAATGCAAGACTACATGCATACATTCTCAGAACCAAACTCACTGAGTGACTTGTACATATATGTGTACAACTTGCTCTTTTCAAATAAAGTTAATGCTTTAGGCATTGACCATTTTTCACCACAAGGCATCACACACACACACTCATGCACACACACATAAACGCATGCTCCCTCACATGTCCACACATGCAGACACCTCTAGCAACATGCACAGCGTTAAATACAGGATCTCATTCTTTTGTTTTTTATTAGTATAAACTACAAGTAAACACAATGCAAAATGTTACATTTATAATTGTATATACTTTGGAAATAAGTCCACAGTCATCACATCGGTCATTGTCTTCCACAAAAGATCATAATGATCATATATGGCCCATCACATCTGAAACACATTACTTCTGTGTTCCATAGTGTAAAAACAGATGAACAATCACACATACAGTATCTATAGAAAAGGAAAGAAAATTGCTAATAAATGTTTTAAAGCTGACCAGTACACACATGAATATACATATACAGAAAGGAAAAACAAAAAATTTATTATGTGTATAAGAATTTTTAGCCAGCACTTGTTTTCCCCCCACTAATAAACTGTTCAGCGTAACACTGGACAATCAGTAGGAGATTGCATCTCTTAGGAGATCCAATTAAAGACTGTCTGGCACAATTCATAGCTGAAAATGTTTGGGTTTTAAAACAGCAGAGCTGACAACTCCTGACTGTTGGATGTATTTTATCTCCCTTACATCCTCAAATGGATCTTCAAGCATAGGCTCAAAGACTTTCCCTACATTTAATACTGTTCAGATGCTGATTTTAGTTTTTCAGCAAAAATAATTTTCTTATCACACTTTTATTTTTGTTTTACTTTTCTACCCTTCACTGGCTGCTTTGGGGTGCCGTGGATTCTATTTTTGAGCTCTTGGTGGTGAGAACACTGTAGAATTATAGACTGTGGTATGTTTCCATTTGATGCCAAGGGGGCACAGACACGATCAGCTGTGCCCTCCTGATGAGTCTGATCCAGCAGATGAAAGGCCTTGGAGCTGGCAATATGAATGGATCTCTCTTCAGGATGTATTACAATGATTCCCATATGCTGCTAGTGAAGGGGTTAATATTCTTTAACAACGCATTTCCCGAATTTCTCGTTCTCATTTTCTTTCTTCTCAGCTCATCCCCCCCCCCCCCCCCCCCCCCCATTTTTTTTCCTTAAACTTTTATTTTAAATCTTTGCAAAGTCATTAATACAATGACAGAAGAATTGTTAGCCAGCATTTGTTTTCCCCACTGCTAAGTTGTTCTGCATAATATATATATATATATGTATATGTGTGTGTGTGTGAATAAGAAAAATACAAAACATTCTAGTAGTAATAAAAAGTTCACAGAAGAATTGTTAGCCAGCATTTGTTTTCCCCACTGCTAAGTTGTTCTGCATAATATATATATATATATATGTATATGTGTGTGTGTGTGTGTGTGTGTGTGAATAAGAAAAAAACAAAACATTAGTAGTAATAAAAAGTTCACGGCGGTATTAATACCAGATCACAGTAGTGCAATCCATATCATGTATCAACACAAATCATGTAACTGTATGTTATGAAATTGACCAGTACACACATGAACATACACATATTTACCAACCCCCCCCCCCCCCCCTCCCAAGAAAAGAATATAATATATATATATATATATGTAAAAGTAATTACAAAAAAAAAATGTAAAAGTTCAAGGCAAATTGAATATTAGATCACAGCAGCGCAACCCACATCATATTTCAGAATCATACATTGAACTGATACATAAATGAACATAGCAAAGGTTGTTAGTTAGTATAAATGGCACATTCCAGAACTTCATATTTGGAACTCCTCGTGAAATAATTTGTTGTCAAGGTGGATTGCTTATAAATATAGCCCACTAGTTTCTCTCTGTAAAACAGCAATCACTGGCCAGTGTGTAGTCAATCTGCTTGGCAAAATGTGTCAGACTTGCATATAAGTATTTAGGGCTATTACAATTTGATCAATGGATAAACATGCAAATATTTTCAGACGTCCTATAGAACGAACAAAATAGGATCCAGTGATCTGAAGACCAGTCAGATGCTATGCAATCTGCTTATGGCATCATCTGGTAATGAACAATGCAAAAGAATTGATACTGGGACGGATAGTCCATCACATAATACTGACGAAAAGCATGTACATTTAGTTTAACAATATAATTTTCATAATGTGTCTTTTAACAGGTCTGAATCTGTTGATTTTTTTTTCAAAGCGATCCATCCATGAACTAAATACTTTCATGCAGTTACGTGGAAAAAAAAAAGCAGTAAATATGTTCAACATGTTAAGAAAATTGCCACCTTCATAATCACTGCAATATTGTTCTCTGAACTGTTATGGCTGAAAGTAAAAATATTGAGCAAGAGCAACACAAACTTTCAAGTCAAAGCAGTCAGGGTGTCGAAATAAAAAATTTTGACTTGGGGGGGGGGGGGGGGGGGGGGGGGGGGAAGGCCTCCATGAAATCAGCAGTGTTGGAACAATAGATTCAGAAAAATAAATAGAAAAGCCAGCAAGTATTCATGATAAAAAAAAAATCTCCTAAAATCTGTTGTCCCAAAGTGTTAATACACATGAATTTCACAAAATGTTGTCATCAAGATTTTCATCCTCATCTGATTTTGGTCATTCTTGTCTCTGTGTGTGTGTGTGTGTGTGTGTGTGTGTGTGTGTGTGTGTGTCTGTGTGAGTGTGTTTTTGCTTAGCAGATGACATATGGTTAAGTCAGTGCCATGATGAAGAGAGTGAAAACCTGTATTTACAACAAGTGTTTGTAACGAGGGTCAGTGGGAGGGGGACTTGCAACTTGTACCTATTGCGTAAAGTTCTAAAACCTTTACCACTATTTAGCACATGATTATCTCCATACTAAATGATGGTAAACAGTATCAAATGGCGCTACTTTTCCAAACAGTCAACAGTCGTCAATCGTCCATCCCTCAATTGTCCTCCATCTCTCCTAGTTTGTTGCTGACATTTTTCTGGAAAGGCATCTGGAAATCTGGGAAGTCCACTTCCCAGCCAAACCCTCTCTCGCTTGACCTCCTTCTCACGGATGAGTTCCTGGGAGTTGGGGGCTGCTCGGTCCAGGCCTTCAGAGGGGTGTAGGTGATGTCCTCATTCTCGTCGAAGCCTCCAGCGAGGGCTGAAGCTGCCCGCAGGATGGACCCCTTACGATGAAGAGCCAAGCTATCTTCCAGTGTGGCTGGTTTGATTTGGCCTGAAATAAACAGCAGGACAGCTTGCAAAAGCTGTTGAGATTCAAGCTGTGAATCTTTCTGATCCTTGCATATTGTTCCCAAAACATCGAAAATGTTTCATTCCAAATCCCATGATGCATTTTCATTGCAATCATACTCCCTTTCAAAATAGACAAAGGAAATTAACTTTGGTGTAAACAGAAATTACTTCTCCAAAATGAACATGTATGCCCCACACTTGCAGCCTCAATGACTATCAATTTTTTTAATTCTCCCTGCCCCATACCTCCCCCCTCCCCACCCCCCTTTTTTTTTTCTTTTTTTCTATTTTTTAGCTTGATCAATGATCAAATATATGTGAGACTTAATAGCAATTTTACAGTTTAAAAATAGTCTTGGCTCTTTCCAGGCAGGGGCCTCTATTCAGGTCCTTCATTTTCCAATGGTTTCAGATAAGGGCCAAAAGTTCTGAATTCATGAATGAAGCGGCACCTCATTTCCATAACAACATTGTAAGCTAAAAATATCTTCTCTAACCTTTCCTCAGTTGGACAGAAGCAATGAATGCGCAATTTGTCTCTATGCTGACAAGCACTAGAGGGGTTTTCTTGATGACTAAACTGGTGAGCTCAGTGTTTCAACTTGAACTGACTGTGAGTCTTATCATGGCTCTTCAAAAATGAAGGCGGGAGGCTGGATATTTTCTCCTCTACTAACTCACTGTGTTTCTAATCAGTTTGAAATTTTTATTTCTGAATTTCATTAGGGGGTAGGGTGGGGGATTTTTTATAATTGACCCATACAAATGGGTCATCTTTGGAGAAAAGCAGGGAAACAGCCTGTCAGTACAAAGCAAAACTTTTTTCTTCTTTGCTTTTAAATGAACCTTTAAAGATCATTTTCAAAGACAATTCTTAAAGATCATTTTCAAAGACAATAGGAAACAGGCTGATCCATGTGATAATGAAAAAAATGCTTGTGATGATTGTATCGGACAGGAGAGAAAGGGCAAAACTAACTGTAAAATAAACTACCAGCATCTAATGCCAAAGAATGACAGCTCAACAGCTTTAGACAGCAGGCACAGGCAGTAATGAAACAAAACTAATCATGTAAGCTGAGAGCATAGGCAGTAATGAAACAAAACTAATCATGTAAGCTGAGCATAGGCAGTAATGAAACAAAACTAATCATGTAAGCTGAGCATGGGCAGTAATGAAACAAAACTAATCATGTAAGCTGAGCATGGGAAATAATGAAACAAAACTAATCACGTAAGCTGGGCAGGGGAAATAATGAAACAAAACTAATCACGTAAGCTGGGCAGGGGAAATAATGAAACAAAACTAATCATGTAAGCTGGCAGGGGAAATAATGAAACAAAACTAATCATGTAAGCTGGGCATAGGCATAATGAAACAAAACTAATCATGTAAGCTGGGCATAGGCAATCATGAAACAAAACTAATCATGTAAGCCGGGCATAGGCAATGATGAAACAAAAAGTAATCATGTAAGCCGGGCATAGGCAATGATGAAACAAAACTAATCATGTAAGCCGGGCATAGGCAATGATGAAACAAAACTAATCATGTAAGCCGGGCATAGGCAATGATGAAACAAAACTAATCATGTAAGCCGGGCATAGGCAATGATGAAACAAAAAACTAATCATGTAAGCCGGGCATAGGCAATGATGAAACAAAAGTAATCATGTAAGCCGGGCATAGGCAATGATGAAACAAAACTAATCATGTAAGCCGGCATAGGCAATGATGAAACAAAACTAATCATGTAAGCCGGGCATAGGCAATGATGAAAAAAAATCATGTAAGCCGGGCATAGGCAATATGAAACAAAACTAATCATGTAAGCTGGGGCATAGGCAATAATGAAACAAAACTAATCATGTAAGCTGGGCATAGGCAATGATGAAACAAAACTAATCATGTAAGCTGGGCATAGGCAATAATGAAACAAAAGTAATCATGTAAGCTGACTCATGTCATGTATTCTCCCACCTGCTCCCAATTCTGTGAGTAAAAGGATGGCCACCCCAAAACCTTTCCCCCACCTCCATCCTTTCCCTCAACACTTAAGAACACTCAAGTCACACCCACACAACCAACACCCCATGTTGCCAACACATCCAAAACTCACTGGCGGCTCTCCTTCCTTCTCCCCTGGTGCAGACTTGGGTCGCCTCCCCTTGGGTCCAGCACTGCCTTTCCCTTTACCTCCCTTGCCTTTCTTCTTGTCCAGAGAGGGCAGTGTCTCCCACTTGGCCTGCACGATGTTCAACACTCGAGGATCGGCCCAGGCCTGTGCAATGTCCATTGGCGTCATGCCTGCAGATACGAGAGTTTTTTCTTTGTAATAAATCCATACAGGGATCATTATGTGCAGATCCATTGGTATGTTTATATCTTATTTTCATGTGAAACAGTTTCATCAAAACAGATTTCAGTATGTGAAATAAGGGATGCTTTCCTCTAGGGAGAGCATACCAATACTGTATAGCATCATCATAATTTTTTCTTCCTTTATGCTGTCTGTGTATTCATGTCTTTGTTTATCAAAGCATTTTTTTTTTCTCTGGACAATGTTTTCTTGGATAACTTGACTCTATGTAGTGGAAACTTTCACGCATGCTACATACAAGCTCCACATACAATCTCCACTATAAAGTCTCATCCAGGAGGCTAACACCCAGATCACCAGTCCTGTTCAGTGGGAAGAGGCAGAATTAAACAACCCATCCCACTGAGCTAAGATCTTTTTGCTTCCAGTGCAGATATCCTATTATCCATTTGGCTACAACTCTCTCTGTGTGTGTGTGTGTGTGTGTGTGTGTGTGTGTGTGTGTGTGAGCGCGCGCGTGTGTGTGTGTGTGTGTGTGTGTGTGTGTGTGTGTGTGTGTGTGTGTGTGTGTGCACATGCATGTGTGTATAAGCTTATGAAACAAAGCAAGTGTCAGACTCATGGATCACTTAACCCATTTCTCACTCACAGTGCAAAGCAAACTCAAACATGTGGTGTAGAATGCTTTGGAAAAAAAAACACAGAAAAAAACTAGTGCTCACAGTTATATAAATTAATTAAAAAAAAACTCCACAAAAATAATCAACACTAAACATTTTTATATAGATAGAAAAAAAAAAATATATATATATATATATATGAAAGCATTAACACCAGGTCCTTATTGAAAATAACTGAACTTGTCATAGGATCTGGACCACACTTGCAATTTTGAGTTATCTTGAAAGCCGGCTGGTGTGGCAACCATTTTTTTATGTACTATTTCATAACTCACTCGGAATGAAGTAAAAATTGTATTAATTGGTCCAATCCACATCTAGATATGTTCAACAAAGCATCACCTATCATAATAAAAAAGGCCAACAGACCAACCACCATACCAAACACTCAAACACTCATATCAACAGTTTTCTTTCCGGACTATTCTCTGTCTATTGCTCAAGGTTTCCTGGCACTGACCTTTTTTTTTTTCTGTCTGCATTTTGGCACCTTTGTCTATCAGGTACTGTACTACTTCATCACGGGAGCTTTCGATGGCGCGGGTGAGGGGCGTGCCCCCATTCATGGTGGTGGCATCGATCTCCCCACCATTTTCTACCAGGAACTGCACAACATCAAGTTGGCCTGCATGGCAGGCATGGTGCAAAGGGGTCCACTTGAAGTTGTCCCTCAAGTTCACCGAGGCTCTGGGAGAAGAGAAAGTGAGACTTCAACACATTTCCTTTTCATTCAAAATCCTTTCTTCTGACGTAAAGAATGAAAAAAAAGATTTTCAAGTTGTATAGCAGTCATATCAAAGGGAATTTTCCAACCGAAATAAGTGTTACAACATTTTTTGACTGTACACTTTTCTTACAAATTTCCTAGCTGCCCACGCAAATTCCTTATTCCTGCTTGGTGTGAACAATGTCACTGTCTTAAATAATTAGGATGCTCAAGTACAATAAAATATAAAGTGCCTAATCCTCTTTCATGCATGGTTCAGTATTCATAATCCCTAAGACTGATCTCCCTTGATCTAATCATAATCCTCCAGACAGATCTCCCTTAATTTAAACAACATCCTGTATGCAATTTTTGTACTTCAGTTCCTCTCCTTTCTTCTGTAGTCAGTGTACCATTAGGGCTTTTCTGGCTTTCTTGACTTAACTACATTCAGCTCTTGATTCACTATGGACTTCCCTTATTATTCTCATGCTGAATGTCAAGCCTTCTACTTTCCTTTCTTCCTTGCTTGGAAAAATTTCGGATGAGAATATACAAGTTATGGGTTTCATTTCTTCTCTCCTTTAACTTGTGAGAAATGTTTTATATCACCCCAGCTTATCTATAACACCATTGCAATGCTACGACTGTTTCTGTGTGTGTCAACATTTTAGGCATGCATTGTTGGAGAATGCACAGGTTTAGAACTTTTTTTTTTTTTCCTAGCTTCAGTTTTTTGCCGTCTTAGTGTTGTAAGTTCCACACTAATCACTCTGGCTCCTCATGGATGGTGACATCACCATTCGTCATGCAGTAGAATTAGCACCACAGTCCCAAAGGCGCAATCAATATCAGGTCATGAAGCAATCCATGAGATGAGATGCACTGTACTGCTGCTCAAATGTATCTCATTTAAACCTTATTCTGTGCATAAATGATAACAGTGAGAATTTTTTTTCAATCTGTTTTTCTTCCTTTATCATGCGCTGCTGTAAGTAAATGAATTTCCAATGATTTGATGAGTTTTTATCCTAAATCCCCCCTTCCCACCTCACCCCAACACCCTTGAGCTGATGAAATAATGTGACAGTGAGGCAAGTTCTAGGTGAAATTCATAGTGATGATCTTAGCAAATAATTCTAAAAGTATGACTACAATATACATATCAATATAATTATAGAAAGTATATCTGGCTCTGAGACAGTGAATTTTACATGAGTTTTTGTCATAAATGTAATAGTACAACTGGAAAAACCAGTACTGATGAAGTAACGAATGATCTGTTTCATTCTATTTATCAAGGAACCATGCTTCACTGGATGATTTCAACACAACGACAACTTAATACATTACAGAAACATTATATTTTTGTAGCTGTGTGCCGTTTTTATGTGCCAGCCCTAAGTTATGAAGTCTGCATGAAAGCAATCCCGTTCTTCAACTGAAAATCCCGTTCTTCATGGCAGGTTGGGAAGGTTACAAGGCCAGTCTCTGTGCGAGGGATGAAAAGGTTAAAATGTTAGCTATTTCAGACTTTGGGACTTACCAGCAGCACTAATCTGCTTTAGCTTCAGTTTTGTCAAGGAGATGTAACGGTGTGAGTACTAGTTTGTGTACGCTACCTTACATCTCCTGAGCTATGAGACCCTAGTGTGCAGGGTACATACCTAAGTACACACCTAAATAAACGAATCACTAATGCAAACAGATTTGAGACGAGAGTCTCATAGACGAGACATAACAGATACATGACCTGACAATCATCCCAGCATGACAGTAAGACCTTAGATACTTATGTAGTTATTTAACATTGTGAACAGTGTGACAGGACTTTCCACATTGACAATCATCATCCCAGCATGTCAGTCAGGCCTTAGATACCTACTTAGCTGTTTAACATTGTTTGTGAACGGTGTGACAGAACTTTCCACATTGACAATCATCTCAGCATGATTGTCAGGCCTTAGATACCTACTTTGCTATTTAACATTTTGAACGGTGTGGCAGAACTTTCCACGATCAGCATCAACTTGGTGCCATGAGCTAGGAACTCTGCATTCATGGTGTTAAATCAGCAGCAACAACTGTGCTAAAGCACTAAAGTCCACTGACAATATTAGTTTGGCTGCATCAACCTGTGGGTTAAAGTTAAAAGCAGGAATGGGACAGATGGGGAGGTTGCAAGAATTGTTTCCCTTTGTGGCATCACATCTATTCTTATAACCCTGAAGTTCACAGAGGGTCACACAGAATGGAAAGCACTAGAAAAAAAAAAAAACTACATCAAAACCACCAAAATGATATCAAAAATTGAAAAAAAAATCCTGTCAAGCCTAAAGAAAAGAACCTGGAAAAGAACAATTGTCAGAATCATGACTATTATCAAAAAACAAAACAAAACAAAAAATACAAAAAATACCTATCCCTTCAGCAGTGACAGAAAAAGGTAGCAACTACTGGTTAAATTTTGGGCAGCACAGGGACACCTTGCAGCTGCTAGACCCACCCTGACTCCACAAGGAACTTGACCATGTCCAGGTGTCCAGCAGCACTGGCCGTCATTAACGCCGTCTTGTAGAACTTGTCTCGTGTGTCGATGTGCACGCCTTTCTTCAGCGCCATCTTCAGGGATTCAAAGTCCCCGTTTTTGGGCAGCATCGTTGATGTTCACATAGGCTCGCTCTGGGTGTTGGAGGTACCAGGCTGAATCATCCTGCACCATCAGGTGTTGAAGGGTACCAATATCAGAAACATGTAACAATGCACTTGAAACGCAAACACATGAACACAGGGGTTGTATGGTATCAATATTGCAAGCACGTACTGCTGCATTTGAAACACACACATATCAATGCACTCAAAAATATTTGCTACGTATACTGTGTTTAACAGCATACAAAAATCTGGAAGGGAAATTCTTTTTGACAGTTACACCCTGCACACAAGGAAATCCAATTCTTATGAATATGCATGATGAATGTCAAGAACAAACAGAAACAAAAAAAAACAGTGATCGTAAGTAAATGAACATCAAACATGGGCTGTTATATGTAGTATATAAATAACTTGCTTTCATGGCTGCCTCATGCATCACACAACACAGAACCATTAAAGTCCTTACGGACTGTAATTCCCACATGCATGATAATTCTTTTCTCATGTGACTATATTTCCAACTAAAATCTACCATGTATTCCAGAAACTGGAATCAAAGTGCTCATGGTCAAGGACATGAACAACACAAACATGCTAACCTGTAAGAACTTCTATGAGGAGTTGTATTAAACTTTCCTGTCTAGCTCTGGTCTCATAGAGTTTTGTCGGGGTTTCAGACAATGGACCCCACCTTCCTGTTAGTTTTGCAATGGCACATAGGGGGTCAGCTTCTGGCACGGTAAGCGAGGAAAATAACAATCTTCATTCTCCTGAAAGGAAAAGCAATCCTCTGAAGAATAGGTGACCGAGCAAGATTGCCAAAAAGAAAAGTAAAGTAACACACAAACCATTCCATTCTATAAAATGCACCAAGGACATTGCTTTTGAGACACAGAGAGAGAGAGAGAGAGAGAGAGATAAGAGAGTGTCTATGTCTGTGTATTTAGACATGTGTGTATGTGTATATATCAGCCATCTTCTCATACACATCACCATCCAGTGTTAGCAGAAGTTGTGGTTATCTCACCTGCGATGGATGAATAACAACATATACATCATATTATAGTGGTGACCCCAAGTGCCCAGCTGGGGAGCATCAAAAGCAAACGAAAGGCTCACCTGTAAAGGGTGTGCAGGGGGGTGGTCGCGATCGAAGCGTCCAGTGTGTCCGTGAAGTGGATGTGTCGGGGGATGTACATCTCGGAGGACCTCCCCGAAGGTTCGGGGACCTTCCTCCTGGATGCAGATCGGCATGACCAGCTTGAACTTGCCTTTCTTTCTGCCGCCTTTTTTTTGCCGCCCTTCTTCTTCTTCTTCTTCTTGCCCTCAAAGGCACTCAACAGATAGTTCTTGTTGATCCATTTTTGGGCAGCAAAGAAATCCTTGTAGTCCACTTTTGCCTTCGCGGGCCTTGTCGTGTAGTGCCACCAGCTGCAACACATCGTATGTATAATTTGTGTTTAATTCTGATCTGCCACCACCTGTAACACACTGTATGTGTTGTTTTGTGTTTCATTCCAATCCTTTTGTTTTCCCTGTTTGTTTTCCTTTCCCCTTTTCTTTTTGCAACTCTCTTCCCCTTCTCTTTCCTTGTCTTTTCCTAAATCATCACCACTTCTCTCTCTCTCTCTTTCTGTTCCATGCTCCTATCTTCCACTCCCAGCTCTTGTCCATAATGACGGCATATATGTGTACAGTCTCTTCACGCTTCCCTTGAAACTTAGCATGTTCTTTATCTAGTTTCTTGACCAAATATTCACTTGTATCTTTTATGATGTAAACATGCATGTCTTTTCCATTCCTCTGAGGCCCCTCCATTCCCTCCAGCATCAAACAACCCCCCAAACACGTTACCCAGAAGCCTTTGTTTTTTTGCTTTCCACTGAGAACAACAATGTTGATTACCTTACTGAGTTCCTCCTCTTCCACAGGTGCCTTCAGGTTTTCCATGATTTCACAAAACTCCATTTTACCCACAGTGCCAACATCCTCTGGATCGTGTTCCTTCAGCAGTTCAGTTATCTCCCCCTGGCGCTGGATCACCCAGTCATACAGGGCAAGCATCCATGGGTCGTTGTTCTTCCCAACCTATCAACACACCAGGACAATGTAAGAACAGATCAGGCATCTATGTCCTTTTAACCCCAATGCAGTGTACTGATGATATGGGTCTGCCATGCCAATCACACACTCTGATACGCTACATCTTCAGCATTGACAAAACCCCGAACTTCTGTTTATGCACGCAGAGGCTTCAATCCAAGAAAAACTACGCAGGCCATAACTTGGACATTCAACTACCATACACAAAGTTCTTTCCCACGGACCACAAATAGAGTAGCTTTCTCCCTGATAGAGGTTTGAGAATGGATCAGAGGTCCTCCTCACTGCGAAACAAGATGGTGGGGGAAAAGAGGCAGTTCTCTCATTACTGGAGGTGATCAAACTTGTGACAGGTGAACAAACCGATACTAAATGTGATGGTATCATGGACATACTTTAAAGCTTCAACAGAGTCGCTATTACCTAAGCATATGAGCTATAATGATCTAGAAATGTATCATGTTTACTTTAAAAATGTCCAACAGTTAAAACTTGGGGGGGGGGGGGGGGGGGGGGAGGGGGTTCATTTTAATGTGTGTCACCAAAATCTAAGATTGAAAAGGGTTGAAAGGTGGGTGTGCTTATCATAAAATGTTTGCACTGTCACTCAGCATATGAGCTGGCAAAAATCTGTTTTAATGACATCGCCATTGAGTTAATGTGAAACATCAACACCTTGTGACCAGTTGGTCAGTTCAATGAATGCTGTAATCACTGAAACCTTTACCCAGGGTCACACAGAAACAACCAGACAGTAGCAACTTAAACTTTTTTCCCCAACTGTTTACCTAGTATACACTTACAAGTGATTACTCTGTCAGAACAGAAATGATGGTGGAGAATCAACTACAGGCACATGTAGTAAAGTATTTGTTACCTTGCCTAATGATTTCTCTGTCAGAATAGAAACGATGGTGGAAAATCAACTACAGGCATGTGTAGTAAAATATTTGTTACCTTGCCAAATGATTTCTCTGTCAGAATAGAAACGATGGTGGGAAAATCAACTACAGGCACATGTACTAAAGTTTTTGTTACCTTGCCAAATGATTTCTCTGCTTTCCTCAGCTCTTTTGTCGCTTCTTTGAAACCGTTGTCTTTGGCAATTGTCCTTGCAGTGTGGCCCTCATTATTCTTGGCTTTGGGGTTACAGCCTGCGTAGAATGTACATAACATCACAATACAGGAGTCCTCTTATGGCTGTCAAACTCACACAAGAGAAGAAAAAAAAAGACATTCTAAACAGGTCCAATTATTAAAAAAAAGCAAATCCTGAATAATAAACAGACACCAAAAGCAAATCATGATATGGAAAGTAAATCACTGACATCCATAAGGTGAATAAACCTAGGCAGCGCTGAGAATGCTAGACAGTCCCTGGATTTCTCCCTCCCAGATCGAACAAAGAGATAGAACATGAAAAACAACTTTTATATGCTACTGAAAATATATTTTTAAAAGTTGTAAAGGCAAACAGACACTGCAGTGTGCACAATTTTTTATAAGGCAATCACCAGATGGAAATAAAAAAGCTGGTATGTCATCAATATTTGTGATTTGGAAAAAGAAAAGTTAAAGGGGAATCAAGGCAAAAAATATGAAAATGGTCCACATAGGCAGAAAAATATATAGACACAAACAACAAACAGTAGATGACAGTAACAACAGACACAGACAACAAAACAGTAGATGACAGTAACAACAGACACAGACAACAAAGAGTAGATGACTGTAACAACAGACACAGACAACAAACAGTAGATGACTGTAACAACAGACACAGACAACAAACAGTAGATGACAGTGACAACAGACACAGACAACAAACAGTAGATGACAGTGACAACAGACACAGACAACAAACAGTAGATGACAGTGACAACAGACACAGACAACAAACAGTAGATGACAGTGACAACAGACACAGACAACAAACAGTAGATGACAGTGACAACAGACACAGACAACAAACAGTAGATGACAGTGACAACAGACACAGACAACAAAACAGTAGATGACAGTGACAACAGACACAGACAACAAACAGCAGATGACAGTGACAACAGACACAGACAACAAACAGCAGATGACAGTGACAACAGACACAGACAACAAACAGCAGATGACAGTGACAACAGACACAGACAACAAACAGCAGATGACAGTGACAACAGACACAGACAACAAACAGTAGATGACAGTGACAACAGACACAGACAACAAACAGTAGATGACAGTAACAACAGACACAGACAACAAACAGCAGATGACAGTGACAACAGACACAGACAACAAACAGCAGATGACTGTCACAACTGACACAGACAACAAACAGCAGATGACAGTAACAACAGACACAGACAACAAACAGTAGATGACAGTAACAACAGACACAAACAAGTATGGCAGAGTCAAGGAAAGTGAAAGAAAAAAGGCCATAACCCTGGCACAGAGCTTCTGGAAGCCATGGAAGCTACTTGTACTGAAAGAGGCCCCAGCATTCCCAAGAGGATAAAGTTCTGTACAAAAACATACTTTTGTTGCAAACAAAAACGCATACAAGTCGATAAAACCCACATCCACGCACACACACATTTGATGGGAGCTGCTCTATGATTGTCAGCTATTCTCTTCTTCTTTTCTTCCTAAAAGACTGGTTCACTCAAAAACGAGTTGGTCACCAGCGCGTGTGTGTTAAAAAAATAAAATAAAAAAAAAAAAGTGCGACTCAGCCTGTTGGCCCCTGGAGCAAAATTTGACAACAAGGGGTCGCACACGATATTCAAAAAGTTAAAAGCAATGACCAGGTTCAGGCCCAGGTAACCAAAAAATATCTGGGGAAGTTAAAATAGAAAAATCAGTCAATATGCAGATCTCAAGACTGTCGTATCAATTTGATTTTTTAAACAAGACTGCATTTGTGGCAATCTTGATGGCACCTGGCAGTGAGTTCCACAGCCATACAGACCTAGAATAAAATTAATGTAAATGGCTGTCAATATTTGATGCAGGTATGGTATAAGATTGACCGCCACTCCTGGTGCTACTTTTATTCAATACTAGTTGTTCCATTGGGATATCAATTAGTTTAGCTCTGCCTTTTGAAGAAAGTATTAAGTTTGATAAAAGCTCTTCTCTCTTCTAAGGGTTTCCATTCTAATTTCCTCATGTTTCTTCCTAGTATACCCTTTCTCTCTGATATGGTTCCCTGTTACGAACTGTGCTGCTCTCTCTGAATCTTTCAAGGTTTTCAAGGTTATCAATGTCCTTTAGATTGTAAGGATCAAGACTGAGCAACCATATTCCAGTACTGGTCTAATCAGTGTTTTGTAGCAGTCGTCCTTAACCTTTTGGGGGCAATCGTTGATATTCCTGTATAAGAAAGCTAAGATGTTCTTTGCTTTCTTACATACTAGATTGTAATGTGTTCTTTCCATTTGAGACTACTATCTATAATCACACCTAAATATTTTGCAGCATTGGTCTCTTTAAGAAAAGTATTGTGAATAGAATATTCTGATCTAGCTGGTGAGCGTTTATTACATATATGCAACACTTGGCCCTTCTGGGGATGAAATTCCATTTTACAAGTTCTTTCCCACTCTCTTGTAAAGCATTTAGATCTTCTTGTAGAATGCATGCATCATTCTTGCTTCTGATGTTTTATATACTAAGCTGTCATTTGCAAATAGCCTTATAGTAGTTCCAGGAGAGAGATTTCTACTTATGTCATTTATATAAATTTTAAAAAAAAACACAAGGGCCCCAGAACAGTTCCCTGTGGTACACCTGACAAGACTTGTTTATAATGGGATGACCCCTTCCACAACAACTTTCTACGTTCTCCCAACGAGGAATGATCTAGACCATTTTAGCAAAGAACGGCCAATGCCAATGTGTTTCTATTTAAGCAGCAGGCCCTCATGGTCAGCCTATCAATGGCTTTAGAAAAGTCTAATAAAATTGCATCTAGTTGCTGTCTGTTGTTAAGACAGTTATTAAAATCATTGAGAGTTGTTATAAGTTGAGTCTCACAACTCCTTCACTGTCTAAAACCATGCTGGGTGTTATTTAAGAAGTCATATTTGTCAAGATGGTCCAATATGCTACTATATATTATATGTTCAAGTAATTTTGCTGATATGGATGTAAGAGATACGGTCTATAGTTCTCTGCTTTTGTTTTGTCACCCTTTTTGAATAAAGGGACAATGCTAGCATCTCGCCATTCATGAGGTATTACTCCCCTGGTCCAGTGAAGCTTGGAAAAGTAGTTGTTATACCTCAGTCAATTCATTGGCACATAATTTTAAGAGCTTGCCAGGAATGCCCATCAGGACCAGTAGCTTTGTTTTCATTGATGTTGTCAGTAACTTAAATACTCTTGCTTTGCTTACTTTGATATTTTGCATTTCAGGGAGTTTATCATCATCCTTTCGTCTAACATTAATTAGAGGCTTGGGATTTGAGAAAAACGAACAAAACTGATTGTTTAGTAAATTGCTTTTCCTTCAGGGTCCTGTATTAGGTTATTCTGGTTATTTCTCAGGTCTGGAATCCCAATATTGTCCTGTCTCTTACTCCTCCTTGAAACAAAGTTATTATTAAATTGCTATACCAAAAGACTCCAAATATGACAAAAACATGACTTACGGCTTAAATATCAAACTGAAAATGTTATGCCGAGTACTCAGAATACATCTCAAATTCAGTAAACCATCAAAACAAAATAGGATGCAACGTATAAATATAACTCACCAGTGCTGTTAATAGAAGATAGTGGCCAAATTTCAATCACTTGATTTATATGATCAAGAAAGAGGATTCCTGTTTTTTTTTTTTGTTTTTGTTTTTTTTTTTAGTCTTACATGGCTTAAATTCAGCAGAAAGTCAATGTCTGCACTAGCACTGGACTGGAACAAACACTGAGCAAAATCAAAAGCTGCAGTGGGCCAAGTCTTACAACAGAAATCAGTGGCTAGTGGCACTGGGTGGCGGCCACTTCATTTGTTTTCTGCAGCCATTTTCGGAACTGATGATTCAACTTATCCATTTCATCCCATCCATTCATTTCTCCACTTGTTTTTCTTTAGGTCATTGTCAATCTTCTGTGCCTCGTTGTTATTCAGCTCCATTTTTGACAAATATAAAGCACGTTGATATGGTCTTCACGCATCGAAAACAAGACGGCAGATTTGAAATACGAGTGGCACAAAAACCTGAATCAGAACACGGAACGTGCACATGGAAAAAAGACAAAAAAAAAAGAGAAAAAAATTTGCTATATGGAATTCCGTATCAATACGGAAGGTCTCCTACCTCTGCATGTACATTGTACAAAACATGTATCTCATGAGAGGAATATGTCATGGCATGTACATTGTACAAAACATGTATCTCAGAACCTATTGCACTTACCCCTTTGGGAGAGGTACTTGCAGCACATAGCATGACCACCCATGGCCGCGTTGTGAATGGGGTTGTTGCCATCCATGTTGGTCTGGTCAAACTGGGCAGCATAGCCTGCCATGCACTGGAGACATTCCAAGTGGCCTCCCATGGCCGCAAAGTGGGCAGCATGGTTCTTGCGTACGTCCAGAGCATTGACATCGCCCCCTTTGCTGAGGATGGCCTTGACGACCTTGGCACTGCCACTGGTGCAGGCGGCCATCAGCGCCGTGCGACCACTTTTCTGTAATCACAGTCAGCGGGACTGCAACCTCCTGCTATTCCCTTCTGCATGTATTTTAAATCACTCCACTGAAGAAAAGTTTAAATAAATGGTAGGCCCACATCATTACACAGATGAAATTAGCAATTGTTACACAATAAACTGTAACAGGTTTGTTTATCTGATCTCAAAATGTTAACTTCAGCCAGGTAGCACTTCTGGTTTGTAAGCAGAGATCTTATCTGCATTTCCCTCGCTACACCCAAACACATCGACAGACAGAAAAGAGAAGTCATCCGATACATCACTGGTGTTCTTTTGTTTAATCAGCCATCTTCAAGACACATTGTTTATTTTGATTAACCCCATGGAAAGACTTCTGCCTATGGTGACTCTTCTTATTTTTTCTTGTTTGCTTTTGCTGCTTCTTTTGTCTGGACTGAGTTCCCACAATATATATATAAAGGTCTTGATTTTCAGCACAATGCAAAAAAAAAAAAAAAAAAAAAAAAAAACAACCAAAAAAAAAAAACTGGTTCAGCCAAAGTTACTATGTAATGTGCAGTGAAGGGTAATAAGGGGAAAGGGGGAGATAACAATGAGTTTAAAAAAAGGGGGAGTAATCCTCATATTCCTCACTTCAAAACTGAGTTTCGTCAAACATGAGCCACAAAAATAATTTGTTTTACAAAAATGTGATTGTGATTCTGCAATTTTGATGTGAAGGATTCACAAGAATACCTAGGTTAAAACTGTCATTGCTCCTGTTCAATCTTTCATTCCTGATTGCGGATATATTTGCAGTTCAGGGCTCATGGGGGAAATGTGGGAATCCAGAAACACATGCATGTCAGTGATTATTTTTATACATGCTTCTCTTTTTTGGGGGGTAACTGAACTAAGTATTCAATAAAACAAAAACAAAACTTAAGTCTTACAGATGATACGACAAACAGCACATCAAACTAAAAAGGTTTTGAACAAAGATTTAAAGAAAATAAGCTGTAACTATATTCTCCCAAACTTTACAATTAAGTACCACACAATGTTATCGCTTTCAGTGAGGATAATTTGATTAGCTCTCATGCATGATGAGAACTGTTGTGCAGCAGCAGCTGTTACTCCCAGTGTGATATATATGGACTTACAGTCATCACCACCATCACCATCATTATCATTCCATTTCTCATCCACAGCATTAGGCTATTTTTCTCTGATTTTTTTAGGACATTATTTTTTCTCAAAAAACAATCGTTAAACAGCAGCCAAACACACTATATGGAATGCAAATTGTTGGGGGTTGCAATCTAATGAAGAACATGATTAACCACTTTTTTTTTTTTTTTTTTCCCAAAGATAAGAAGGTTCCCCCCTAACACATCCACTATTGTCCTTTCGCCCATTCAGGTATTGTATAATGAATGTGAACTCTATCTTAACATTGTTCAATACCAAAGGAGAAACACACACACTTGTGCCTGCTTGCACAAACATGTACCAGCCCATCCTCGCTTTCTTCTTCACCCTCCCACCTCGCACACATGCACTCATGTATGCACATACATATGCACATACATACAGAAATCACACATATACAAAAGCACACATGTGTGCGTGCACACACACAACACACACACATTCACCGCATCTCTGGTATAACAGGTACAAACAAGTTCACTCTGCTCCAAAACCAACTGACTGTAGCATTTTAATTATAACAAACAGATTCATTATTCCATTAGCCACAATGCTTTCATTGCTCAACCTTGAACTGGTTGACCAAAAATATTTGGCAAACCAGACAAGAGCACTCTAGTCCCTACATTTTCAGGTAAAAGTGTACTTCACAGTATATGCTACTGTTCACACTCTGACACGTAACCCAAACAGCAAACACATTCATACATCCAGATATTCAAACCAACCACCTATTTCGAACATGACATGCCAAAACAGTGCAAACCATGACTATTCATGTTCCAATCAAAATGGACAGTAGGATCAGCCACCATGGTGAAGTGGTTAGTGTCGCAGACTCACAGTTGGGAGGTCGTGGGTTCAAATCCCATCAGAGTCATGTGGGTTTTGTGCCCTGACTGGTCCCTACCCAAAGTTGAGTTTGCTGCGGACTCAGTTGGGAAGACTGGGACCACACAGTCGAATTTCATCCACTTAATGGATGTGTTTCTGAGTGTGTTGTTCAAATTTCCTGACCAACACTGCAGGTGCCTGTATCTCTCGGGTCTGGGTTGATGGCAGGATATATTATGAAAGGAAACGTAGAGTACAGCCCTGTCATGTAGTCTCACACGAAATGGAAATTTGTAGCATCATCTTAATCATCCTCATTCTCATTGATCAGCATAAAAAAAAAAAAACTCAAATTCTGTGGCCCTCATGCCCTGCTCTCATGGTGACCTCAGTTTTCGATGTCCTCTCCACCTCTGTGGTCTTGGTTTGGTTCCGTCAGGGTCACCGGTATCAGCGAGTCCATGGGGGCTGTCGTTGGACACGTGGAGGCGCCCTCACGGGAGAGCTCACTCACAACTCCGCAACTAAGCAATTATTGTCGTCAGTATGGGGCTTAGTAGGTGGTGTCCTGCGTATGTTAGATCAGAACAGGCGCCACTGAACACCACCGAAGTGACTCGGCAGCAGTGCAGTGTCTCCTCAGGGGTGGCCTCTTTGACAACTTGACACTGACTGCTCCCTTTGGATTGCCTGTGCCGGGCCTGAGGCGGGGCCAACCAGGCTGTGGCTGTGGACAGGGTGTCGGAAGGAGCGGCGTGGGTGCACCACCTCTCAGGTGGCGCAGAGGTTGGGATGGCACAAAAAAAAAAAAAAAAAAAAAAATGGACAGTAGGGGACCAGGTTCAAGTTCACACCATTGAAATTCATGCATCACAGATATCCCATATTAGTGGCCTCTCATCCTCTGCATTCTATTGGGTCTAATTGGACAGTCAAAGACTCGTCCCAATATATGCACCCTCACAATCACCGTGTACATTTCAAGCTGAGAAGATTGCATTTTTTTCATAGGGCAAAAAGACTGCATTTTCTCATATGGTGAGAAGACTTCATTTTTTTTCACAGGCTGTGAGATTCAATCTTTTGAAAGGGTGTGAGGACTGCATTTTTTTTTTTTAATGTATTGGTTGAAAGGATGGACTTCTTTTTTTTTTTTGCTGAGTGAGAGGACTGTATTTCTTTCATAGATGAGAGGAACACCTTTTTTTCATAGGGTAAAAGGATTGCATTTGTTCACAGGGTGAGACAAATGTTTTTCTCAGCAGTTGATTTTTTTTTCATAGGGAGAAAGAATTCAATTCTTTGAAAGAGAGGGAGGATTGCACTTATTCACATGGTGACAGGACTGTTTATTTGTTTTTTGTAAAGACAGAAGATAGGACTTTGGTTCAAGGTTGCTGGGATTGAATTTTTTTTTTTTTTTTTTTTTTTTAGGTGTGGAGATTTCATAGAGCAGGGGGATTACAATTATAACAGAATGAGGGTTTTTTCATAGGGATGGAGAATTTCATTTTTCAGAGGGAGAAATTACTTTCTTATCATAAAATTGGAGGATTACATTTGTTACAACATGAGGATTTTTTTTCTTCAGAGGTTTGTATTTTTTCACACCAAAAGACAGGACTGCACTTTTTATGGGTATCATAAGTGTGTTTTTTTCACAGGTTACAGGATTGCATTTTTTTTATAAGGTAGAAGGAATTAATTTTTTCATACAGTGAGAGAATTTACCTTCATAAGGTGAGAGGATTGCCTTTGGCCTTTCTTTTCATCACCATGGTGCAAGGGCAGCTACTCCATCTTCAGAGGATTCAACTTCTTTTCAAGCAAGTGAAAACCATTTTGCCACGACAAAAGGCAATACCCAGATTTTTTCTCTCCCCCATTTTCAATAGCACCTCAGTGGCACTGCATCAGTGCATGCTTACTTCAACCCTTCAGCCCCAGCCACAGCCTGTCCTGCCTTTCTGTCCCATCTACTGTACCACCTCAGTACACCTGTACCAATGCTGTTTACTTCAACCCTTCAGTAACACCCACAGCCCAACCTGTCCTGCCACAGCCCCAGCATCAGCAATCCACTGACAGCATCAATGTCAGGTCATCATGAGGCAAAGCCTGTTCTGATCCAACATACTGAGCAGGACACCACCTACTAAGCCCCCTCTGACGACGATAATTGCTTAGTTGTGGAGCTGGCATGACTGAGCTCTCCCTTCCAAGGGCATAACTACATGCGTCCAAAGGCAGCCACCATGAACTTGCCAATGCTGGTGATACTAACAGAAGCAAACCAAGGTCACAGACATGGAGAGGCAATCGAAAACTGAGGTCACATAAGAGAGTATGGCATGAAGGCATAAAATCTGAGACCTTTTTTTTTTTTATGCTAATCGATGAGGACAAAGATGATGAAGATGATGTTATAGATTTCCATTCTGGTCTGAGACTGCATGATAAGGTTGTACTCTATGCTTCTTTCATCATATACCTTGGCGAGTCACATCTGAGAGAAACAGATAGCTGGTTAGGAAATTTGAGCAACACTCTCCGAGACCCCTCCATTAAGTCGATGGAACTTGACTGTGTAGTCCCAAGTCTTCACACCTGAGCCTACAGCAAACACAACTCTAGGTAGGAGTTAACTGGTGCAGAAAAATCTCACAAACAAATGGCTCTGATTAGAATCGAACCCAAGACCTTCCGGCCAGTAGTTCATGACACACTAACCACTTCACCACAGCAGCTGGTTATGCCCAGAAAAACATGACATCCCGTGAAAACATATGGATACAGGTCTCAGAATCCAAGTTCATATTTCATGACCAAGCTTTAGGTAAGGTCAGGTCTGTGTTGTATGATTTCAGTGGTGTGAACCCCACCCTGAGTCACAGGTTATAAAAATACAAAGAAAGAAGCAAATTCAGCAAAGTCTTGTCAACTCCACAGATACGTGGTGGCTATTTAGCAGAGCTAAAAAAAGAATTGTAAATAATTACAGTCTCAGCATAGCTTAAACATCAGATACCCGCTGTTAGGTCAGATCTGAAAGACAGTGACGGCCAGCATACAAGTTCGAGGGTAGTATGGAAATACATCTGCTGACTATTCTACCCTACATTAAGCATGTGCCTGGAGAGAAATGCAAGTGCACCATGCATGCAGAAGTGAGAACAAATCAGCAGAAAAGGTAAAGAAAGATACTTCTGATTGATGTGATTATAGACCGACATAAAACCAAGAAACAGAAACAGTGAAACAAAATTAAAATCAAAATAATAAATTGAAAATGCACACACATACAAATGCGGAATGAGAGAAATGAAATTAAAACAAGCAACAACAAGAAAAAAAAAGCCTCATCGAGAAAAACATGCAAGATGTTTCTCCCCTTGTCAGTAAAGATAGATAAGACAAAATAAGAATACACAGCATAGTCTGTTGCCCTAGTACTGCTTGTCAGCTCAAGGTTAAACACTGTGGTGGGGCATGTGGTTCAAGCGCCCACACAACCAAAATAACTGGTTACAGAGTGACAGAATATCATGTGGGTAAGGCAGTTACTTATACATGTGTTTGTGTATTGTGCAGATTTTTGTTATTGTTCTTTCAGACAACTTCACCATACAAGCAGCTTCAATCTGCCTTCAGGGGATTTTATCTCCTTTTCAGGAAGATGATGACTGTTACTTTGGGAGTTCACCGTGGAGGAACGTATACCCAACCCAAAAATAGTTTACATCACGGGGAAGCACACTTCAGTAGTGCAGCTTGGCCACTTTCAAACTTTCTATCAGACACACTTGCAACTATGCTCACAAAGGTTGCCTCTCTACTTCGCATTAAGTCATGAGCATTATCACAGCACATGACAAGTCATCTTGGAAACGTCTGAATGAAGAACTGTTTGTCAGCTTTGGGTTTGAAAAAGGCTAATAATAATACAATTCTGTATGAACTGTAAAAACTTATTTCTTATGTTTTGTAAGTGTCCGAAAAGGACATTTTTTTTACTAGATCAAAACTGGGTGTTCTGTGAGAAAGCACTGTGGCTGCAGTGTTCTCAATGCACAATGAGGGATATAGTGGCTTTGTTGATGATTTTAAACAGCTGGAAAATTCTAGTGTGACAGGACTGTGCATCATTGTCGTTCTCTTCTTCTCAACATTGCATTTTTTTTTTTCTCTTCACAACATTGCATTTATTTTTCCTCTTCTCAACATTGTATATTTTCACCAGCTGATCAGCCTTCATACAACACCAGTGAATTACAATCTCAAGTGGATGTATCTGTAACATGCTAACAAAAAAAAGGAACAGAGAAGAAAAGTGTTAAAACCAAGCAGTTGTCAGAGTGCAAAAGTCTAACTTGGCAGCCAGTCTATCATATACCGAAGATTTTCCATACATCAAACATGGCTGACCATCAGGCCGAAGCTTGGGCGGGGGGCCCTGAAAGCATGAATCACTTACAGTCTCTTTCCTTTTATGTTGAAATCACACATCACCTACAGTCTCTCTCCTCAGACTGTAGATACACATCATTTACAGTCTCTGTTCTCATATGTTAAAAACCTGCATCGTTTACACTCTCTCTTCTTTGGGTGAAAAAAACACACATAAATAAATCAGTTACATGTTCAGGCTTTTTCCTCTGATTATGTAACATACATTGTTAAAGCACACCATTCTTTGGCTGAAAATTAAAAGCCTTTTTCCTCAGGTGTTGAAAATATAAATCACATCCAGTTTCTCTTCTCTTTCACTGAAAATGCAAATCACATACAGTCTCTAACTTCTTGAACAAAAGCATGGATCACTTAAAGTAAATCTTTGCACAAAAGCTGTTTATTTTGGGTTGAAAGCACACTGACATGTTGTCAGTTATTGCATGAAGAACACTTATCACTCTTACAACTTCTTCGTTCTAAAGCTGGATATACATAGTACATTTTACATGTGTGTGCATGTATATATCTTGTGCATGTGTGTGTGTATGTGTGAGTGAGTGAGTGAGTGTGTGTGTGTGTGTGTGTGTGTGTGTGTGTGTGTGTGTGTGTGTGTGTGCGTGTGCGTGTGTGTGTTAGCATGCATGTTTGCATATACGTGTGTGTACACAGTGTGTGTGTGTGTGTGTGTGTGTGTGTGTGTGTGTGTGTGTGTGTGTGTGTGTGTGTGTGTGTGTGTGTGTGTGCGTGTGTGTGTGTGTTTAGCATGCATGTTTGCATATACATGTGTGTACACATGCATGCGTGCTGTGCATGTGTGCGCATGTGTATGGTTGTATCTGCTTGTATCAGCAATGAATTCCAACACTAAAAAATATGCTATCAAACTAATGAGCTGGTACAGGTGGAAATGAATACTGAATGCCTCAGTCAGAATAACAATACGTACAGTAGAAACAATATTTCACACAGACACGCAGACAACAAACATTGCACACTATTTCCACACATCACCCTTACCTCTATCTTGCTGTTTGGATCGGAGCCTTGCTCAAGCAGTGTCAGACACATCTGTTCATTTTCCGCAGCAGTCTCACAGGCCAGAACGAAAACAGGCATACGATCTTTGGTAGACCTGTTGTTGACATCTGCTCCATGAGTCAGAACAAGTTCCAGGCATTTGGCATGACGTTCTGAGTTGGCAATGCAGTAAAAAAGAATTCCTGCAATGAAAATCATGACAGCAAAGCAGTTAACATGTTGAATTTCACTCTCAAAAGTCCTCAGTTCAAATTTTTGTGATTGCGCACGGAGTGACAAGTAAAAACAATTTATCAGGTCAACATCCTTCTGACTACCTTTTGATTTTTTACAATTTTTTTTTTTTTTTTTTTTTTTCTATGCTGATCGATGAGAATAAGGATGATTAAGATGATGCTACGATTTCCATTTCGGTATGAGACTACGTGACAGGGCTGTACTCTGCGCTTCCTTTCATAATATATCCAGGCATCAACCAGGCCCAGAGATACAGGCACCTGCAGTATTGGTCATGAAATTTGAACAACACTCTCAGAAACGCATCTATTAAGTGGATGAAACTCAACTGTGTGGTCCCAGTCCCAGTCTTCCCATTGAGTCCGCAGCGCAGCAAACTTAACTCTGGTCGAAAAAAGAGCAGAAAAACCCACATGACTCTGATGGATTTCAAACCCATGACCTCCCAGCCGGGAGTCCGTGACGCTAACCACTTCGCCATGGCGGCTGGTGATTAGCTTTTGATTTAATACTGTTTGTATCTATCCATACAGATGATTACAATATATGCATTAAAAAAAAATGGGAACATGGAGCCACAATTAATAATCCTGCCTGTAGCATGCACATGTTCATCAGGAATAGATTACTCTTGCATGCACAACAGAGTAAAGATTGTCACTTTAGTGTGAGACAACTCACATGTTAAAAAAAAAAAAAGAAGCAGAAGAAGAAAAGAAAAAAGACATGTAGGTTGCAGACCACAAATGCTGGGAAAAAAAAAACAATGCACCCCCCCCCCCCCCCCCCCCCCCCCCCC
>JADBJO010000328.1:8238-33238 GCA_016801955.1 Conus betulinus | reverse complement strand
CCTAAAGGGTATTCTAAGATCTTAGTTTATTTCTAGGGCAAACAGATTCACCATCAACATGATCTACGCCATCAGGCAGCTGCAGTAGTGTCGCAGAGTACAGAGGAAACTGCTGTACATGGCCTTCGTCAACCTCATCAAGACTTTTTATCTTGTCAGTACTGATTGCCGCTTTCAAAAAAAAAATCGGCAAGACTGGGCGGCAATGCACCTTGCTAAGTCTAATCATTATAGCTGTTCCATTACAACATGAAAGGAAATATTGTCTAAGAAGATCCTACTTCAGAAGTAGTCAGCATCTGCGGTGGTGTCCAAGATCGCTGCACACTTGCTCCAACACTGGAGTATTCTTGATGCCTGCTTCAGTACATCTTTAGAACTGCATCTAATGGAATCCACCACTGCACAGGATCAGAGGGAAAGCTCTTCAGCCTGCTCTGACTCAGAGCTGATCAATGATCCAGCAGTAGTGCCTCGAGGGATTTCCTGTTTGCTCTCAGAACCTAGTAATTCCTGCAGTAAGTCATAAATCACATCTCTACAGCTTATAGGGACTTCAGCTCACAATCAGTCCCAAAGAAAACAGAAGTGATGGGTCAAGATGTTGAAGAAGTACCATCTGTCAAAATCCTGGTCCCCCAGTCTGTCTGCCTGAGCTCCATGATCTCAGATGTCCTGTCCTTGAACAATAAACTCAACAGAAGAACTGGTGAGGCAGCCACCACAATTTCCTGGCTGATAAGGAAATCGTGGATAAACAGCTAGCACATATGTTGTCTCCTGTGTATATTCAGCATATGCTGGCAGGCATCCCAACAGCACTGTGCTCAAGATGGTTGGCATTACAACCATCTTCACTGTCCTTAAAAAAGACACCAGATCTGGCTAGGACACTTGAAATGGATGGAAGATGGTTTCATCCCCAAAGTCTTCCTGTATGGGGAATCTGTAAGAGA
Organism: Conus betulinus; assembly: GCA_016801955.1. Taxonomy (NCBI): domain Eukaryota; kingdom Metazoa; phylum Mollusca; class Gastropoda; order Neogastropoda; family Conidae; genus Conus; species Conus betulinus. Next base: position 32,282 of record JADBJO010000328.1, on the reverse strand, counting down.
TTGAGGCAAACTGAAAGACCTAAGTTTCACTTCAAGGACACCTGAACTTAAGACCCAAAGGCCTCTCCACCAGCACTAAGACTTGAAAGGCAGCTACCATCTACAAAGACACCTGGAAACAAAACTTACATCTTAAACTAAGGGAATTTGAAGAGGATGTACTGTAGAAACCCAACAAGAAATGCCAGTGAATGATGATACTGCCAGACACTCCACTGAACCTCTCCACACATTGAGGTGGGGACTTCCATCTCAGATGGAGCTCCTCAGTCACAGTAATCACCGTTCCACTGGACTTCATAACCTGTGCATAAATCCATAATCTCTCGAGACTGACAGACCCTAATGAGGTTTTGTATTATTTTAAATATTCACTCCACCCATCAATAGAAGTACATCCATCAACAGAAACACACACACACACACACACACACACACACACACACACACACACACACACACACACACACACACACATGCATGCACACATTCACTCACTCACTCACACTGACACTCAATCCTAACCTTAACACCCTTTGACACAACAACTAGTAATGCACAGCTCACCTTCATTAGGATCATTGTAGTTATGAGGTGTGGCACTCCACTATTGGTCAGCTTTTCCACCTGGTGTTTATCCTTGGCACGAACACACTGCAGGAGCTTGCATACCTGCAGAATCTCCAGTCGAGACACTGCCTTAGGCATGGTGAACACCTGTCTGTGTTTGTTACTCTTCACACCTGATCTGTATGTACAGGCTGCAATAATTCATGATGAAAGATTGATAGCTGATTTCATAACATGTGATGAAATCAACAATAACATTAGTTTTGGGGAGTTGTTTCATATTGTTAAAGCTGTCACACTGAATTACACTGTTACAATATATTCACACACACACACACACACACACACACTCTCTCTCTCTCTCTCTCTCTCTCTCTCTCTCTCTCTCTCTCTCTCTCTCTCTCTCTCTCTCTCTCTCACACACACACACACACACACACACACACACACACACACACACACACACACACACACACACACAACACACACATACACACACACACACAAGAAATGAATTACACTGTTACAAGATATTAACATGCAATAATAACATACAAGAATAGCACACACACACACACACACACACACACACACACACACACACACACACACACATTAGATACATGGACAAGGCATGCATGTGAACATACATACACTATGCAAACATAACAGGCAAAAAGACAGGCTGCAAGTGAGGATGAAAGAAACAAAAAAGTGCTATTTTACAGCTTGGGTGTCTGAACCAGGAAAACAGCAGAATAGGCAGATGTCTTGCAGGATGACAAAGCGAGGTTTAAAGGTTGGACTGAATATGGACAGGTGATTGAAGCCTGCGAGGCGACAGGTAATTATTTGATGGATTTGAAACAAGAGACTGATGGTTGAAGTTTGAAAGCTCACTGGATAACACAAAAACACAGTTTTTAATCAATACAGACATGGAAGCTGGTCAGTTCAAAAGCACTACACACAAATTAAGAGTTACAAGTATTTTTCACTTTTGTTGTAGGGAAAAAAGTGATAAAGTGTATGAATCTGATACTATCTAAATGTAAGTATTGACAACAGACACTGATTTTGATCACAGATTGGTGTTTTAAAAGCTCACTGTGTCTGCTGAGTTTGTTTTTGTATGCTGCCTGTTTCAAAAATTTTATTTGCTTGGAACTGGATCTGAAAGTTTTAACACAAGTGTTGTTTGGTATGGAATATGTCAAAAGAAGTTGACAGTAATGTAAGAACAGATTACTCAGATAAAAATAGATGTGACGATGACCTAAAGACATTCCATCTACTGTTTCTGTTCTGCGGACATATTTTATAAGTACAAACAATTTTAACACTTTTCACTTTGATGATTTTCCAAACACAGTTTGGAAGAAAGATGGATACCCTCTCTGATTCTGAAAAGAAAAGCTCAAGCCTTTCTCTCCAGATGGCCACTTCTGCATACAACATCAGGTATAGACTTGTTTGTAAATGACTCACAGGCAGCTCTTTGATAATAGCCCCTATTTCCAAACAGCACTATCTGGAACTTCCTATATACTATCCCTAATGAGTACACAGTTAGGTCATTTCATTTGTGAAAGAGCATGAAAATCAGCAATGTGTGCATGTGTGTGTGTGTGTGTGTGTGTGTGTGTGGGGGGGGGGGTATGTGTGCGTGTGTGTGTGTGCATGCATGCATGTGTGCATGCATGCGTGTGTATGTGCGTGCATTCCTGCATGCGTCTGTGTGTGTGTGTGTGTGTGTGTGTGTGTGTGTGTGTGTGTGTGTGTGTGTATGGGTGAGAGAGAGAGAGACAGAGACAGAGACAGAGAGAGAGAGAGACAGAGACAGAGACAGAGAAAGATTTGTTTATAGGATCAATAAATACATTTGAGTAGATTCACTGAATCATCTTTAACATTTGACACATACACACAAAATTGGTGTGTTGATTTCTTGAAAAAAATAGACAGGAAGACAGAAGTGGAGACAGAGGAGGGGGAAAAGGGGTAGCACTGTCTAGTAGTAGCAGTGGGGACGAATGAAAGAAAGAGAAGTCTTTCCTTTATGTGTTTTTTTGCCCCATATATATATATATATATATATATATATATATATATATATATATATATATATATATATTAAACCACCTGGCAAATAAGTTTGTCAACTTCATGAAATTCTGAGGCCCCTAACACCACCTAGGTAAATGTTCTCTCAAGATACCTTGTTTTGTAAAAATTAAAATCAACTCTGTTGAAATTTGTCATGGTTAAAGATATTTTCTCCCTTTCCCTTTTAAGCAAGATTGCCTACATACATTTGCATACATAGAAACCTTCCAATTTGAGTGAATAGAAGACTTATCTTTTTCTAAAAAAAAAAAGAAATGGCTCCTATAACTCCCACGTAGCATACCATACCACATCATAATCTTTATTCTTTGAGTTTCAGCTATGAAGGAAAGAAATACTGAGGAAAACTTTGACATTTGTCAACTGTCAGTCAGAGTGAGCATGAGTCACAGTATTTTCAAGATCAGAAGAAGGTTTCTAAGACTTGGCTTGAGTCCCATTCACTTTATCCTTTCACCAGTCAAAGAAATGGACTTTTCACCCACAACCTCCACTTCTACTTTCTTCACTCCTCATTGAACTCAGGAAGTCACCTACTATGGAGGATATTCCTCATCAAAAAGGACAAAAATCTTATTGAATTTCATGGTTCACTTGAACAAGACACTGCATTAGTTGTTTGCATCAGAACAACCTAAAGATTCAAATGCTGTCTGGGGGCACCTAGGAACAAGAACTTGAGAAAAACGTTCTTTTTGACAAAGAAGTTGTCTTATACGATCATATTATCATGACCCTTGACTTTTGGGTAAAGAAGTAAGAAATTGTGCCAAATAATCTGTATGCTTTTTCAACTGTATTACTGATATCATATTCATCAAAGCTCAAGGTTTTGTCAATAATCACACAACGGTCCACCTCACCTGTAGTCCTTTTAATGTATTTCCACTTAACATGTACAGAAATTCACGATTATTTTTCATCACAATCAAAACTTTCTTTTTCATAACTCTAATTTGCCACACATCTGTTGACATTTTCAATATAGATCGATACAGTTCAGTAATTTGTTAGTGTTATACACAATACTAAAATCTGGAAATTCTTGAGAACGTGCTGCCAAGATCTCCACTGACTAAGATTGTACAGAACATCTTTGATCTCACATAAAATGCCACAGAACAGTCAGCATTTTGTATGTTCTAAAAGTTGTACAGCACGTCTGACACTTTCAATAAACACAGAATGTACGATTTCGGTTGAACAGCACGTGACACCTTCAATAAATTCTAAATGTACAATCTCATGCTCACTATGATTTAAGATACCCCTTCCCTCATTTGTATCCCCCTCTTCCCTCATCCCTCCCCAGTATGGCGGTGGGTAAAACTATCAATTGCGTTTTAATCATCGGCTGAGATTGCACTGCGCATTCTTAAGATTGCGCGAGTCTTGAATCGCGCGTAACACCACCAATCACCAGTCTTAGGACTCGATGTCAGTTTTTTGTCTGTCACCCATATCAGCTGGATCGAACTCCCCAAACAATACTTCTTGACTGTCGACACTATTGTCACAGATTTGCTTTGTGCGGACACAATATTATTATGATGATAATAATAGTGATTATCATTTCTTCACCCATACCTTTCCTTTGATTTTTTTTAAAGGAATGTGTTCACGCCATTTTGTGAAGCTCTTGCGTGACCAAGGTGACAGAAAACCAAATGAGTTTCCTTCCGTCAGGGGAGTTAAGATACTCAGGTACGGCCTATCGTTCCAGAGGTTAAAATATTCATGACATTTGTGGTTCTCTGTTTATTCTTCCTCACGCAGCCCAATTACTTCTCTGACCCTAGCGATTCGCTGACAGCAGGAAAAGCACTAATGGTCGGATTTCCCGACCCCGAACCCTGTCCCCTCCCAAAATAAAGTGTGTGTCTTCTTCTTCTTCTTCCTAAAAGGCTGGTTCACTCAAAAACGAGTTGGTCACGAGTGTGTGTGTGAGTGTGTGTGTGTGTGTGTGTGTGTGTGTGTGTGTGTGTGTGTGAAGAACAGTCCGAACTTAAGAAAAATCCAGAGGATGCAATTCTACTTGTCTTTTTTCTCTTCCCTTTTCTTTTTCTTTTTTTTTTTTTTGTGTTGTTGTTGTTGTTGTTAATTTCTTTTCTCTTTTTATTTCTATTTTTTTTCTAAGTCAGTAGTAGATTGTTGAATTGTTAGCTTCCACATTGCTGTTCAACAAGGCGGTGACTTCAACCTCCCTGGATTGAACTGGCCAACGATGAGCCTCAAGCCCAAACCAGCTGATTCTGGCCTTCACAATCACTTTGTGGACATGTTTAGCGACCTTGGCCTTGAACAAATGTGCCATGAACCAACCTGAGGTGACAATGTCTTGGACATTATTGTTACCAACTGTTCTGACCATATATACCCGCACAGAGACTATGCCTGGACTTTCTGACCATCACATCGTGTTCCGTGAAATGAATATCAAAACACAGAAACGAAGTCAGCAATGCCGCGAGATTTCCCAGTACACCAGAGCAGACTGGCAGAGCATAAAAGAGAACATGGCGGGATTGGAAGAAAACATAGAGCAAATCAAGAACACTGCCTCAGCTGAATAACTATGGATTTTATCCAAGACTACACTACAGCAGTCTGTCAAAAGGTACATTCCACACAAGACCTCCCGACTTAAGGCCAAGAACCTTGGATCACCTCAGACCTACTGAAGCTCATCACACGTAGAGACAGAGTCTACAAGAAGCTGAAAAAAACATAGCACAGAGGAACTGAAAAATAAGGTGAGGAAACTGAAGAGAGAGGCCTAACGGAAGCTAAGGCAGGCTTACTGGAACTACCTCCACAGCACCTTTACAGGAGAAGACACAGTGCAGCCTATCAAGAACAAAATGCTTCTGGAGCTATATCAAGTACCAGAGGTCATCCGGCACTAGTGTCGCACCACTCAAGAAAGATGGTCGCTTGATATCAGACCCACTAGCGCAGGCAGAACTGCTAAACAACTAGTTCCAGCTGGTCTTCGGCAGCGGACATGAATATAGGCCTACCATCAAGGAATTTCGACAGAAGACAGGACTGAAGGGTGGAAACTATCCCACACTGAAGGACATCCACGTAACAGAGATGGGTGTTCACAAGCTCCTACAGAATCTGAACCCTCACAAATCAAATGGTCTGGACAAAATTAGCCCAAAGGTCTTAAAAGAATTAGCAGACGAAGAAGCGCCTGTGTCAACAACCATCTACCAGTCCTCCATCAACGCCGGAGTAGTACCAGCAGACTGGAAGGGCACCCTATAGTTACTCCTATTTTTAAGAAGAACACACACAATCCTGCCAACTATCGACCAGTGTCCCTGACCTGTATTTGCTGCAAGCCGCTTGAACACATCATAGTCAGCGCAGTCATGAACCACCCAGAAGTGAAAAACATTCTGTGAGACCAGCAGCATGGCTTCAGGGGAGGAAAATCGTGTGAAACCCATCTCCTGGAATTCATAGACGAACTTGTTGAGAATGTGGAGGGAGGAAAGCAGACCGACATCCTTGTCATGGATTTTCTTCCACTTCTTCATGAGGGTCCCCGGGCTTGCTAGACTGTCAAACTTCAGATGCTGTGTCTGACCTTTAGAGGACTGAAGATTGTCTGGCTTTATTCAGATCAGTCCCCAAGACCACCCTGTGTCCAACCCAGTTAGTGTATGAGTTTACAGAAAGGTGACATAGTGTCTGTCATACCACTAATCGTTTGTTCACAAGGTCACACCGTGTCTGATCGACTGAAACCACAACACAGAACTTCTCATCCCCAGAGACTTTGTAGGACACGTGTTTAGTCATTGAGTGGGTAAGGATCAGAATGTACAGCAAGTCTACCAGTGTGGTGGGGCTTTAACCCTGTCCAAATTGTACAGAAGTAGGCTGGAAGATGTTCCCTGGTTCCAGAGTCTGAGGTTTGTTGTGTTGCCAGTGACGGGGATGACAGGATTAGAGCGTTGAAGAATTCGGAGATAACGGCAGCTCTGACTGGGCATCAAAGTGGTCTTTATGTCTAAAATGTGGATCTCTTTCTCTGAGAGTGCAGAGATGTGTGTGTGTGTGTGTGTGTGTGTGTGTGTGTGTGTGTGTGTGTGTGTGTGTGTGTGTGTGTGTGTGCGTGTGTGCGTGCGTGCACGCACCCGCGTGTGTTTTCCCCAACCTTCAAGGTGGATTTACCAACTTGTCAAATGCTTTGTTATTGTTGGGGGTTTTGTTTGTGTTGGTTGTTAGGTTTTCTCTTTTTCTTTTTTTTTTTTTTTTGTAGATCCACTTTCTCCCCTAAACCGTCTGTTTACAAATCGATTCCAGAATATTTTTATCGACAAAAAATATTCTCTAGACAATGTAGATCTTCAAAATATCTAATTTACAAGATGCAATTCAACATTCCACGTGTACAATCCCTTAAAAAAAAAATTTTAAGTTAAATTTTTTGAAACAGAAGCAACAAAAGAAGTCATTGTAGAACATTTCAGTTTCACTTAAATCAAGGGATTCTTATGCTAAAATGCCATATATAAACTTTGCATTTTCAGTGTATTATTAACCTTTTGTTTTGCTTTGTATAATCACACTCAATGGATAACAGATATGACCTTTGACGCAGATCGGCACTAAAATGCAATGCGTTCATCCTTAGGACAAATTCTATCTTCTCATTAAGTTTTGTTTTCGTTTGATTGTTTTTCGTGTAATCTTACCGCCAGACAAACTAGCAAACAGCCAAAGATCATATAAACATCACTTCATTAGTGGAGGCATTCTCAACAGTGTTGGTTTCATGTGAGCGATTATCTCCTTTCCTGAGTTTATATGACGTCATAAAGGTGATCGGGCAGTAGAGTATAATTGTTACATGATGTGTCACTAGGTTCAGAAGTCGTGAGCATGAGTGATAAAACGATGATGTTCCCCATAGAAACAGTAATTACTCCTATCGTATGATACTATTATTAGAAAAAAAAAACAGTAGAATATCAAATGTCAACTGTCATCGAGACAGTTATTGTGTTCGCAAAGAGAACTACATTTAAAGGCTGTTACATACCCTTTCGCACAACACGCACATCAGGACAGAAAAGAAATTGAGAAAAAAAACATCAAAAGAAAATAAGAGAAAAAGAAAAAGATCAGGACGGATGTAATGAACATGGAAGGAGTTCACAAGTTTGGTTGCCCAGAAAATGCCATCTGACTGATCGTTTCATTCCATGATGGCATGCAGGCAAGGGTCCAAGAAAACGGAGATATCCTTGACCCGTTCCCAGTGAAAAACGGAGTGAAGCAGGAATGCGTGTTAGCTCCCACCCTCTTTTTCATTCTGTTTGCCGCAGTGCCGATTGATGCATTCCGGGACTGTGACAAGGGGGTATACATCCAGTTACGTTCAGATGGCAAACTCTTTAACCTTTGACTACTTCAGGCCCAAACTAAAGTATTTGATGCCCTTCTGAGCGAGTTCCTCTTTGCAGATGACAGTGCACTGGCCGCACACTCCCATGAAGATATCCAGTGCATCTCAGATCGCTTTGCAAGGGCCTGTCTATGCTTCGGACTTACTGCTTTGAAAAGACCAAGGCCATGTTCCAGCCTTTATTGTCCGGAGTTGGCAGTGCTCCACCGAGATCTGTCGTCATCAACAACACCGAGATCAAAACTGTGGACAAGTTCTGCTATTTGGGCTGCACTATAAGCAGCAACGCATCTCTGGATGCATCAAACTGCACACAAAGGTCGCCGTGTACAGAGCTGTGGTTCAGAGTGCTCTCCTCTACTGTTGTGAGACGTGGACCATGTACCGCCGACATATCCAACAACTCGAACAGTTTCATCAATGATGTTTGCGCAAGATCTGCAGCATCAAATAGCAAGACAGAGTGTCTAAGCTACAGGTCCTGAAGAAGTGTGGCCTACCAAGCATTCAGTGTATACTCATCAAAAGCCAGCTCCATATGGAGGACAGCAGAATTCCAAAGATGCTGCTCTATGAATAACTGATGGAAGGACAACGTGACAAAGGAAGGCCTTTCAAGAGATACAATGACACCTTGAAGGCCAACCTCAAAAGCTGCAACAGTGACACTGCTTCCTGGGAAGATGTCGCCCTTGACAGAACACTGTGGAATCAACGGTGTACCCAGGGCACAAAGACATTCAAGCGCAACAGAGCAGCCACCATCCAGGAAAAGAGGAATCAGATAAAACGGAGCCCATCCTTGCAGGACTCCATACCATGCAGTGTCTGTGGATGACTTTGGACCTCAGGCATTGGTCATCACTCCCACATGAGGACCCACATCAGCAGATGACATTCCGTCGGATCCATCATAATATTGCTTCACACTTTTGCTTGCTGTTCTAAGGAGACAGAGGAGTGTCCGCATCGCACATGAAATGTAGAGCTTCTCTATGCGTTGCTCTAAATAGAAATCACACGTTTATACATACGTTCGACAAGCTGCATAACCTAAGCTTTTTTCACTTTCTTACAAAGCTTCATGTAGGCAGATTGAAAGTACATGATATCGTTTACTCTTTATTGTATGGTAAACGCAACCTCTGTAATTCATGTGCAAGAAAATCGTATTTTAATGTCCTATTATGTAAGTGGGGTCAAATTTAGCGACTGTGGATGAAGGAGATATGCTAGAGGTACGAGGGTGGGGTGAAGTAGGTGGTGGTGTCAGTGTGTCGGGCTTTAACTTGACAGGCCATTTTATCATGGCATCTGCACGTCGCAAAGGTCTGTTGCTAAAGCAAAAAAACTGAAATAATTCAAGAACTTGAAAGAAACACAGCAAAACAGAAGATAACAGCGGATGAATCTGAATTGCGCCATCAACACTGGCAACCATTCTGGCTTCCAAAGAGAAGTGTGAAAGTCAGTATTTTGGAGGTGAGGACACCGCAGCACGCCATGACTAATTTTTAGGTACCTTTCGGTGAGAATCAAATCAGAAGTTTTACATTGCTGCACGCACATGTTCTTGGGTGCCTTTGTGTAATCATGGGACTTCTGTATTACGAGGATGAAATGCAAAATTCTGATCATTTTGAGAGATCTTTCTCTTCACTGTTCATGGTTGAGCTTTTACTTGTTTGTTTTTTATCCAGCTGTGGCAAATCTCAACTAACTTATTCTTTCAAAGACTGTGACATTTGAGGGATTTTTTTTCCATCCAGTATGGCAGCAACTGTCCTTTTCTGTTGTTTCACAGATTGTGAGAAATTTGAGGGATTTTTTTTCTGTCCAGTTTGGCAACAACCGTCCTTTTCTATTTTTTTCATAGAATTTTAAAAATTTGAGGGATTTTTTACCTGTCCAGTGTGGGAACAATAATCGTTATCTATTGGTTTACAGAATATGAGAATTTGATGAATTTCTCTTTTCCATCCAGCTGTGGCAACAATCTTCCTTTTCAGCTGTTTCTTAGAATATGAGAATTTGAGGGATTGTTTTTCGTCCAATGCGACAACAATCATCCTTTTCTGTTGTTTCATAGAATGTGAACATTTTCATATCAGACTTTATAACTGCCATTGCATGAACTGTATAAGACTTACCTAATGTATACTGCTAATGATAAAGAGCTCTTGATTTTATATAAAAGAAAGCATAATAACACACATCTGTGACTTTCACTGCAATGACGGAGAAAAGTAAAAAATAAAAAAAATTTAAAAAATTGTCATTTTCTTTTCAAGACCATAACTTTTGGTTTTTCAGATTTCTTGTCAAGCTGTGACAAGCACAAGAAAATTGCTCTTCAGTACAGCAGAGTGCGCGTATGTTTCGAAGTTTTTATTTCTATATCAGTGCATTCTCCAATGACCTAATAATGTGAAACAATAAACGAACAATGCTGAAATCCCCCCTTTTCCCCTTTCCACCTTCAAATCGTGGTGCTGTGTAATTTCTTCTGACGATCTATTCTTCTTAAATACAGAGAATTTTGTTCCCTTGTTTTACCTTTTATCGGTTTCTAAGCTTTGGAATTGCATTTTAGGCATATGCGATCTTTTCACAGTAATTTAAAGCCATATTTGTAAACAATTTCTTAAAACCATTTTTATTGAAGTTTATAACAGCCTAGGATACGACCTTGATTACTGCCCATGTATGTGGGTGCACACTTGTGGTTAGGGGTGAGAGAGAGAGAGAGAGAGAGAGAGAGAGAGAAAGAGAGAGAGAGACACACATCACGCTGGATATAGCAAAGCGACCAGACAGAAATTCATTATAACCAGCACATCGATTGTAACGAAAGCCAGATAAAACGAAGCAATTTTGAATGTCCCAGGCCATTCGCTATAAGCGGCTTTGGCTGTTACTGGTGTGCAAGACAACTCAAACTGGGTCTATCATTCTAAACATGAACGCTACTCGTCCATCACCCCCACCACTTTTGACCTTCAATGAGTCATTAGATGCCTAATACCCATAACTAGTCTTAATATTCAGCATTCTTCTCAATGCTGAGTATGATCTGTCCTCTCCACCAAGTTCCATGTTTCAGAGATGATATCATTGTGACAGCATCACTCACACTGTAATTCTCAAGCATAAAGTGAAACAAACACACAAACTGTGGTCAGTTTGAAATATTTATTTGACATGTACTAACAGCATGCATTTTCAAAATTTTCCAACTACATCAGTCCAGTTATCAATTCACTTTCTCGCAAAATTCATATGTCTGAGTTTGATGGGCACGTTTTCTTTGACATGTCTTTGGTATCTAAATAACTTGATCAAAATGTTGCACATGTTGAACAAACGGATGTTTTCTTCACTAAACAGCAATTCTGTTAAAAACCACTTGTTCAACAACTAGTTCAGCTGCAACAACTTCAATTCTTGATCGCTAGGAAAACTTAATGTTGGAATTTTAAAAAATGCAAGCATTTTCGACTGATCTAGAGTCAATCACCAACATTTTCAAGTGTACTGTCACACAATGAAAGCACATACAGTGATATCAAATTGGTTCTACCTAGCTATGTCCTACTCTGCTTTCCTGGGGAAAGACATCTTGCCAATCATGCTTAGAACAGGGACAAATCCACCGACGGTGATGAGAAGAGTGGTGTAGTAAAACAACTTGTCTCTGGAGCCCAACTTCTGCCACACCAGCAACCCATCATCACGCTGCAAACACACACATCACAGCAATCACGACAATGCAAGTTTATATGTTTGAATGTGTGTGAATGACCAGCAACCCATCATCACGCTGCAAACACACACATCACAGCAATCACGACAATGCAAGTTTATATGTTTGAATGTGTGTGAATGTGTGTTTGTGCATGTCATGGGTGAACAAGGCAGGTAGAACTAGAAGAGACACAAAATCTCATTATACTGGGCAGACCTGCCACATCTAAAAGCATACCAAGTAGCATTTGGTATTTTAGTGAAGTATTCCAAATTTAAGTCTATAACTCATATGCGATATGATGTCAGACTCAACAGCACTTTCAGTTGCTCTTTGATTTGCACATAACATGAGGTTTTGACTTGACCTTTACCAGCTGTGTCCCCCAATAGTAGGTGACGGGATTTCTTTCCCTCGAGCCACGTCACCCAAGGTTAGGTGACGGACCGACAGTACAGTCTGCAGTGTCACTCTCTATCAGGTGACTGGAACATAAAAAATTCCTACACTTTCCATACAATGATCCAAGGGAAATAAGCTCTGTAACTAGTCTTGGGGATGTCACAACAAGTTGTACTTGGCTGACCCCAGCAGCTTTGAAACAAAGGAAATGACAGCACCGGGCTTTGCCACTAATAAGCGCGCGCAAAAAAATGTCGGTCAGACTAAGGGGTGGGTAGCGATTTCTCGCTCAATGAAGCGCTTGAAATCATATTACAAAGTGGATCTGGTGATGAGGGGAGTGATAGAGAGATAGAAAACTATGAAAGAGAAGAGAAAGTGAATTGTTTGAAGATGCAGCCATCCCTTCATCTTCTGATTTGGTGTTGTAAAAGAATGGAATAGAATGTAAAACAAAGATTTTTTTTTTACTTGTCAGACATGTTTTTCAACGCACAGTCGTGTCTGCACATTGAAAGTAAATGATTCGAAATTACTATGTTCGATTAGTCGAGTGTTTGTTCTTTCCTATGACACCTAACCCAACACTGTCAGTTGTTGTCTAGCTACGGTAAAAATAAATTAAAAAGTGGCGAAATCACCATGCATGAGCGCGAGGCAGCAGGGAATTGTACCTTATGCGCCGCTCTCGGCTAGAGAGTGTTAACTTTAAGAAATAAATCTTAAATAAATGTCAGTGAACCCGCCCAGAGAAACATGGACAAACAAGTCACAAGACAACACTCAACGCGTTTCGACCTCTTAGGTCTTCCTCAGGTGAAACAAAGACGGACAAAATAACGAAAATGCACTTAGCTTTGATCGCTTCAGATTGCTTCTGAGTTCAGCGCAAGGAAGGTGTTGAATGAGAACGAGGCGACAGCGCTGAACTCAGAAGCAATCTGAAGCGATCAAAGTTAAGTGCATTTTCGTTATTTTGTCCGTCTTTGTTTCACCTGAGGAAGACCTAAGAGGTCGAAACGCGTTGTGTGTTGTCTTGTGACTCGTTTGTCCACGTTTCTCTGGGCGGTTCGCTGACATTTATTTAAGATTTATTTAGATTTCCACCTGCAGTCGTTTCACTTTGCAACTAGATTTAAGAAATATCAAAATGTCCAAAAATGAAACTAGTCAATAAGACAAAATCACGATAGCCTTTAAAAATTTTCTTTTGCTCCTTTCTCATCTTGCTGAGCTTGGCCACTTTATACGAGATAAGTCTATAGTTTAAAGATCTATAAAGTCATGGTTCATTTCAAGCCACCACCAAGGATTTCTTTTCTTTCTTTCAACTTGTTTTTTTCCAGTGTCGCATTTGGCAGCTCTGACAGTGAGACATAAATGAATCTAAGACATATTTCAACAACATGCACCATGAATACATAAATACATCCCCCCCCCCCCCCCCCCACCCCCCCACCCCCCAAAAAAACCCCAACATGCAGTATGAATAGTTCAAATTTGGCCACCATGTGCATGTCTTAACCGTAAAAAATAAATGTGACACAGTATGCCATTACCCCCACCCTCTCATCTCTTCTTTCTGCTTCCCTTTCTGCTGATAAGCCAATGAGGTTTTTTCAGAAACATAAAAAAGGTCCTGAATAAGCAATGCCCCTTGAAGCTATGCACTCTCTTTCTTTTTAAACTGCACTCTCTTAGTCTTACACAGTTATCTTTTTACATTAGTTGTTTCGGAATTTTCAAATAAACATCATAAGGTCTACTCATCAGATTAACATTCATGCTGAAAACTGACTGAGGTCTTGCTAAAGGTGTGTAACACTTAAAGCACTGGTTAAGTGGTGTTTTTCATCAATGATTTGAAGTTGAACAGTGCTGGGCCTGGTAAGAATTTAGATAGGTGACCGCCTGGAGATGCTTGGTGTTGTTGGCATTTTTCTCAAGGTCTGACCTTGGTACCGAGTCACGCTTTAGTCAGGCATCTGTTCAGCAGATTGGGTGTAGTGCATATGGACCTGTCTGAGTGCAGCTAGCCAAAGCTTCCTTGGAAAACAAAGTTGAAACTGATGGAGCTCTACATTAGTACCTAGAAGATGAATTTTTCAGACAAAATATGCAACATTTGATGCCACTGACATCTTTTCTGTTTAGCCTATCCCACCCATTTGTTTTTGACACTGACATCAATAGAACAGGCACACAAGTTTTCTCTTCAGAATTCATCTTGAAAACTACAATGTCACCTTTCATATGCTAAACCCACATGAAAGTCAAATTCTTGTTCAAATTATGACTGGCAACTATGCATTTGCCAACAAGGTTTACACTCAGCTTTAACATAAAACCAAAGACAACTTCCATTTCCAGCCTATGACCATTTGAACCCATTTTGCAAATTTAATTGGCTCTTCTATACTGACACACACTTCGTGTGTGCATGTGTATGTATATTTAATTAAAAAAAATGAAAAACAGAAAATTTTTGTCTTGACAGATTTGTAGAAAATGGATTCCCATCAAGACAAGAATCAGTAACCTTTGCTGCAGAATGAATCTGGTTGTGGCTGTGTATAACCAACATGAGCGGAGCATGGAGGAATGATACAACTGGAGAGGCATGAAGGATGAGGAACTAAAAAACAAACGAAAGATGTCTGTACTTGGTGTTAACCCAAGAGTGTGGGTGAACTTACACAAAGACATTCTGCATCTCCTGAATCTTCTTGTACCGGGCATTGGTTGGAACAATTCCAACAGACTGGCCACTGGCAGCAGCAGAGAAGCGACGAGCAAAGATTCGGCTGATCATCTACAGAAATTGAAATATGGATGAAACACACACACACACACACACACACACACACACACACACACACATACACAAACACACACACACACACACACTTCATCACAAAAAGAATAAGAAATGAACTGATATTACAAATACTATTACCAGACAAGGATAAAATGCAACATGCCAATATTTCAAAATGAAATAAAAGCATTTCTACATTCAATACTGTGTGTTTGTGTGTGTGTGTGTGTGTGTGTGTGTGTGTGTGTGTGTGTGTGTGTGTGCGTTCAATGCTTGCCTACCTTGCGCTGAAGAGATATAAGCTAAGTGAAAAATTCATTTATTTTCATTGTCCTATTTGTTTGTGTCTTGCCTGAAGAAGATCTAAGAGGTCGAAACACATTGTGTTTTGTTTTGTAACTTGTTTGTCCACATTTCTTTTGGTCGTTTGCCAACATTTGTTTTTTTTTTTTAAAGTTTAGATCACATAGCTATACTACAAGATAATAATCATGTATTAAAGTAATGATAGGCCTGTTTACAGCATCCATAAGGACTTTCCAGCAAAAAATAATTTGAGGACTGTTAGTGTTAAGGACTTCTTGAGGACTTTTAATGTAAAATTCAAAGACAACATTATATTATATGATACTTCAGAAGCTTCATACAGCCACTTCAGCAGAGTTCCATTAGCAGATGACCCAGAAATGAACACTTTCAGAAGAAATCAAAATTATCTTTCATATATTTTCCACACATGTGATGTATATCATCAATCCTTTGAATGATTTCTTTATTTCATTGATCCATCAAATCTTCATTTTGAAATATTTTCCAGCACTCTGAGGTATTTATAATGGGGTCCTCAAAATTTGAGGACTATTAGTATTAAGGACTTTCAAGGTCAAGGCTTTGTATCTACCCTGATTTAACTTCAAGATATTATAACAAAAGCATTTGGAAGTGTACAACTCACATTCAAAAACACACCAACTTAACCCTTATGCAGACTTACAACAGAGATCTGTCATGCCAAATAAACAAATTCTTGGCAGTAACAGTCCAGTTCATTAACTTTCAATCTATATCATGCATGATTAATATACAGGGGAAAAAATCACTCTACAGCAGCCTCCCCCTCCATTCTTCTTCTATCTGTTGTAATAGCTCTTCTTGTAGCAGACTTCATGAATACTACTGCCTCCACAATTATGTAACAACTTAGAATAAAATATGAGAAGAAACACAACTGTTCAAACTAATAATTCCTGTGAATTAGGGAACTTAGAGAAAAAATATGAGAAGAAAAACAACTGTTCAAACTTATAATTCCTGTGAATTAGGGAGGAACCCTAATAAAAACAATGATGAAAATAATCACCCTGAACAGGAAGTAACTGTTCCCAAAGAACTTGTTGCAGATCACTGCTG
Organism: Conus betulinus; assembly: GCA_016801955.1. Lineage (NCBI taxonomy): Eukaryota > Metazoa > Mollusca > Gastropoda > Neogastropoda > Conidae > Conus > Conus betulinus. The sequence continues at coordinate 15,785 of JADBJO010000328.1, read as the reverse complement.
CACAAATAATAAGTCTGCTATTCAAGATGTGACAATCAATGTTTTTAATGTGAATATAAAAACTGAGCTCTGAGGACTGAAGAAAACCCAACATTTTATGTACACTTGTACAAGTAAAACGTGAATAAAAAAAAAAAAAAAAACGGCACCAACTTATGCCACACGGTAAGAGCGACTATAATATAGTATAAAACCTTAAGACAAGCCTCACTACAAATAATATCCCTTTTCTTTATACATAATGAATGAAAATAAGAATCTTTAGTTTACCAACTAGTTTTTGATAAATTCAGCACATAAAAGCCTGGTTCAGCAGTTGGTTGCTTGAATTTGTTGCCTTCTAATTCCTGACACAAAAATCAAGTTTAAAAGTTAATTTTAGCTAAAAAGAGAGAGAGAGAGAGAGAGAGGGAGAGAGAGAGAGAGGGGGGGGGGGAGAAAAAGACAGAGACAGAGGCACATAGAGAGCAACAGAGACAAAGAAAGAGACAGAGACAGAGACAGAGGGACTGATTGAGACATCCATAGGAAAGAGGAAGAGAAATGAGATAGGGGCACGTAATGTGAATGCATGGATGTGTGTCTGTTGTAAGTTTATGTCTCATTTTCAGTTTAATATCTTGTTCACACAGCAAACCTGAGTTGGCTAGATCTGCTCTGTGTGTGTGTGTGTGTGTGTGTGTGTGTGTGTGTGTGTGTGTATGTGTGTGTGTGTGTGTGTGTGTGTGTGTGACTTGACTCATTGTGTCTGTGAGTGTGAGACTAAAGTGTGTGCGTGCTGGTGTGTGTATGTGTGTGTGATTGTGTCTATTTGTACCTAGATCAGGGGGGCGGAATAGCTCAATTGGTAGAGCGCCAGACTCATGATCATGGGGTTGCGGGTTCGAATTTGGGTACAGGGGGATTTTTCCCCTCGGAGTTACCATTGGTTCTGACTCCATTCCCCATACAGTCCTTCGAATGAGACCATAATTAGTATAAACAGAGGTTTCGTGTGTGAACGCACACACACAACATCTTGCACACACGTAAAATCCCATCACCAACTTTCAGAAGAGAAGGCCAGTTTGGCCACTGGTATGGACGACACGTTACACATAGCATGCACCTTTGATGGAGTATGGCTGCCTTAATGGCAGAATAAAAAAAACGGTCATACACACAAAACTCCACTGCCTGTCTATGCAGGCAGTGTCCGCAGGAGTATCAGCCTGCGTATGCAGAAAGAAAGAAAGTACCTAGATCAGATGTGTGTAAATTAATGTGAGAGTCAGTCAAGTAATTAAAACAGAAATGGAGAACCTGCCATTGAAACAAATGAAATAAAATGAAATAAAATCAGATATCATATGTCAACGACTCTGATCAGTCAAGTAGTTTCCTTTCAGGTTCCAGCTGAAATAATGAGATTGTTACCTGATAAAGTGATGTTCAATCAACGTTTGAAAAAAAAATCTTTTCATAATGTTGTTGCTGTTGCTTAACTGCCAAGTTCTCATCCAGATTAGCAAATATAACCAAAAACAATCAGAGTTTAACTACAGATCGCAGACACCCCGCGTCTGAAGTCAGGTCTACGTCTGCTGGTCACGTAGCCCAGCGTCCAGTGAAACATTGAAGGTCATTGCTCCCATACAATTTGTAAACACTATCATAATTATGTCGTTCCTAATTATTCAAAAGAAAAAAATCGGTTCTTGAATTTCATATACGAAAGGACAAAGGTATTGGAATCGTAGTGCATACCACATCAACTATTTTCTCTTCGAAATAGAAAATTTTACCTTCGTGGTCGACTGGTCAATGTGCGAAGACTGTGCTATAAAGATCAAAATGAAGACGGAAGTTGGAGGGAGATAACTTCCAACGAAAGAGGCTTAAGATCGAAAGTACGTTGAAATGTTTTCCTTCTACAGGTTCAAATTTGATTTTACGTTCCTCACAAAAGGGCTTGTTTAACATTTCTTTTATAACCAAATTTGGAATTAGGATTCAACGAGAACGTGAGCTAATAGGGTCATGTCGTTGTGACCAAGTGTCGTTGTGACCAAGTGTCGTTCAGGTTCAGGTTCAGATTCAGGTTCAAATTAGGGACAAAATCTTAACAGATTCAGTACGCCTCACGGCTTATAATTTGTCCCATCATTCAGTGAAAAATAAGATCACATCAAGGTCATAAGCATGCTCAAGATATTTAGACATCGTAATCAAATAACACACATCTATTAGCATGTTTCGTTTGTCTTTAAGATTTTTGAAAGCATTGAAATTAGGGCACGTTTAATATTTGGTGCAAGTTGATTCCAATCAGGTGCAACTCGATTACTAAAAGTGAATTTTCTTCTGTTAGTACGGCTAAACTCAATGTGAATTTTATCAGTAGGGTTTCTTTGTTTTGTCGAAGTTAGATAAAGTAAAAAATTTAGTAGGGTCAATATCATCAACATGATTAAACAATTTGTAGGCTTGATTCAGGTCACCCCGTAATCGTCGAGCTTTCAAAGATGGTGATATCAACTTTTCCAATCTATCTTGATATGGTAGGTCTTTCAATTCCTTTATCAATTTAGTAGCTCTCCTCTGTACTTTTTCTATCGCGTTGTGACCAAGTGTCGTTGTGACCATGATTTTCAGTATTTTACCCAAAGAACGGTAGACTTGCCAGTGGGTCACAACGACATGTGCTCACATCGGAATGTGATCTTATCGGCATGTGGTCACATCGGCATTGGCATGTGGTCTTATTGGCATGTGATCACATCGGCATGTGGTCTTATCGGCATGTGGTCACATCGGCATGTAGCCATACTTTCCACCAACTGACCTCATTCTGCTTCACTTTGTCATGCCTTTTGGATCCATATTCACGACATTCAAACAGTCATAGTCTCTCTACATTCCTGGTCTGGTTGTCAGTAGAAATCTGACTGGGTCAGGCTGTTGGAGGGTGCTTGGAGGGGGAAAGAGTGATAGGGATGAGACAGGGAAGGCACGAGGCGGGAGGAGAGGAGGAGGGGTGGGTGGGTGGGGGGGGGGGGGGGGGGGAGGACGTGCACGCGAGTGTGGGGATAAATGAGGAGAGCCAAAGAGCGTGTGAACTGAATCTTTACGTCACTGCTTGACACTAAAGAAAACCATCAGATAAGATTAGGGAAAACGAAATCAAATGATGGATTGAGACCAAGATACTATGAGTTGAAGGCATCGTGGGTTCCACACTGACCTTTACCTGCTCCCCCCCCCCCCCCCCCCCCCCGTCTCCCTTCTGATTCCTTCCTGAGTCTGTCGGATACTTTTTTTTTTTCTCTCTGATTTCGTTTAGTTCTTATGTCTATCTTGTTTTAAGAACGAAGAAAATTTAGAAAGCAGAGAGACATACAGACGAACGGAGAGAAACGTCTTGATACTTGGAAAAAAGTATATACGTGCATACAGAGAGAGAGAGAGAGAGAGAGAGAGAGAGAGAGTTGACACAAATGTAAAGACACACATGCGTGTACTTGTGCACGTGTGCGTGCGTGTACACACACACACACACACACACACACACACATTTGAAACATCAACAATAGAGAATGTGCCATGTACCATGTGTGCAGAGAGCAGGTACATTAAGTGAGAATGAACCATATTGTAGTGATTGTATTGCAGTTTTGGTTTGAAGTGATATATTCCATGCTGATGAAAATGACCAGGCTGTACAAATGAACTAATGGAATAATCTCATAGCAGTTTTTTTTTTTAATAAAAATATATATCTTTTCAAAACCAATTGAAGACCTAGCGATTTGGGGGACAACAACATCAAAAATTAATTTTTAATCAGTCGTGTTAAACTCTGTGAATCCATAGTCTGTGTTGCTTCTACATAGCCCTGGGCTTAATGGTCGTAGAAAATGTATAATACGCACGTACGCACACACACACACACACACACACACACACACACACACACACACACATCTTCCCTCCACTCATCTATCCTTTCATTCACCGTTTTTTTGTTGTTTTTTTTTTTTTTTTTTGGGGGGGGGGGGGGGGGGGGGAGGTGCCACACCTGTAAACCATCTTTTTAACATTATAAGATGCAGGGATGAGACAGAACAGACAGACAGGCAAAATCATCTTGATACTGGCAACTGCCAATCTCCTACCTTCCCAAATGGTATAAAACAAACATACATACAAAGAACGAAGTTTTTACGCACTTCTGAGGTTTTTATCATTATCATCGGCGGTTTTACAGTGTGGCACTTTGTGCAATAATGATAACATCTTCACACTACGAAAGGCAGGATCGAATGCCTAGATTTAGCCTTATGGAAGAATACCAAGTTCACAAAGTAGGATGCGAGTTCAAATCCCATTTGTGCCTGGCTTAAAGCCTCACTCTTTTTTCCTGCCCATCATTATTCCGGTCGTGACATTGTGGTGTTTTAATTATAGGCCCCCTTCCCTTCGTCCCCCTTCCCCCCCCCCCCCCCCCCCCCCCCCCCCCCCCCCCCCCGTTAAACCCAAATGGTTATCTGCATCTGCCATGTCACCTAAGGTGTTTTGGACGTTAAATCTGCATGTGAAGAAAAGGCGTTAAGTCACAGTGCTGAAACATCATCTGGTTAAAGTTAGATCGTGCTGTCAACATAAGAAATATATATATGTGACAATAATCGCAGCTGTGACGTCCTTGTTGCGTTATCCTCAAGTACACACACGAGTTACGTTTTCTTACATAGTTCCCATGCTGATTGTCGCCCGTGACGTCTTTTGGCAATGTGTTAAAAAAAAAAAAAAAATTAAAAAAAAAAAAAAATTCCGCGCAAGATGCGAGGCACAGAAGATCATCATTCGTGTGAAATTCCCAATTCACAGTTTCCAGAAACACTTTTTACGTGGCGGCCCTTTGACAGAAATACGCAAAATCTGTCCATGGCCATTATTTCCTTTCAGAAAGCTACCGTGTAAGTTAAAAAAGTAAAAAACAAAAACTTTCTCCAGCCATAGAAAAAGGATATTTTGTTAAATGTTACTGTGTAATAATGTTTAATGTTTTTGTTTTCGATCATCAAACTGCTCTTAATCAGGGCGACGAACCGATGTTGTTGTTGTTTTAAGGAAATGTGTTTTTTTACCAGTGAAATGCTGATATCGATGACCATGCGTGATTTTGTCATTTTCATCAGCTCTGAAAACAAGCATGAGAAAGAAAAGAAATTTTAAAAAAATTCATGCGAGGGAATGCATGACAAACACGCATAGTAAAAGCAATGCTGGCACGCGCAGGCATAGATGCCAATTAAAACCGAGTCTCTTCACACACACACGCTTACACACACATACGCACGCAAGCACGCGCGTACACACGCACGCACACATGCCCGCGTTCAAATGCATACACTCTCGCCCCACTGCTCTCTCTCTCACACACACACACACACATACACACGCACGCATGCACGGACACACGCGCGCGCGCACACACACACGCGCGCGCGCACGCACGAACGTACAGGCATGAACGGAAATAATCTAGAAGTATACTAGTCACATAAAGTTAAGCACAGGCCTTTGCACACAGGGGTTGATTCATCCCTTCCAAAAACATTGGTTTTTTTTGTATGCGGAACCAATGATGGAATCTCACACAGCAGTGTGTAATCCAGCCTGTGTCAACTGGTAGTGCGCACGGGGGTCTTGGTGACGTCGTTACCGCGCGGGATAAAAAGTGCAAAGTTGCGTTAACTGTGCCTGTTTTGCATCAAGCTTGCTGGCGACACAAGATGTGTAAAATGAAAAATTCTTTTTTCCCGTGCAAGAGCAGTCTCTCAAGTGAGTTTTATGCCCCTTCTTTTGGCTGTTTAAGCGCGGGGTTGGTTACTGTCAGCCCTTTTCTCACCATGCCACCACGAAGAAAACTTAGCACCTTTGACAAAACCAGGGCGATTGCGTGGATACAAGATGGCATTGCAAAGGCTGAAGTGGCGCGACGACTTGGTGTGCATCATTCAGTTATTGTTAGACTGAATCAGCGTTTTTAGGGCAACCAACAGCGTTGAAGAGAGGCCACGGTCAGGTCGGCCTAGGCAGACTACTCCCAGAGAAGATCGTTTCATCGAGAGGCAGGCCCTATTGCAGCGGGATACCACTTCCACCAGCATCCAAAGGCAGCTTCGTATGGCAAATAACACCATCCTCAGCCGTCAAGCCATACGAAACCGTCTTCACCACTTCGGCCTCAGATCACGTCGCCCAGCTGTTCGACCACGACTGCTAGCAGCCCATAGGCTGGCTCGCCGAGCTTTCTGCCATCGTCATGTGAGATGGAACCAACAACAGTGGTCCCAGGTCCTCTTTTCAGATGAGTCGCGGTTTAGTCTTGAACACAATGACGGCCGAACTAGAGTTTGGAGGCGTGTTGGTGAACGTTACATTGATGCAGCTGTTCGCCAGACCAGGGCCTTTGGGGGAGATCTGTTATGGTATGGGGTGCCTTCAGCCTCCACCACAAGACACCACTCTCTACATATTGATGGAAACCTCACAGGCATCCGCTATCGGGATGAAATCCTGGCGCCTTTCGTTGTTCCAACCATGCAACGGATAGGACCCATGGCAGTCTTCCAAGACGACAATGCTCGAAGGTCCTCCATTCTCGTCTGTTCTGGGCCAACCTCTGGATGGTACCCCATGTGTGGTTCAGGGTCTTCAGCTCTCCCTCTACAGTTCGCCGCCAGGTGTTTTTTTGTCTCTCCCCCTCTTCCTCCTTCCTTCAGGCGTCCAATGGAGGGCGACACGAGTGATGTTGTCTGGCTCTTTCCTAAGTATGTGCCCTATCCACCTCCATCGCTTTTTCCTGAGAATGTTTTTTCATGCTTTCTTGATGGCATTGGGAGAGTAGTAGTTCTTCATTTGAGATGGTATTTGGCCAGAAAATCTTAATATTCTTCTAAGGTTCTTTGTGTGGAAGACTGATAGCTTATTTAGGTCACTCTCTGTCATTCTCCAGCATTCTGAGCCATACAGAAGGGTAGAAATAATGCAGCTCTGATATAGTTTTTGAGCTTGGTTTTGATGCTGTATTGTTGGGACCTCCATACATTGCTTAGCATTCTGAAAGCATTTCTGGCTTTGTTTAGACGGTTCTTGATGTCATTGCCTGCTCCTCCGTCGTGTCTGACAATGCTGCCCAGGTAGGTGAAATTCTCAGTTGTAGGGAGGGTTTCTCCATTCACACTTGAATTGATGAGGGGTTTGGGACATTCAAAGTCATTACCTCTGTTTTTCTTTGACTGATCTTTAGTCCAATCTGTTGTGCAAAGCTGCTGAGGCGGGATGTCTTTTCCTGCATGTGTTGGTGAGTGTGGGAGACCAATGCCAGATCATCAGCAAAGTCAAGGTCTTCTAAGGCTGAGAAGAGTGTCCATCGTATGCCTCTTGTCTGGTCTTCAGTTGTTCGACGCATCACCCAATCTATGGCAAGATTAAAGAGCATTGCTGACATCACACAGCCTTGTCTCACTCCTGTTTTCACTTCAAAACTGTGGTCACTG
>JADBJO010000327.1:771239-795113 GCA_016801955.1 Conus betulinus | reverse complement strand
ACACTCTGTTTTTTAGCCTGCCATGCGCAAGATGCATTGCTTACGGGGCAATCTCTGGCATTATTGGCATGTCTTGATTTTACACTGACATGAAATAAATGGCATGTCTTGATTTTTACACTGATATGAAATAAATGGCATGTCTTGATTTTACACTGACAAGGAAAACCATATGTATGATTGGTACGCTTGTTCAGTAAATATTGATCTGCTATGACATTTGTATGATTTAAAGGCTTGCTCAGTAAATATTGATCTGCTATGACATTCGTATGATTGGCAGGCTTGTTCAGTAAATATTGATCTGCTATGACATTTGTATGATTGGCAGGCTTGTTCAGTAAATATTGATCTGCTGTAACTGCAGAGTTTTTAAGGGTTGACCCCCAAGGGGTTGCTATATTTTACATTTCAACAGGTCCAAACAGATTTCTTTGCATTGTAACATACAAACTGTGCATCATCATTAGTTCTGTGTCATTTAAGAGTGCATGATAAGCAGATGAAAAATATCTGTTTTGTTTGTGAGAGTATTCGTTGTGGTGTGAAATCAGCAGTCAGGTCAGTCAGTCGTAACACTGATGTCTCCTGGATCTGAGGTTGACAGTGCCCTCTGTCTGTTCTGTGTCCATGGTGAATAAAACTGGCATAGGCTTGATGAAGTTGGATTTGAAGATCTAGGCATGCAGGTTACCACCAGGGAACCAAAATTGACCATCCTTGTTTAGGATTTGCTGTTTGGGTCTGACTATCTTTTCTCATATCAGCTGTACAGAGGTTATCTGTGTTTATTTCCATTTGTGTGGTGTGAGGCTCAGTGCTGAAGATCAATAGATGTCAGTCTTGAGTCAGTGTTTGTTTGTTTATGTCTTCTGTAGAGGTTGCTGAATGCGTGCGTATGGGCCTGTTTGAAACTTCAGCATTTTAGGAATGTTTCCTGGTTTGGGGTGCCTGTTGTCAGCATATGTGCTAGGTGAATGAGAAGAATGAAATTGTGTTACTTTGTGGAAAAAAGTTACCGGCCTTGTTGATCATGTGCTGACTATTGGAGTAATGGAGAATTCACTGCATGGTGTATGAGGGGAAGAGTTGGGATATGATTTAGTGTGTAGGGTGTGGTGGGTCCTGGGACTGGGTTTCAACAGTGTGGCTTTTGCACACTATTGGCAAATGTTTGTAGATATGACTGCTTTGTGTTTACTAAAAGAAACGTTTAACCTGTGTTCAGCCCTTGATCGGTCTAAAAAATGCATCATGTAAACAGCTGGAAAGAGTTTTGTAGCTTTGTAAAGGAAGTTGTGGCAGGTGTTTATTTCAAAATTATAGATTTGATTGTTTGTGCCATCATGTGAAACAGTGTCTTTGCCATGCAAGCAAATCAGTGTTCCAGAGTTAAGTCATTATTTAGAGATATGAATCTATTGTTCTTTTTAAGTTGGAAGTGCTTTGATGTTTATTTATCATAGGCTGTTCATATTTAAAAGTTTCACATGTCAACACTTCCAGCTTGTTTTCTTGTACACTACTTGTTTCTGAAATTGGTTGTTTTGTGAGGTGGTAAAAAAAAAGAAAGAAAGAAATGCATTCGCAATGGAGAAGTCTTCAGAAAAAGACAGATAACTTTTTTTTTTTTGATCCTGATTACAAAGAACTTCAGCTGGATCCTGCTGACTGACTTTTCAGTACAGCTGAAAATGTTTGTTCACATGTTGAAGGTTCCTGGCTTTGATTTCCAGAGCCAGTATGACAAATTAGTAACTGTAATGGTTGTGATGGGGGGGGGTGTTTCAGCTGACAAACCAGTTCCAAGAAAAAGCAGCTGGCCTTTGAGGTCATCCTGAAGCCGGCAGCCAATGAGGGTGGCACTGTACCCGTGTCCCCCGCCCAGATCTAACCGTGTCACTCTGTCGGAGGAAGACATCAAGCTGAAGCTGCAGAAAGCAGAAGAAAGAAGACAGGTCAGTAGACGTGTAAGTAGAACTCTGACTCTTTTCTTTCCTTTTAGTTTGAACATAAGAGTAGTTCTGTGAATGAATCACAAAGATAAAGAATCCAGATAAAGTAACGATTACAATTGCATCGTTTGCATGTAACTGTCTGATAGTCATGTTTGATTTTGTTCATGCAAGTCTGAATTTTCTTACATTTCAAAGGGGAAGGGAAAGAATGAGAAATGACTCAGAATATTGATATTGAAAGACACAGGACACTGACTACATGATAAGCCAACAACTTTCACTACAGTAAGTCTCAGTTACTTTAGTGTTTCATTTGAGAATCAGGGCTCAGAAGTTTTATAAGAAAGAGCATTTCAACATGTCAGTTGAAGCGTTCCATAAATAATAAGTGTATAGTGTGTGAAACGCTGATCTTTCCCTCTCATGAACACTTTCTATAGGTAGTTAGGCTACTGGTTACTATTCTGGGATGTGTTACAACTGTTCTCAGTGTATGCTAGATCTTCTCAACTGGTATGCATATAATGCAAGTGTGTGCCTGTGTGTTTGTCCATCTGTGTGCATGCATCTGTGAGTGTGTGTGTGTGCGCGCACATGTGCATGCATGCGTGTGTGTGTATATGTATGTGTGTGCAGTTTCTGGAGGCTCAGCGCTTGGAGCAGCTGGCCCGTGAGCGGGAGAAGGCGCAGGAGGTGATGGCCAAGGCGGCCCAGGAGAGCCTGCAGTTCTCCAAGCAGACCAAGGAGAAACTGCTCCGCAACATGGAGCTCAACAAGGAGAACCGCGAGGCCCAGATCAAGGCCCTGCAAGACAGGCTGCGGGAACATGTGAGTCACTGACCTTGCACACAGACTAAGGGACATGTGCATAGAGGCATTTGTTTGTGCATGTGCATGCATACAAACCACACCTTCACAGAAGCTCTTCAACAGCTGATGGTGAGACTGGATGGAGGAGCCCTTGGTCGAGATCAAGATCATGGTAAAACATGGTCCTTCAACCTGTAAAACGTGTTGTGTCATAGTGTGAATGGTTACGACCGTGGAACATGGTCCTTCAACCTGTAAAACGTGTCGTGTCATAGTGTGAATGGTTACGACCGTGCAACATGGTCCTTTAACCTGTAAAATGTGTTGTGTCATAGTGTGAAGGGTTACGACCGCAGCCCCACACAGTGCACCTCAGTAAGGAGCATGCAGCACTTCCTGAGGAATGCCAAAGAATACAATATCTGGACCTTCAAAACATAGCGCCACTGAGTGAAAGGGCCATAAAGGAGAATTCTTTGTTTCATGTAAGGCGGTCAATAAAAGTAGGGTAGGCTCGTAAGGAAAGATTTTACTTTTTTTTTTTTTGTCCAGGAAGGGTTTTTCTTCTGAAATGAAATGCATCCTGTGTGCTACTTACACTTTTCATTGCCTTTTTTTTTTTTTATCATAATAGTGGTTTTCCCTGAAAAAAATCCAGAGAGTTATGAGATGTGATTAGTGTCATCTTCTGCATCGGTCTTCGGACACAACTTCTTTGTGCGTGTTTTGTGTGTGTGTGTGTGTGTGTGTGTGTGTGTGTGTTTTGTGTGTGTGTGTGTGTGTGTGTGTGTGTGTGTGTGTGTGTGTGTGTGTGTGAGTGTGTGTGTGTGTGTGTGTGTGTGTGTGTGTGTGTGTGTGTGTGTGTGTGTGCGCGTGTGCATGTGTGTTTGTGTGTGTGTTTGCATGCATGCATGTGTACGTGCATGTGCAGCATCAAAAAGAAAGTTTAGATTTGACAGCAAAGTAAAAATTCGTCAGATGACTAAAACAAATTCTTTTTCTTGAAGCCACAATAAAAGCAACTGCAGACGCGAATCTCATGGCGCACAAACAATATGCATTGTGCAACTTTCAAGCAAGAAGGCTGTAACTTGAAGGAACTGCTCTAGTGAAGGAAGTGAATGACACTGAGATAGTCACTAGCTTGATTATTCCAGTCACAATTACTGGACAGCAGTATTTCATGTACAAGTTGTTTTTTTTTGTCCAGCTCCCCATAGAGACAGCATTCAATTCAAACATATAACAGTCACTCAGAGGTATTAGTTCTGAAACTGGGAGTTCGGTGGTCATCATTGACTACTCCTCCTTTCTGTCTTCTTCTGCACATTTCCAACCCCACAGTTATCACACATGTACAGACCTCCCTTCCTGCGTGTTTGTTGTTGTGCTGTATTCAGGGCTTTCACTTTTCAGCTGATTTGAGGGCTTCAACAAAATGTGAACATGGGAAACCATGAAAAAAAAAAATGCTGGACATAAAAAGCTAGGGTTACAAAAAAAAATGGCAGCAGATTCTGTGGAGTGCTTGTGACCTTTTCGATATGCTTGCAGGCAACAGTGATGTCAGGCTATCTGATGTAAACTGCTTCACAACAGGAAGTCACCATTTTGTCTGCCTGGTGGAAGGCAGCATGTTGTGGCACTCTAACATTGTGTGTTGGCAAAATGCTGCAAAACAGAGAGATCTGACAAACTGCTGTAGTTGTTGGTCACCCGCTGAGAACTAAAGATCAGGTGTGTTCACTGCAGGATGTTCTCCTCCCACGTCTGCCCTGTCTGATTCTCTCTGTCTGCCTGGCACTGTGTGCTGCAGGATGTTCTCCTCCCACGTCTCTCCTGTCAGTCTGCCTGGCACTGTGTGCTGCAGGATGTTCTCCTCCCACGTCTCTCCTGTCAGTCTGCCTGGCACTGTGTGCTGCAGGATGTTTCTGCAAAGCTGGCTGTTGTTGATGCATGCTCTTGTCAGTCCATCCTCATTGTGACCGTGGTGACCAGATCATCAGTGTTCTCTGACTCGTGACAGCCTGACTTTGCATGGTCTGGCCCTGGGAAATTGGCAGCAGTGTGTTCATCATCCCACTGGTTCATGACCAGCCATCTGTGGATCTCTGTTTGCCAGTAACTGCTCTGTGTGTGTGTGTGTGTGTGTGTGTGTGTGTGTGTGTGTGTGTGTGTGTGTGTGTGTGCGTGTACCTCAGGGCCTGCAGGGGGCATGTTTCAGAAGAAAGTCAACAGCAAACTGTCAGAGAAGTTTGAGGTGCACACACAGAAGGGGCAGAAGCAGCTGCAGGGCATGATGAAGTGACTCAATATCAGTTGGTTGCTTTCCTCTTCTGCTCCCGGTCCACTGCCTGCTGACTGCCTCGTTTGCCTGTAAAATTCACTGTGTTCATCGTGTTCTCTTCTTCTGTGGTGAATGCGGTGAGGTCAATTGTGTCAAGTGGGTTGTATTGAAGCCTGATTTAGATTTGGCTTCCTTGAATGATTGTAGTGCTACACTCTTTGGGGGATAGAACAATACTTCTGCTTCCACAATGAAATGTGTAGTAGTGTGTCCAAGGATAGATCAGCACACACATGTGACCCCCAAACAATCCAATTTCGAGAGTCAGCTAGGGCTGTTTAACTGTGTTATACAGCACAAAATGTGGGAGTTGTTTGTGTTTCTTGTGATTGTTTGACTCTATTAGTGTACCAGTTCAGTAACTATGATCAACAGTTACTTCCCTTTGGCCTTCTGCTCCATGATGGCAGGGTCGCAACTGTGTTTTTTTCGTTTCTGAATTAATGTTTATAACCTACAACCTTGACCTCAGTTTGGTTTGTGAGTGTGGACAGAAGGATGACGCGTGCATGAACGAGGTGGGTGATGCTTGCATGAACATGGTGGATGTTGTTGTTGTCGTACCCTGGCTGAAAGGCTGTAGGGATCATCCAAACAGTCTTAGTATTTGAACACTATGGTATTAATGCATCAGTTGGGGATGAGAACATTACATGTGTGACCCTTTTTGATTACCCCCCCGCCACTTGGGCAGCCACACTCCCGACTTCGGAGGATTTTTTAGACTGATAATGTTATGCTAGGAGCTTGTCACAACGAAGACAATCCCCGCGTAACTATGTGGATGACGCCATGTTTCAGGCCAACCACATCCAGGAGGTGTGCCAGGCCAGCGAGAACATGGGCAAGGTGTGTGAGGAGAAGCTGGTGTTCAAGATGGAGAATGCCCTGCGCAACCGGGAGGAGCAGCTGAGAGCTCTGCAGGAGCGCCTCCTGGAGCATGTGAGTCCCCCAACAGGCGCCATCCACTACACTAGCTTCCTCCTCTGACATTCTTTTTTTCACATGTTTTCTTTCTTTTTTTTTTTCAGTTCTAGATCCCATTGTGTTATTGCTAATTCCTTTCATTTTTTTTTTTTTTTTTTTTTTTTTTTACAAAATTTGAAGAACAAAGCAAACCTAAAGGGGTAAAAAACCCACCCCTACTCACACACACACACACACACACACACACACACACACACACACACACACACACACACACACACATATACGTACACCTTCCTCCTACAATTTCTCTCCCAGCATTTCAGATCTACATGATCTAATGAGCGCATTAGAAAAAGAAACGCCCGAAGGTGCTGGGGGAGGACCCAGAGAAGCACTGTCTTCACCTGCCTTCAGAGCAGTCCTGAACCACCTTGGAGGCCTGCGCTGAGTTGACGATGGGTACAGGCTAGATGTATGTACAGGGGTGAACTCCCTTTGCATGAAAAAAATGCTGTCTCAGTTGACTGTCTTCATCTAGTGCCATGATATCAGAAGAGAGGCAGTCTTCCCCATATCCCCTCTCCCCTCACTTCTGCCCTTCCCCTAACATTACTGATTTTTTCTTCAAAGAATTGAAAGCTATGAATTGCCATAATTGTCAGCCCTTAAGTCACTTTGAAGAAAAAGGCACAGTCCTTGATTGTTTTTTTTTCCCCACATGACATCTGTTTCATCCGTAACCAAGTTGCCTCCAAGAACAAGATACATGAACATGACTGCATGAAACCACTGACACTGACGGGTCTCACGTTAACTGTCTCAGAAACACAGCCACTGAGCAGCAGTAATAAACCAGATTAAGAAATACATGTAAGTTGAGACATGTGCTCTTTAAGAAGTATGACCATGAGACTCGATCAAATTATGTGCGTAGATTGCTTTGCACGAGCTCACACAAATAGCCACATCTGTCTGTGGTTCTGCCCCTGAGAGGTCATACTGGCCTTCTGGTATGGAGCAGGTCAGATCTAAACTCTTTTCTTCCACAATTCTGAACTCACTCTCCTTCATTTCTCAGTAAAATTAGTTTATGGGTGTTTTTGTTTTTTTTTCCAGTCGCCTGATTCAAATTGCCAGCCTACTACACACAGTAGGAATACTCCGGCAGTATTGATACCTGATTCAAATTGCCAGCCCTACACACAGTAGGAATACTCCGCCAGCATTGTGTGGAGGCCTGATTCAAATTGCCAGCCATACACACAGTAGGAATACTCCGCCAGTGTCGTGTGGATGCCTGATTCAAATTGCCAGCCATACACACAGTAGGAATACTCCGCCAGTGTCGTGTGGATGCCTGATTCAAATTGCCAGCCATACACACAGTAGGAATACTCTGGCAGTATTGTGTGGATGCCTGATTCCAATTCCAAGCCATACACACAGTAGGAATACTCTGGCAGTATTGATGCCTGTTTCAAATTGACAGCCCTACACACAGTAGGAATACTCCGGCAGTGTTGATGCCTGTTTCAAATTGTCAGCCCTACACACAGTAGGAATACTCTGGCAGTGTTGATGCCTGATTCCAATTCCAAGCCCTACACACAGTAGGAATACTCCGGCAGTATTGATGCCTGTTTCAAATTGCCAGCCCTACACACAGTAGGAATACTCCAGCAGTATTGATGCCTGTTTTCAAATTGCCAGCCCTACACACAGTAGGAATACTCCGGCAGTATTGATGTCTGTTTCAAATTGCCAGCCCTACACACAGTAGGAATACTCCGGCAGTGTTGATGCCTGATTCCAATTCCAAGCCATACACACAGTAGGAATACTCCGACAGTATCGTGTGGATGCCTGATTCCAATTCCAAGCCCTACACACAGTAGGAATACTCCGGCAGTATTGATGCCTGTTTCAAATTGCCAGCCCTACACACAGTAGGAATACTCCGGCAGTATTGATGCCTGTTTCAAATTGCCAGCCCTACACACAGTAGGAATACTCCGGCAGTATTGATGTCTGTTTCAAATTGCCAGCCCTACACACAGTAGGAATACTCCGGCAGTGTTGATGCCTGATTCCAATTCCAAGCCATACACACAGTAGGAATACTCCGACAGTATCGTGTGGATGCCTGATTCCAATTCCAAGCCAAAGACTTACAAAACTTTTAACACACACACATATCTTCACAATGGGGCACTGAGCCTGTTTCAGCGTGTTCAGCCGCGCGCGCTCTCTCCATATATGATGTGCATGAGATCTGGGTATAAAACATCAATACATCAAGACATGTTCAGCTGCACTCTCCCTGTACATGATGTGCATGAGATCTGGGTATAAAACATCAATACATCAAGACATGTTCAGCTGCACTCTCCCTGTACATGATGTGCATGAGATCTGGGTATAAAACATCAATACATCAAGACATGTTCAGCTGCACTCTCCCTGTACATGATGTGCATGAGATCTGGGTATAAACATCAATACATCAAATCAAGACATGTTCAGCCGCGCTCTCTCCATATATGATGTGCATGAGATCTGGGTATAAAACATCAATACATCAAGACATGTTCAGCTGCACTCTCCCTGTATATGATGTGCATGAGATCTGGGTATAAAACATCAATACATCAAATCAAGACATGTTCAGCTGCACTCTCCCTGTACATGATGTGCATGAGATCTGGGTATAAAACATCAATACATCAAATCAAGACATGTTCTGCTGCTCCCTCTCCCTGTACATGATGTGCATGAGATCTGGGTATAAAACATCAATACATGCCCCACGAACAAAATAAATCAAATCAAGACATGTTATGCTGCACTCTCCCTGTACATGATGTATAATGATTGCATGAAAACATCAATACATCAAATCAAGAATGTTCTGCTGCACTCTCCCTGTACATGATGTGCATGAGATCTGGGTATAAAACATCAAACATCAAATACAAGACATGTTCCGCATTTTCTTTTCTGATGAAACTAGTACATGTTCTGCTACCTTTGTACATATGTTGTGCATGTGCATTTTCTGCCATTTGTATGTACCACGAACAAAATAAATTGCATGTTTGAAATATTTTTTGTATGATACACTTACTGCGCACACTATTCTGTTTATGGTAGGCATACAGTGGGCAAATGAAGAGTGCTTTAAATTGTTTTGCACTATAAATTCTGTTTTTATAGGAAATGATTATATGAATATATATAGACAAAGAGAGACAGACAGACACTTTGTGGCAGCAAGCCAGTTAAAGACACCAAACACCAATAACCGTTGAGTACAGTGCCTACTATTTCAATGTTCATTGGGGGTGGCAGAAAGGTATAAGGAAGAGAACCTGGTAACATCATAAGTGTGTCCATACTGGCTGAAAATCTGTTTGCTGTGTGACAGGAGCGACGCATAGAGGAAGTTCAGAAGAAGAAGATTGGCCTGGTGCAGGAGAGGATTGCCGAAAAGGCAGATGCTTAAATCTTGGGGAACTATTGGATCCATCAAAGCTGACAGGTGTGCAAGAGAGAGGAGACTGGGGAGCCCACCTGAGAGTCATGGCCACAGCAACACCCACACCTACACGTGGGCAGACCATGGGATGTGCAAGGAGCTTCTTGGAGGGGAGGGCTGGGTTCTAGGAAGCCTCAAAAACACTGACCACCTGATTCTCACCATGGATGTTGTGAATAGTGATTTGTGTCATGCTTTAGTTCAGACTGGTCTGGTCGGGTTGTTCAGGATTTATGTCAATATGTTGACCGTTATTGGTTCAGTCTCATAGGATCCTGTACCTGAGAACCTCCCTTCCCTACTTACCTTGGACTGAGGCTGTTTCTTTCTCAGACAGATTTTTGTTTTTGTGTGGATGTCTTTTGACTGTGCACAGACTTCTTACTCTATTCCTGATCTAAGGCTCACACACACACCCATCTGTTTTGATTGAAGCTGTTTGCTTTCTCGCCTTTTTTTTTGTTTTGTTTTTGTTTTCAGAGAGACCTACCTGTAGTGATTTCTTTGTGTGAAATGACTGCTAGTTTTGGACTGTGTGTGTAAATGGAAAAGATACGATATTGTGACATATCTAGCCTGGCTTTGTTTGGGCAGCCAAACAACAGCAGCTAAACCAGCAGGTTTAGGGTAATGCACATTCTCTTTCACAGAACATTCTGAAGTTTAGTGGTGTACACTGAGACAGTATGTGTTTTGATTTTATGTAACTTGTCAGCATATGTCTGTGTTGTACCTGGACTTTCAAGATAGTAGTTTGTTTCCATATTTCTTAGTCCCTGTATTGATTTGAAGATGTAGAACAGTTCCAAGTGATAGCATCCCCATTGCTTGCCAAGGTTTGGACATGCGCACAGTATGATGCTGTTGCATATATGTGGGTTTGCCTCCAACATTGTGTAGAGTTGAAGATTTCAAGTCAGTTTGCCTGAGATTGGGAATCGGTGCTTGAGGGTGTACAGTAGATGTTGTATACAACTGTTGTCCTGTGAAATGTGTAAATGTTGGATCATGTTGGTGACAATTCTGGGAAAAGGCCACCAGGGATTGATGGATATGTTGCTGTACAGCCTGTACTTCTGAGGAAGTACCATGATGCAATGACAGACAGAACTGAGAAGACAAGCGAGAAAGAGGGGGGATAACAAAGAAAGGGAATGGATGAAGATGAGCACTAATGAACAGTTTGAAGAGTAAATAAGAAGCAAGATGGGGAAGACAGAAAAAGAGACGAGAGAAGTATTTCTGGGCTGATTTCAAATGTTTGTGTAACTTTGTTCACGGATATTGACTCTTGTCACAGATTTTGTTGTTGTTGTTGTTGTTGTTATTTCAGAAAATAATCCAGATTTCAGTTTTCCTCACTGTAATGACAGTCTGGCTGGAAGGATGTTAAATGAGTTATTGCCCTTTCCAGTTCCATGGTCTAAGTATGTTCACGCGATAAGTGAAAAAGATCTCATTTTGAAAAAAGGAATTTTTGACTGGAATTTCATTGAGAGAATGAAAGATATATTTACACATTTCGATTTTTCAAAGTGAGTGGTGAAATCATACCTTGTTCTCATATGAATGCAGCAAAAAAAAAAAGAAGAAAAAAAAAAAGAAAGAAAGAAAAGAAAAAAAAGAAGTATTCAGTTTATACATGTTTGGTCGAAATGACAGTTAACCTGTTTTTCATCTACAGTTATGGGTGAACATAATACATTAATACAGTATTATGAGAGAGGGAAGAAGTCCACATATTAGTAATTTATGCAGGAACTGTGTTATCCACTCCCTTCTCAGAGCTAGAAAGTGACATCACTTGCGTCATTGGGGAGTATCACAGTTTGAGCAGTTTACATACAAGCCAGTGCTAATGTGATTCAGATTGTCTCTGGTTACTGGCCCCTGGCATTGCTAGATCCTTTACCCTCAGCTGTCATGGTATTCTGGCTGAATAGTTTTTTTCCTTGTGGTCACTCTCTCTCTCTCTCTCTCTCTCTCTCTCTCTCTCTCTCAACACAGTCTCTCTCTCTCTCTCTCTCTCTCTCTCTCTCACACACAGTCTCTCTCTCTCTCTCTCTCTCTCTCTCTCTCTCTCTTTCTCTCCTGCCTAGTTCTCTCTCTCTCTCTCTCTCTCTCTCTCTCTCTCTCTCTCTCTCCTCTCTCTCTCTCTCTCTCTCTCTCTAACAAGATTCTTTAATTAGCTTCTTCGATCTAAACATTGTATGAACTTTTTAGCCTGCAGTGTAACCTAGGGTGTTAGTTTTGTACCTTTGCATATATATGTGTGAGTGTTCCATCTATTCAAAAAATTTGTTCTGTGCATGTCACTCTGTCAGTGGTTTCACAGTTATTTGTGCTCTATAGTAAGAGGTTTTGGCTTGTGTGACTGTGCTTAGGGGGTTGTGCTTTTCATCTAGCGGACTTCATTTCACTCCTTGTACAGTAGTTATCGCACTTAATGCCCAAGATAACCGAAGAACCACAATGAATGGTTTTGGTCTCAGCAGCTGGAAGTAGAGATAAAACACAAATCCAGTATAAAGGCTCTCAAGAGGACAAAGACACAGACTTTGGACACAGATTTAGATATGTTGTGAATTTTTCTGCTTGTTTGTTGATAGCACTGACAAGGATCTGAATATGGTCTCTTAAGAACATAACTGTTGGTTGTATTTATTGTTCAGAATTTTACATCTTGGGCTAAGCCTTTTTATTGTTCCTTCTCAAAGGTCAGCGTGAATTTTGATGGTGCAACCATTCTTAGTATTACCATTATTAGGATTTGTTTTAAGGAATAAAGGAAAAATCCCTTGAACCAAATCAGCCCATGGCAGATTTAAACCTGAAACTCCACATTACAAGTGTTGCTCTATCAACCAAACTATTCCAGCTGTAATTGCCACATTTCTACTTTATTATTCCAATTATTATACTTGCAACATTTCCATGTTCATTCCAGAGGAAGTACTGGCAATATTTACACATTCTCCTCCCATTGAAGGTACCAGAAATGTGTGTACATGATCATCCAACCGTTGAAGAGAATTAAGAAGGGAGACTACTGAAAGAACTGACCATTCTGTATGCAAAGCATGTCAGAAGCAGGTGAAAATGAGGTTTGTGTGTCGCGAAAATGTAAAGAAGAAAAAAGATTAGGTTGGAGAACATGACTTTTTTGATGAATGGAGAAGAGAGGGGAAAGGTGCACTGAAATGCATGCATTTGGGTGATGATTCTCTGGTTTCAGTCTCTAATGAGGAAGACAAAATGAGTGTCTTTTCCGATTCCATGTACTGAGTATCTCCTTTCTTCTCATGAGCGTGCTCGGCCTTCTTCATCCAGATCCTCACCTTTATTTCACAGATATACAAAATATCTCGCTTAAACGGTATTCATTGATAGTATGATATTGATAATGAATACTTCCCGGTAGGCTTTCATGATTTTCCTGATGTTAACATGACGTGGAGTGGGCCTTGGCAGAAAATTTTTTCTTTAGGAAAAAGACTAATTATCTGAAGCAAAAGGAGGAAGGAGAAGGGAGTTTCAAATTCATCAACAGGGTGCTCAGCTGCAGAGCAACACGGACAGCACCATTGCTGTCTGCCCGCTGTTTTCTGCCTCTTATCTATTGGCTGAAAATCTTGTCCTGGTTCTTTTAAACCCTTGTGTATCGTAACTAAGTGCTGGACACCAGAGCAAATATGTTAGAATGAATGTGGAGATGTCAACACATTTTCTGTTGTGGAAGCTGTTCAAAAAAATCTGTGTGATGGAATTGTGCTTCATAGAAGTAGTCTTGGTGGAAGAAACTCTTCCCAGCACTGTAATTATGTTGATGCACGTGTGTGTGTGTGTGTATGTGTGTGTGTGAGAGAGAGAGAGAGTGATATTTGATGTCTGAGACAAGTCGTACTATATGATGCACATAGACATGAACCAGCTGTTACTGTCTGTGGTTGACATGAACGCTTGCTGTCGATAAAAAGCAGAGATGGTGATGGATACTGAGTTGCCTTAACCAGTGGGGTTCTGTTTGTTTGGTTTCTTTTTCCCCTTTATTCAGCGGCCATGAGCACTGGAGCAATTGTAACTTGGTGTGCGTATGTGTACATAATTATACAGACTGTTCTGAACGGTTTTGTTTGGTTCTTGTTTGGATGTCATTTTCCCTCGTACTTGGGATGTGCTTTTTACAGACCCTGTTTGCCATATTTTTTTTTGGTATCCAGTTCCTTTTGGCATTAAACGTTTTGGCTGACAGTATTGTGTGTGTGTGTTTCATCATAACTATTTTGTAGTATGGAATGCTCTAGTAGTGTCTGTAGTTTTTATCCCAGTAGTACTCATCCCACAAATCCTAGTTGTAGGTACCGCAATGGAAATTTAAGAGGTACCTGAATTTTACCAGAATTTTATAAATGGGTATTATGTGCCAGTATACCATTCACTGCTAGTTTATTGGTCGTACTGAACAGTCAGTCCATGAACACACATGCAGGAGTGCACAAGCATTGTGATGCCCTTGTCTGTGTTCAGCTATGGAAACAGTATCCTCTGCAGATCTGCCTAAAGGAATCTGATCATTTCCACAGGATTACATCCTTTGTTAGCCGAGGGCAGACACCGGTAGTACAGTGCTACTCAGCTCTTGTTTCAGCACTGTTTTCCTCAATGTTATACTTAACACTGTTTTCGGCAGAAAAGTTCTTGAAAAAGAGAGTACTTAGAAAAGAGTTTCTGAAAGTGAAAAAGAGGAACTGATAACTTCATAAGTCATGTAACATAAAGGTAATCTTCGTACGCTGCGGCTGCAGGGAAAGTCCCTTAGTAATTAGTAATAGGAAAAGCAGATCGTTGGAAATAAAATTCTCTCTTTTGATGAGCATGAAATAAAGTTATGAAATGTTTAGTACTTGAAGAGTGCTACCTTTTCTAAGACAATTTATTGCAAAATGTCTTCACTTTCTCCACACAATTCATATCTTGATTCACTATCGTTATGAAGATACCGTCAACCCCCAGTACTGTCATACCACATCTTTATGACTGGTATCAGTATTGATGGTATTGCCGGTGTGTACCACCAGCACCGACATCTACATGAAGGCGATTGAGCACTAAATGATGTATTTGGGGGGGGGGGGTAGTGATAGGTTTTTCTTTTTTCTTTATTGTACTCTAGGTGTAAATACATTGTATATAACATAGCGTTTGGTAACCCCAACAAAGCAACATGGGACATTCAGATTTTTTCAACAGAATTCAACCCAGCAACTCCTGTTGCTGAATGGTCTTTTACAAGCATTAAGTGAACAATACAGGTGACATCAGTCTATCGTTTCTTCTGAAAGCAAACAGCACTTAGACTACCCTTTAATTTAATGGTGATGTTCAAAGTGCAAACTTGTTCTCCTCGCCAACAAACCGCCATACAAAAATATGTGCTTTATGCTCACACAACCTTCAATATAAAGTAAACCACTCTGTCAAACTATTAGCTTCACATGTATGTAGGAGCATTGAATCTAGTGGTGAGTAGACCAACATCAGTAGTTTTCTTTTCTGATCATGCTTTTTTTTTTAAGATGGGTAAGAATTTGCTCTTTGACCAAACAAGTTTCAATAAAGTTGAATATCGCTCCAAGTCTTCTTGAAATCAATACATTGATGTGTAAAAGGACGCTGTCTGCATGTATTTATTTGCTCACACACACACACACACACACACACACACACACACACACACACACACACATCAACTGGTATGAAGAGTTGTTAATTTACAGGCTTAAGAAATTAATTAAGCCAGATGCTTAAAACTCCTGCCCTGGAAGCTGGCTTTTACTCTATAACCCTGCTAGATTATGTCAAAGATTCTTACAATGTCATCGTATGGTATAAAACGAAATATGACATCAATAACTGTAACTTTGAAAATGGATTCCAAATAGATTGCCATACTGCGTATTCCATCGCTGCCAACTCCCATTTTCTTCAGTTTTTCCCTTTTTTAAAAATAAATCTCCAAATTCTGAATTTGGAGGGAGCAAATCAAGAATTTCACATCTAAATCTAAAAGAATGTAGGGTTTGGAGGTCATTTTTGGGAAAGGATGAAAAAGATATTGCAAAATAAATTCCAAAGTATGTGTATCAGGAAGTATGTGTACTTGATGATGTTTCTTTGAAGCCCAACAGTGATGATTAAAGAAACGAAAATGTTTCCTGTTCAAAGTCAGACTGCCTCCTTTATCTCCTGCTCCCAAAAACTTTTTCTCCAGAAGGTTGTCAGCTGTAGCGTTCACAGGATATATCTTGGGTATGACAACATCAAAATTCAGGGGATTCTATTGTTGTATGTGGCCATCTAGAGAGGCTGTAGCCTAATGGTTAGAATGTTTGCCTGTGGTGCTGATGGTCGTAAGTTCGAACCTGACGTGGGGTCGCGTGCGTGCGTGCGTGCGTGCGTCTTTTTTTTAATCCCTCTGCATCAAAAAGTGAATTAGTATCCAATTTCGTTCGAGATGGGCTCCCCTATTCATCATGCCTTGTCTTTAATATGGTGAATGTCTGACGGTTCGCTACCGTTAGTCTACGGCTAACACGCTACCTTTTTTTTAACATGAGGTATCTACTGTTTAATCAGACTGAACACAGGAGGACTGAAATATATGATAATGTGAAAGATGGTTTCAAAGGTAGTCCATATACAGTTTGCACACGCATGTACGCGCGCGCACGCGCACACACACACACACACACACACACACACACACACTTGCACACCATAGTTCTGTAACAGGTCCCTGCATGATGTCTTGGCACCAGGTGATGGCGACGCTTTCGTTGTCTGGCACCAAGCTCATGCCTGGGTCTCCGTGGTCATCGCTAGGGACTCTTCTTTGACATGGAAGTCTTCTTTTCCCACCTCTGGCTTTTGGACTTTATTTCTCAGTCTGTCTTCGATACCTTTCTGTGCGGCATTCACACATATTTCCTGCATAACGGCCAAACAACCAACTACCTCACGCCAGATGGACGTCGAAAGCTTCCAGTGATTTCTGAGTTCATTTTTACACAGAAATCATCAAATAGCTACGACAACGTAGCCTACATGTATTTAAACCAGTCTGACAATAGCATCAACACAGTGCCTTACAGCAATACCAACTGAAACGCTGGGTGATTTGTCTCCCCCTTGACCGCCCTTAGGTCAGAGAGTTTTTTTTTTTTCCCATGGGAGGTAATAGTTGATAAAGACTGAAGGTGTCGCCGCACGTTTTCTTTCTGTCCTCTTTTCTGTTCTGTCCCCCTGTCCCCCCCCCCCCCCCCCCCCCCCCCCCCCCCCCCCCCCCCCTTTTTTTTTTTTTTTTTTTTTTTTTTTTTAAAAGAGAACTTGCAAAATATATGCATCCTACGTTTATCTACTGGAAACTTAACGTCACACATTTATATTAGTAGAGAGTTAATGTTATTCTGAAACGCAATTCTTTCGTGCATGGTACTTAATTCATAACAGCAACATCAAGTTTGATAGCGAATGTGTACTATTCATCAGTGATGTGAAGAGACATTTATATTAGTAGAGAGTTAATGTTATTCTGAAACTCAATTCTTCGTGCATGGTACTTAATTCATAACAGCAACATCAAGTTTGATAGCGAATGTGTACTATTCATCAGTGATGTGAAGAGATACTAGCCCCACAGGTTGATACAAATCCACATCACGTATCCGCAGTAGTTTCTGTATTTTAAATATGTGTAATCTTGCTACCAATAATCTATCTTCAGTCTGATCCGGTCCCTCATCAAAATGTAATACATCCACAGGCCACATTCTGTCTGTTGACAAAGTTAGCTGACAAGTTCGAATCGGCGGACGAAAAGTCTCTGGGCAGGTGGTATGAAGTGTTCTGTTTTCAAGATGGGACTACAATGTGTGAAGAATTTTCTATGTATAGCGTAACGTCCGAACTGTTCAGTCCCATTCCTTTCTCTCATCAACCCTCCCCCCCTTCTTTTTTTTTTAACATATTTGCCAAGTCATTGTTGTAACGATGGGGAAGTTTTCGTGTCCCCAGCCCCGTACCTAATAAATGAAATGTGCTGGGGACACAGTGTGTGTGTCCATCTGTCTAGTACTAGACATACGATTGTTTTCCATTTAGGCTCCCATTATCTCCCTTCTTCTCTGCACAATTACGCACACGCTCCCTCTCCCCGGTCCTGCGTTCGCTTCCCACCTCGTCCATATCTCTCCTCCCTGCTTCTCATTCTGACCGTGCCCCCTTCTTCCTTCACCCCTTTCTCTATTTTCTTTTCTTGAACATTTACTTCGTTGTACTGTGTTGCACGTGTATTAGGTGCTTGCACAACAATAACGTAATACAGGTGAACAATTAAGTAGTGGGTGAAAGCAAGTGCAG
The DNA here is from genome assembly GCA_016801955.1 of Conus betulinus. Lineage (NCBI taxonomy): Eukaryota > Metazoa > Mollusca > Gastropoda > Neogastropoda > Conidae > Conus > Conus betulinus. Next base: position 777,115 of record JADBJO010000327.1, on the reverse strand, counting down.
GCTAACAATTCTTCCGTCATTATATTATGACATGACAGAGATTTGAAACTTTTAGAAAAGAAAAAAAAATGGATGATGAAGAAAATATCATAAATATGAGAAACCCTTTTCTAGTTGTCTGAGAAAACCATCGGAATCCCTCTCGAAGAAAGATCTGTTAGCATTGCCTGCTTCTAGGCCTTGCCTGCTTCTAGGCCTTGCCTGCTTCTAGTCCTTGTCTGCTTCTAGTCCATTGCCTGCTTCTAGTCCATTGCCTGCTTCTAGTCCTTGCCTGCTTCTAGTCCATTGCCTGCTTCTAGTCCATTGCCTGCTTCTAGGCCATTGCCTGCTTCTAGTCCTTGCCTGCTTCTAGGCCATTGCCTGCTTTTAGGCCTTGCCTGCTTCTAGTCCTTGCCTGCTTCTAGGCCATTGCCTGCTTCTAGGCCTTTGCCTGCTTCTAGGCCATTGCCTGCTTCTAGGCCTTTGCCTGCTTCTAGGCCATTGCCTGCTTCTAGGCCTTTGCCTGCTTCTAGGCCATTGCCTGCTTCTAGGCCATTGCCTGCTTCTAGTCCCTTGCCTGCTTCTAGTCCTTGCCTGCTTCTGCTTCTAGGCCCTTGCCTGCTTCTAGTCCTTGCCTGCTTCTGCTTCTAGGCCCTTGCCTGCTTCTAGTCCTTGCCTGCTGCTTCTGCTTCTAGGCCCTTGCCTGCTTCTAGTCCTTGCCTGCTTCTGCTTCTAGGCCATTGCCTGCTTCTAGTCCATTGCCTGCTTCTAGGCCTTGCTGCTTCTAGTCCTTGTCTGCTTCTAGTCCATTGCCTGCTTCTAGGCCTTGCCTGCTTCTAGTCCATTGCCTGCTTCTAGTCCATTGCCTGCTTTTAGGCCTTGCCTGCTTCTAGCCTGCTTCTAGGCCTTGCCTGCTTCTAGTCCTTGCCTGCTTCTAGCCTGCTTCTAGGCCTTGCCTGCTTCTAGTCCATTGCCTGCTTCTAGGCCTTGCCTGCTTCTAGGCCTTGCCTGCTTCTAGGCCTTGCCTGCTTCTAGTCCATTGCCTGCTTCTAGGCCATTGCCTGCTTCTAGGCCATTGCCTGCTTCTAGTCCATTGCCTGCTTCTAGGCCTTTGCCTGCTTCTAGCCTTGCCTGCTTCTAGTCCATTGCCTGCTTCTAGTCCATTGCCTGCTTCTAGGCCTTGCCTGCTTCTAGGCCTTGCCTGCTTCTAGTCCATTGCCTGCTTCTAGGCCTTGCCTGCTTCTAGTCCATTGCCTGCTTCTAGGCCTTTGCCTGCTTCTAGTCCTTGCCTGCTTCTAGTCCATTGCCTGCTTCTAGTCCATTGCCTGCTTCTAGTCCCATTGCCTGCTTCTAGGCCTTTGCCTGCTTCTAGTCCATTGCCTGCTTCTAGGCCTTTGCCTGCTTCTAGGCCTTGCCTGCTTCTAGTCCATTGCCTGCTTCTAGGCCTTTGCCTGCTTCTAGTCCATTGCCTGCTTCTAGGCCTTTGCCTGCTTCTAGCCTTGCCTGCTTCTAGGCCTTTGCCTGCTTCTAGTCCATTGCCTGCTTCTAGTCCTTGCCTGCTGCTTCTAGGCCATTGCCTGCTTCTAGGCCTTGCCTGCTTCTAGTCCATTGCCTGCTTCTAGTCCATTGCCTGCTTCTAGGCCTTGCCTGCTTCTAGGCCTTGCCTGCTTCTAGTCCATTGCCTGCTTCTAGTCCATTGCCTGCTTCTAGGCCTTTGCCTGCTTCTAGTCCATTGCCTGCTTCTAGTCCATTGCCTGCTTCTAGGCCTTGCCTGCTTCTAGGCCTTGCCTGCTTCTAGGCCATTGCCTGCTTCTAGGCCTTGCCTGCTTCTAGTCCCTAGTGCCTGCTTCTAGTACATTGCCTGCTTCTAGTCCATTGCCTGCTTCTAGGCCTTTGCCTGCTTCTAGTCCATTGCCTGCTTCTAGGCCTTGCCTGCTTCTAGGCCTTGCCTGCTTCTAGTCCATTGCCTGCTTCTAGGCCTTTGCCTGCTTCTAGTCCATTGCCTGCTTCTAGTCCATTGCCTGCTTCTAGGCCTTTGCCTGCTTCTAGTCCATTGCCTGCTTCTAGGCCTTTGCCTGCTTCTAGTCCATTGCCTGCTTCTAGGCCTTGCCTGCTTCTAGTCCTTTGCCTGCTTCTAGGCCTTTGCCTGCTTCTAGTCCATTGCCTGCTTCTAGGCCTTTGCCTGCTTCTAGTCCATTGCCTGCTTCTAGGCCTTTGGCCTGCTTCTAGTCCATTGCCTGCTTCTCTAGGCCTTTGCCTGCTTCTAGTCCATTGCCTGCTTCTAGGCCTTTGCCTGCTTCTAGTCCATTGCCTGCTTCTAGGCCTTGCCTGCTTCTAGTCCATTGCCTGCTTCTAGTCCATTGCCTGCTTCTAGTCCTTTGCCTGCTTCTAGGCCTTTGCCTGCTTCTAGTCCATTGCCTGCTTCTAGTCCTTTGCCTGCTTCTAGTCCATTGCCTGCTTCTAGTCCATTGCCTGCTTCTAGGCCTTTGCCTGCTTCTAGTCCATTGCCTGCTTCTAGGCCTTGCCTGCTTCTAGGCCTTGCCTGCTTCTAGGCCTTTGCCTGCTTCTAGTCCATTGCCTGCTTCTAGTCCATTGCCTGCTTCTAGGCCTTGCCTGCTTCTAGGCCTTTGCCTGCTTCTAGTCCATTGCCTGCTTCTAGTCCATTGCCTGCTTCTAGGCCTTTGCCTGCTTCTAGGCCTTTCGTTCGCTGTGTTGGACTCTTCAAAGAGACACGGCTGATCGAATCTGCGCTCTTGGCGTCGAATAGAGACACACCACAGTCCATAATTCTGTGGTGTTCTCAGCACCAAGGGTTCAAGAAAGAATCCAACAGCACCCCGCAAAGCACCAGCGAAGGAAGGGCATGCAAAAAAAAAACGAAAGTGTGGAGAGGAAAAAAGTTGCTGAAAAACTATAAACATTATGCAAACAGCATAAGATACAGGGTGCAATCTTTGAGCCTATGCCTGAGGATCCATTCAAGGATGCAAGGGAGGTCAAAAGATATGGAACAACAGTGTGAGAGGTCAGCTCTGCTGTTCAATAACCCCAAACATTGTCAGTGGCTAAGAACTGTGCAGAACAACCTTTACTTGGATCTCCCAAGAGATGCAATCTCCCACTGATTGACCCAACAATATAATGCTGAACAATTAAGTAGTGGGTGAAAACAAGTGCAGGCTAACAATTCTTCCGTCATTATATAATGACTTGACAAAGATTTGAACTATTAGAGAAGAAAAAAATGGAAGATGAAGAAAATGGGGGAATATATCATCAATATGAGGAACCCTTTACTAGCTGCCTGAGGCCACCATCGGAATCCCTCTCGAAGGCAGATCTATTAGCATTGCCTGCTCCTAGGCCTTTCGTCCGCTGGATCGGACTCATCAGGGAGACACGGCTGTGTATATATATATATATATATATTACAAGACAAGAGAGAGAGAGAGAGAGAGAGAGAGAGAGAGAGAGAGAGAGAGAGAGACAGACATACAGACAGACAGACAGACTGAGGGACAGAAGAATATTTAAAACGCGCTCACGCATGCGTTTATGTACATCTGTCCATTTGAGTAATTGTGTGAATGAAAGAATAAAAGTGTACGCATTTTGTGTCTGTATGCGCATCTTCATCACCGCTATCGCATTTCCATGTGGAAATCTTAAGATTACTTTTCTTTTAATATGCTAATGTATATATATATATATATTACAATACGTAATATATTAATCATCCTCCACTCCCCACACTCCATCGCTTTTTATCGTTATCCACCACCATCCCTACCCTTTTCCTTCCACTCTAACTTCGTGTTACACCTCTAACGCCTCACTCAACACCCCCCCCCCCCCACCCCCCCCCCCCCCCCCGCCCACCTCACCACCCCAAGAAAAAAATCAAGCCTCCGGACCGCCCTCCCTCCCCCTGTCTGCCGAGTACCATCTCTCTCTCTCTCTCTCTCTCTGTCTCTGTCTCTCTCTCTCTCTCTGTCTCTCTCTCTCTCTCTCTCTCTCTCACACACACACACACACACACACACACACACACACACACACACACACACACACATCTAGAACAAGCAATGAATTCTTGTATTGATTATTCCGCTCCAAAAATGAGGATTAATGGAGAGGATGAGACGGGGGTTGGGACTAGGGGAAGGGGGATGGGGGGGGGGGGGGGGGGGGGGGGGGGGAGGGTAGCATGGCGTGCAGCTGGTCTGGTTGTTATGACAACGAGTTCTGGCAGTAAAACACAGGGGGTTGTGTCTGTCCGTCTATCTGGTTGGAGTGAACTGAGTGATCTGGTTTGCTAAATGTTAGCGTTTTAGCTGAGACATCAATACGCTGTGTGCGTGCGTGCGTGCGTGCGTGCGTGTGTGTGTGTGAAGTCAAGTCAATTCAAGTAAAAAATTTCGTCTTGAGGGTTAAAGAATAAGCTTTACAGCTTTTTTTCTTTTTTTTTTTTTTCTTCCTGTCCTCACAAAAAGAATGAATATCAGTTACAGTAATGGAGAAAAAAAAAAAAAAAAAAAAAAAAAAAAAAAAGAAGAAAAGAAACGAGAAGCAATGCATACGTAGAAATAAGCACATCAAGACATTTCAGTGAGAGAGAGAGAGAGAGAGAGAGAGAGAGAGAGAGAGAGAGAGAGAGAGAGAGAGAGAGAGAGAGAATCTGCAACAAAATAAAGAATAATATATTACTTTATAAACTTATCCATCAAATTCTTTCTCAGTGCTTTTTGAAAATACTAGTTTAGGATAAGTCTTCCAGAATATGTGGAGCTAGATTTGTAAAGATTGTTACGGGGTCTGGGAAATGTAAGTTTGTGAACATGTCTATTTTCATCATTTACAAAGTTTCGGATAAGTTTCTTCGGAGCGATTCTTTTTAAATGTCTTATGCATGCATAAGCATTTATTGAAGTAGAGTTTGTCTTCAAGTGGAAGAATGTTTAACTATTTATAATCATCACCCGTCAAGGAATTATATTTTAAGTGTAGGCCTACTGATTTATAGCTCTCTAATGTAAACTACTGATTTGTTTCCAATTTGTTTCACTAGAATTGTCCCATAACGTGGACGCATACTTAATGAGAGAGCAAATGTGTGTGTGTGTGTGTGTGTGTGTGTGTGTGTGTGTGTGTGTGTGGTGTGTGTGTGTGTGTGTGTGTGTCTGTGTGTCTGTGTGTCTGTTCTCTCTCTCGCGCGCGCACATATTTTTATGTGTGTGTTAGTGTTAGTGTTAGTGTTAGTGTGTGTGTGTGTGTGTGTGTGTGGTGTGTGTGTGTGTGTGTGTGTGTGTGTGTGTGTGTGTGTGTGTGTGTGTGTGCATGCGTGTGTGTGTTTGTGCGCGCGCGAGTGTGTGTGTGTGTGTGTGTGTGTGTGTGTGTGTGTGTGTGTGTGTGTGTGTGTGTGTGTGTGTGTGTGTGATATGCATGCGTTACGTGCGTGTGCGTGTGTTAGGGAAGAATCTCGATGCGGGGAGAGGGGAGCATACGGGAGGGAGGGAAGGGAATGGAGGAAGAGTGAGGGGGGGGGGGGGGGGTGGGGAAGAGGGCCAGCGGGGGAGAGGGGTTGGGGCGGGATGGGGAGGTATGTGGAGGCCTCGTGAGACACGTTTGCAAGTATATTGTTGACTTGATCGGCACACGGAACAATCCTGTGCTCATTGCTTTCAATCAGGGTGGTGCAGCCCCTGCGGCGCCGCCGCCGACACTGTTATTCATTGTTGGCACAGGCGTAAACGTCGGGTGAGAGAGGGAGAGAGAGACCCGTCCGTCAGCAACGGGATCAATATCACGAGGGAATGTGTAGGTCTGCTACACTGACACACGGTTGCGCGCTCGTGCTCACGGACAAAGACACAGACAGTCAAACAGACAAAGAGACA